>SWBG01000073.1:0-110419 GCA_023848605.1 Aureobasidium sp. EXF-10728
ACGTGGTCACCCACCGTAGTACTAATCTGCCGTTCAACTGCTTATGTATGGCAGAGCGGACGGGATGCCCAGTTTTCAGCTGACTGTGGCCGTACGTACAGAATATGTGGAATCTTTAGTATATATCGTACAACAATCTTGCTAACAGCGTGCTCGCCGACGTGATCAATCAGTGCTCCTCTACTCGAGTCTCATGCACCTGTTGGATCGAGCAACCACAACGACCTATCTTATCCCTTTAGGCATACGAACTTGATTACATTGAAATAACAAGGTGCCGGACATTGACTTTCTGCGAACCTTCTTGTGCCATCGCCTTGTCCGAGCCGCGGCAACTTCTATCCCTGCATGACCGTCGCCAGAGCTGAGCTCAACACAGCCAGCCACGCCCAGAGCTGAAGGCCGAGTCGCAAACCATTAACACACACACCAGCCGCCATCATGCACGGTTTCTTGAATTGCAAATGCTCCCGCGCTGTCGTTCTCCGGGCTCGAGCTGGCTAGTATGCATCTCACTAATGCACGACTACCCTACACCTCAGCTACCATGCCGCTCACTGAGTGTTGTCCGCCGCGAGAGCGCGCTGACACACATATATAAATCTGCGGACGCTCATCGCTTGATATTCAAGACATGTCCTCTACAGCCATGTTGACTACAAAAAGCTTGACGTTGCTGAGCCTCGCATCGTCCGTTCTGGCTGCTGGTACCGTGGATTTCGCCATTCGCAAGCAGGCTAGACCACAGCTTGACTCTCGATTCGCTCGCCGGGATGCCTTCGACACAACGGTCTTTACGGATGATGGATTTGCTTATTACCTGAACATCTCTGTTGGATCACCCGGTCAATTGCAAACGGTGTCGCTCGATACAGGATCTAGTGATCTTTTCGTCACAAGTTCAACCGCCCCGTTCTGTCAAAACAATACCTGCGCGGGTGGCACATTCGACGCTTCCAAGTCGTCTTCGTTTGAAGTCGTTGCACCACGAGCTTTCAACATCACATTCGCAGACGGGAGCACTGATGACGGAGACTTGTTCTCTGATGTGCTTCAAATTCGAGATCGGGTCATCACCAATGTTACTCTGTAAGTTCAGTCTCATTCGTGCAGATATAGCGAGCTTGGGTGCGAAGCTCGACCATATAATGCGGCGAACGGTGAAGGCCTCGCAACCTCTCGAGACAAAGATCTCGACGAGACGTGCCAAGCTTTGTCACTGTTCTATGAGAGGGGCATGGCAACTTCGGCACACTTGAGAAAATCATACTGACTGTGTCAGAGGAATCGCCTACAACGTGAACCCAAACACCGGTATCCAACAGGGACTTCTAGGCCTTGCCTATTCTCTCAGGGAAAGCAGTGTTCTGACCAAAGGAATCCAATATCCAAACTTCGTTGAGACTTTGGTCAACGCGGGAGCGATTGCTTCACGATTTTACAGCCTCTACCTGTCAAATCTTGGTCAATACGGTAGCATAATATTCGGTGGTGTCGACACACAGAAGTTCGAGGGCAACCTTGTCACCCTCAACTGCTTCCCTGTTCGTAATACTACCGCCAACTTCCAGTTACAAATGTCCAACGTCACGATGGTCGATGGGAACGGGACTACAACCCAGCTTATCGGCAGGAATAATACACAGACCGGCTTTTTCGATTCTGGCTCTACCGCATGGAACGTAGCGCAGGCCGTTTACAACAGAATCATCGACCTCAGTGGATTTGTTCCATCGGCTCAATTGGGACTTGCTGTAAAACCATGCGTGGATATTCCAAAGACCGCCGCCTTCAATTTCCAATTCAGAGGCTTTCGAGGAATAAACTCTACTCACGCTCCTTTGCGGGTGCTCCTATCACAGATGACAACACCGTTAGTGTCAACTGGAGGACTGCCTGTTACCGGTGAGTTTGAAATGTTGAGCCAATGCAGCCTCGAAATGGTGCAATAATGGCTTGCTTTCAAGGGTCCGGCTAATTTGCTGATATCCAGATCCATCCGGAAAACAATACTGTGGACTCTTAATCTCTCCATCACCCGGCAATTCCGGCAACGAATGGGGCGATGCCATAATGCGCGCTGGATACTTCGTCTACGATCTCGAAAACAATCAGGTGTCGATTGGTCAAGCCAGATACAGCGACGAGAGCAATATTGTTGCCGTCCAGGCTGGCCCCCATGGCCTAGCAAATGCCATTAATCAACCTCTGTATGCCCAGACTGCGCAAACTTCTCCGCCTGTACCTTTTGCCACGGACCTCTCACGCAAAGCTTCTGTTTTCACAGTCAGTTCTACCATTGGTGTTGCTACTGGCTCCACTACCGTCGAGTTCAACAATCCAGGTCCTAGTACACTCACGTCTGTAACCCCCGTCTCGAGGACAAGCAGTCTTGCTGGTTCAAGTGCCTCAGGAGTTTCTCCTAATCCAGTTGCATCATTTAGTGGCACTCTTAACAATGCTTCAGCAAGCAAGTCTTCTCAGACTCCATCCCAGACAGAGTCGTATACTTCTTCGAGCTATTCCACCCTAGACTCATGGTATCCTGATGCTACCCCTGGTACGGATGATGTTGCGGCCCTGAGAGCTCGAGTGGCTGAGTTGGAAGAGCGAATCAAGAGCTGTGGCTGTTACTGGTAGACCATCCATAGCATACCGCAGTATCACAGCAAGATTTAGTTGTGGTTTCCTTACCTGTTCTCATGTGCGGGAAACGCAATAATACCTAAGCATCTAGAATCTACAAAGGCAAGGGTTCCAGTCTGGTGATCAAGGAGTAGGGAGCTACAATAAGTACCTCAAGCAGAAAATCTGTCCCTATCAATCAAGCTCACCAGCAACATCTGTATGCATGACATCAAACTCGACAGGATCAGCATGTATGAGAATCGGCACTTCCTCTTGTGCCGGCTCGATTTCCTTCTCAGTATATTCGCCATCACACAAAACCTCATCTTTGGTGCCCCACCACCATCTTGAGACCTTCTCCTCGCTCGAGATACCAAGCCGATACCTATGTCCAGCTTCAAAAATTGACAACCCCGTTTCGCGCACCGTCCTTCTTATCGGACATTGTATATCAAACTCCACCCCTGGGTACAAAGTAACATGATACTGTTCGTCTGAATGTCCCTTCCTTCTCGAGAACCCAGGACGTTTGGGCCCTTTAGTGATTTCTAGGTCGATGGGTGTAGGAGGGATTGTAGATGTGTCATGGAGTGTAAAGTTGCGTCGTTGGAGGGCTAGTCGAGGGTTAAATATGCCAAAGAAGGTGAGGATTGTTATTGGGGCTGGGGCAGAGAGGTTCAAGGTTATGGTTAGGGTGAGTGGCTCGTTGCTTGGGATGTAAGGCTGAGGGGATATCGAGAGGGTAGTGGATATAGTTGGTTGTGTGGTGTTCGTCATGATGAAAGATCGATGATTGGTTCTGAAGAGCTGACAGAGCCTCTCATGTGGAGGATGTATGCAAGGTTCGATGTTGGTTACACGGATGTTCAGAAGGTGCAAGGTGGCTGGCAAGGAAGCCAAGCTTGCGCTGGTGGCGCGGTGATGGATGGATGGCAACGAGCAGCAGATGATTTGATTAATGATGTTTATGATGTTGATGTAACTGAGTTGGTTGACTACGCGCAGTCGAAGCCATTTATCAGGTGCGTGCATCGCGCCTTCCAGCGCGTTATGATTGACTGTTGCCAACACTCCTCCCTTTCCTTCTTCATCTCTCAACATCAACACGCAACTGTGACACTCTTCGGAGAAACAGAGTGACTCTTGTATATGTCTCCGTGCATCAAGGCAATATAGTCGCCCCCTCATGTCAAAGATCTGTGATACACTCCTGCTGTTGACAGCCGCCGAACCAGGAAAAGCGAGATGACTATAGTCAGAGCCACGCAGTCGAGGTGTTACAGCAGCATTCAAATGCCGATTATCCCAGCCTTACTCGACCAGCAAGTCCGAGACAAGCGAGCTTTTGTTTGTGCAACCCGATCATGCAAGCTGTCGAGGGGTAAACGCCGTGTAACAACCACGAAAATAAAGACATGCAAGTGCGGAAGACAAAAAATGCATGCAAGCACTGAAAACAGCAGAGCGCCAGACCAACCTTTGCTCTCTCCATTCACTATTCTCAGGACAAAGCATTGAACAAAATGACCTCCTCGGTAAACCCCAAAGACAGCGACACACTATCACAAACAAGCACCCTCGCCGGCGGCATCGCAACAACAGATTTCGCCCCTCGAACCACCACCACAAAGACCAACCATGACTTTATTGCCTTGCAAACTCTACTCGAGACGCCAGAGCTAGTGGCCACGACATCATCATCCAATACCAGTGAAACCTTTGTGGACTCGCAGTCACTCATCAAGAAGCACAAGCGACTAAAGCTCTACTGGATCATGGGGTTTACGGCGGTTGGTAGTTGCATGGTTTTGGCGTCTATACTTGTTGTGATCTTTGGGCCGCGGCCTGTTGGGCGGAATCATGCGAGGTGGGTGGGTTTGCTGTGATGTTGTGATGTGTGGCATTGCTGACTGGTCAGGTCAATGGTCATGTCTGGTAGTTGAGAGGTAGCTTCAGAGATGAACGGTATCTGCCTGCAGGTGCAGAGGTTTTGCTTCAGACGTCTTGGTCCAGAGTCGTCATTCGGAGGCGAGTAACCTCGTCGCCATCAGCTTATATCGCCTGATTCATTATGCCACCGACTCGAAAACACCTCGAGGCATGACTGTGGCTTTGATTGGAAGAAGCTATCTAGCGATTATAGATTTACTGATCGGCGACCAGCCTATTGTCTAGAAAAAGAAGGCAGAGGAATGGATCGTAGAATGCTCTCGGAGGGAAAAGACGGTGCAATTAACGAGGAAAGAGAGATCGGTCACTGCATGTGAACAAGAAGGTGCGATATGGCGCAAAATCGTCACACATATACTCAAGCCATGCAGATATGCTTAGAACGCGTCAATCATTACAATTGTACTCTACATCATGGAGCATCTAGAAAAGAATCTTTTCGCCAGTGACACCGCTATACCCAGCTTTCGTCGCATTGATAATCCCAGCCTTGATCAAATCTTGCACAAGACCAAAAATCATGCCATCACAACCCTTTGCCGCCAGAATATCGACACTGACCGGCAAATACTCAACTTGCTGAGTAATGTTGGACATGTAAGAAGCTTGTCCGATGGGCAACACAAAGTCAGGCACCCCAGAGAATATCGAAATTCTACTGGTGGAGAATCCAGTGGGTATGCCTGGCGGGCTACGGTAGGCATTTCTGTAATTCGTGGTTCCTGAATTGCCCACGTAGAGACCTATGCTATCGCTGCAGGTTTTCTCATCAGTGACGAAAATATTGTCTTCGATCCAGTTGCCAAAGGTTGTCTTGTTGGTTATTGCGTCATCAATGGTAGACGGAGGGAAAGAAGCGGCCCAACCCCAGCGTGCTAGTGGCACGGGGTTTACGAAGGGGAGACGCCCTGAGTTTGCGGCTGAATAGTCAGCATAGAAGGGGTCGCGGACTGAGCTTGTCTGTTGGCCGATGAGGATAGGGTAGGTGAGGTTCATTAGGTCGACGAGTGAGGATGTGACATTTGTAGGATGCGTCTTCATCCATTGCTGGGTTAGATTAAGACTTGTGGTGGTGGCGTTGAGGTGAGCGGTGAGCTTATCCAAGAAAGAAAGGAGTAAACCATTTGCTTCCGAACTGTTGGTCGTAGGCCAGCCTATCGTCTGAATCTTCGAAGGGTAGCTGTGTGAAAGAGTGACATTGTCGCCATACATCACTTTAGAAGCAGCAACCCAGATATCGGGATGCCTGGTCAAGAAGCCAGCAGTATCGAGCTGAGGAGCCATAGGCATAACGCCCTCGAGAGAAACCATTCCCCATGAAGGTCTGTTGCCAAAGAGTCCTTGCACTTGAGAAGGGTTTCTGATACTGCCACCAGTATCGGAGCCCAGCGTCAGATCCAACCAGTCGTATGCAGCAGCACCTGCACCAGGTCCGCTGGAAGATGATGAGGTGTCTTGGTAGCCATCACCACGAGGGTTGAAGGGCTCGTGATAGTCGACCCAATCTGCTGTTGCGACTTCTCCATTGGCAAATTGCGAAGTTTTCATCTTGCCAACAATCACAGCACCAGCATCGATAAGGTACTGAACACTGAGCGCGGTCTTGTTTGCTGGTGGGTAGAAGTGGTACCATGCTCTGTTGCCATTGGACGTTCTCAGTCCAGCGATATCATAGATATCCTTGACGCCAAGACGGACACCTGCAAGTGGCTTTTCAGTTGTCTTTGTAAAGTAGAGGCGAGAAGGCACTGCAACTGCCAGAGACTGTCCTTCGACATTGGCAGGCAACACGGAAAAGGTTCCGTCTTTGTTGGCAATCGTGGTTTCCAAGAATGCGCCTTGGACATCGCTGAATAGTCTCCACGCTTCGTGAACACTACCGGTAGAAGTCACAAAGTAGGGACCAACGGGAATCGATGAAGCGTTAGAGGCGAATCCAGCAGACACGACGTTCACACTGCCGTTTCCGGACAATTTTGGTGCCGAGAAGCCTGGATACCTGTGGCCTGACACGTTTGAATATTGCGCATATACTGCTTCCAAGAATCCTTTACTGAAGACGTCATCTGTAGAGATATAAGAAGCAATATCATGGCTAAAGTCCTGTTCGCCATATCCAAGTGAGGGGGCGTGGACGACAGTGAAGGGAAGTAGTCCGCCAGCGCTGTCCAGAGCCTTTCTCAGCGGCTTCGAGATGCTGATGGTTGATATGATATCAGGAGGGACATAATAGGATGCTCCATCCAATTGAACAGTCTGACCAGTAGGAGTGAATTTAAAAGCGAAGGATGTGCTGATACTGTGAGACAGCAATAGCAGCGCAGCAGCGACAGACCGGTAGCAATGGGGTATCATGCTAAGAAATGGAGAAGAGAATAGACAGACGTGTCAAAATCCTCATGGCGATTTTCCTCGTCTTTATATGATTAGGCTTGTCCAGTCATCCAAAAAGACTCACCGAACATGGCAGCCACGAGGATAGCAGTTAGTCATCCGTAGCTCTTTCCATTTGACCCCAACTTTCTACTCAACGGCGACCATACCCCATGGTATACTTGTTGTGGAGCTTAGAATTGGAGATAGGCGAGATATCACTGATATGCATGCGGTACTCATGTCCGGAAAGATAAGCGCGTCAAGCCAGGAAGCTGGCAGCGACGAATTACATAGTCGCGGCTGCTGTCTCAGCTTTTGAGTACTAAGCCGCTCCAATAAACTTGACAACAAAGGCCATTCTTGAATAATGTAGACCAGTCATGAAATAGGCGGACATTTGCCTATCAACCCGAGCGTGGGCTGTGCAAAATGCTGGGCATTTCTTGGACCTTCCGAAGTCGCGGATATCGAGGGCAACAGATCTCTCCTCCATTGCAGTGTCGATATTAGAGCGGCAGCATGCAGGCCCGCTCTGTGTCGTTCTTTGATTGTTGATGGAATTACTGTATGATAGATGTTTTGTGTCTTCAACTCGGTCTCTGAGCGCGTGCCGGGGCAGATATCACTATAGAGCGTTCGTGTCCAGCAGCCGAGAGGGTTTGGCGAGTTTGCAACTTCACGCCACAAACTGCTGATGAGGTTATGTATGAGGAACAAGTCATCCTTTTTGATGTACTGTCCTCACGTCCCTGGCCATTTTCTCTAAGGTAGTGATATCCAGCCATCAAAGATATTGACATATCAGAGTGGTCTGTTCGCTAATCAGATCCCTTGCGTTCTACAAACACACCACTTCAACGTACCTGGTCATAGTTTGATCACATGTCGCTAAATGAACTTGTCAACATCTCGTCATCAGGATTCGAACATCACGCAGTGCCAACACAAATGAACACGCACTTGTAAGTAAAAAGAGGAACAAAGAAGTACGGTAGGTGAATTATCATGTTCATGAGCCGGCTGCGGCTATTCTGTTCTCATAAAAGTACATAACAGTCGTCCGTAAACCCTTACTTCGGGTTCGTCGGATGAATGGACTCTGGTAGAGCTTCCTCGAGGCCCTTGGGGGCAAGGTTCTGTTTGGTTGTCAGAGAGACTGAAAAGAAGAATTACTGATGTTGGCTTCTTACCTGGATGGCCTCAGGGACCTTGGAAGGACCAGTAGCGTGGGACTGGCTCTGGGAGCCGGTGTTGTGAACCTATCATGTGTTAGCAAGGAGAAACCTTTCAACTTGATTGATTATATGTACCTGGTTGGGTAGGGCATTCTCGACCTCCTTGGGAGCGTTCTGCTGGACACTTCCAGGAACTGAATACAATGTCAGCGATAGTTGATGAGACGATGGGCCAATCGAAGCTTACCCTTGGAGGCACCGGTAGCGTGAGACTGATCAGTTCCAGACATGTTGATTGATTGAGTGATTTGGTTTGTTGGTTTGTTAAAGTGTGAAGTAGTTGATGGAAAGAAGAAGAAGAGCTCACTGAGGTAGAGAAGTATACTTATATACCTTTGTACTCGGGAGCTCGGGCTACAGTCCTCAATCCTGGTGCCTGAGACTACGATGTAATGATGAGCCGACCATATCCCCCATGACCCTGTAGCATTGGCAGGCAGTATGTAAGGTTTCGTCAACCTACTGCGTGACAGCTTGGCTAATATGACGGTATATGGATATCGTGGTGCATATGATGAGGCTCGGCTTGTTTGTTCTCGGGAGATCTGCCACTAAACAATCTACTCATCATTCGTCAAATGGCGAAATACACCCGCCTATAACGTACTCTACGCATCACAGCAACATGTCGCATGTTTCGGGTCAACTATTACTCCACAGTCGAGGGGTAAATACGCTGCGTCACTACATGCCCCACCATTAGCCGTACATGGCGTTCGGTACGCGGGCTTTGTCTCCGAGTGCCTGGGCCTCTTTCTCGTTCAGAACCCGTCATCATCACTTGCATCACGAGACTCTCCTCATCGGAAGAAAGAGTAAGCGTGATGTGAGGACTCCACATAAACAGACAGCCGAACAAAGTCATGATGTATGGACAGCATGAGATGAGGCACAGACCGTAAGAACAATCCTGTCCGAAGATGGCCTCATCAATGTCACCATTGCACTGCCAGATGGCATCACGGGAAGAATTGGAACATGATAGAAACGTTCTGTGGCTTTCAAGACCAACCAGTGGTATATAAGCTAAGATATGCAGATGCGGTTAATGAGAACAAAAAAAACAAGGCAGCATGCAAGAATCCAAACTCCGTACGGCAACAAGAGATGTCATGTTCTCCAAGGTACAATCTTTTTGTGCAATGCAAAATCGTTAGGGTGAGGTGAGGAGATGAGATGCTTATCTGCGTGCGAAACAGCACAGCAGACCAGATTTGGCAAGGAACCAACAACAGCCGCAGAAGCGAACGAGCGCAACAATGGCATTCGCCCACAG
Source organism: Aureobasidium sp. EXF-10728 (assembly GCA_023848605.1). NCBI lineage: Eukaryota > Fungi > Ascomycota > Dothideomycetes > Dothideales > Saccotheciaceae > Aureobasidium > Aureobasidium sp. EXF-10728. Next base: position 9,466 of record SWBG01000073.1, read on the forward strand.
CAAGGCCTGGAAGAATCTCGCAGTACGCTTGCTAGCACCACTAGTGAAGCCAAACTTGTCGAAATTGTCGCTGGTGATGGCGACAGCAAGCAATGCGTTACTGAAGATCCAGAAGACGACCAGGCGGGTACGGAAACTCTTGTACGAGTCCTCGAGTGACTTGGTCTCCTTCTCCTTGGGGGCAACATAGGGCGTGAGGGCACGCTTGACGGTGGTCTCGAACTGCGAGTCGATATCCGCTTGTGCTAGATCCACTTCCTCTATGACTGTCGCTTTGCCGTCTTGGGCCTTTTCTGTCTTGGCTGATGGCAGTGCATCGGCCTTGTCGGCACCCTTGGTTCCCCAGGACACATCGTGCCAGTTGCTAAAGGCGTAGACGTTGAGGATGTTGATGTACGAGCTCATGATCAGGAGATACTGAGGGAATGAGGTGAACATGTGCCAAGGGTCGAGGTACATGAAAGAAGCGACAAAGTAGAGACCAAAGGTTGCAGCCAAAGCGATGACGATGATACCGGGACCTGTTGATGAGAAGAAGGACTGTACGAAATCGCTAGGACTATCCGTATTGAAGCCTGGACCTCCCGTAAAGGCATGAACGACCAGATATAGCGCATCGACGGTGATGTAGAGTTGGACAAGTCCGAACCAGCAGAACGAGACGATGTAGGTGAATTTGGAACCTTTGGGTCTGTTTCCCAGGGCAAGGATGAATTGCAGAAGAACGAATGCGAGGTAGATGTACTTGACGATGGTGTTGACGATGGGAGTAGCGTCGTTACCGAAGGGGAAAGCCTTTTGGTTGTTTGATGTGCTGGGGGTGCCGACAAGGTCCATGATGACGGTAGTAGTCAACCAGAAAGAAGCAAGAGCAAACCATGTTAGAATCTGTTGGGCAATGTTGTAGATAAGCTGCAGGTGCAAGAAGAACATGCGGACAATGTTGTGTCCACTCTTGTACATGCGCCCGAAGTGCATAAGGGAATAGATGGAGGCAGCAAAGGAACCGTTCAGCCAACGACGACGTTGACCAATGAACTCGGGAGCGTTGTCAGGCACGTCGGTCTCACCCTTGGAGGCCTTGACATAGGTGAGATGCCACTTGGAGCCAGCCTTTGCGACCAGCTCGAAACAAAGAATACGATCCTCGGCCAAGAACATGTTCTTCTTGAAAATGTTCATGCCCTCGATACCCTTCTTGCCGAGCTGTTTGGAGAGAGTGTGATCACCGTGGAAGTATTGCTCCAGGGGACGGCCCATGATGGCGCGGAAGCGGTAAGCAGAGAAGGCACCGGGCAAGACACTGACGTATCCGAATGAACTCTCGAGAGGTTTGTCGAGAATGTTGGAGATCTTGTACTCGAAGTTTTGGGAGGCGACCAGAGGATTTGTGAGGTACTTCCAGCGAGGACCCAACATGGCGTGAATCTCACCACAAGCACCACCGAGATCCTTGTCGTTATAGAAAGCCTCCCACAAGGCGAGCAAAGACTTGGAGCCAGGCTTTGTTCCAGCATCGAGCAGGATGCAGACTTCGGGATTCAAGATGCGGCCAAAGGCAGTGAACAGCCACCTGTGCGAATTGATCTTCTTGCTGTTCTTTTGCTTGAGACAGAACATCATCTGCACCGGAGGCAGCGTTGTCGGGCCGTCGTCGAGCGGGCGGATGAGTTGTTGGTTGGCCGTGACCGAGAGCTGAGTCGTGTACTCGAACTGCAGAATGTCAGTAACCGTCTCTTCTCGAGTCAAAGGTTCAACGCACAATGTGAGCGACAGTCTCCTTGCCGTCAATGTCCTTCTTCATGATTCCGTCCTGGTAGATACCAATCGTGGCCAGGACGTCCAAAGTGCCCTTGTCGCAGGGGTCAATGCCGTCGAAAACCAGGCAGACGACAATCTTCTGCCATGCCGGGCCTCCCTTGTTCCAGAATTCGGACTTCTTAAGATTGACGATTTCTCGGATGTTTTGCATGACACCGTGCAAGGTGCGGGCGGTGAGGACCTTGTCTTCGTTGTAGTAGGTGACTGCAATTAGAAGCTCGGTGTGGCGGTTGTACATGGCTGGACGAAGGTTGTAGCCGTTCTTAAGGGTAAAGTCGTTGGGATCGCATGTGGCCGCAGTGTCTGTTCAGGGGTCAGCGCTGAGATGGCCTCGTCTTTTGGTCCAAGCAGAACTTACAGCGCATGTGGGTAAACTCCTCGCTGCCGCTCTCGAGGTCGTTTCTGTATTTGGCCTGGACGGCGTTCTGGATAGCACTGGGCACGGGGTAGTCGGCACTCAGGACGTTGCCCTGAACCAGCTTGACCTTGCGAGTGGCATTGCGCTTGAGGCCACCGCCGCCAGCAGCGGGACCGCCAATCTGTGCTCTTTCTTCCCATGCCGCCGTCGACGTTGTTTGAGCGCGGGAGACTGGAGAAGCAGAAGGGTGGTATCCTGGGTCCTGCAGAGAAGCACCTTTGTACTCGTCGTACTCGTAGGGCGGCACGTGGTGGGAGCTGTTGTCGGCATAGGATTCAGTCAAGCTGTATCCGTGGTCCTGGGTGGGTTGCGAGTGTGCGTCGTCAAAGGGGCCCTGGTAGGCACCGGTGGGGTTGGTATGGAGCAGCGAGCGCTCGACCTCCTCGTCCGACTCATGCCTCTCGTGGTACTGTTGCGGTTGCCGCCGGTCAGCCATCTTCTTGTCCTTGTTCATCTTTGACATGTTTGGGAGAGTCTGCGCACGTCGTGGTTTATGGCATCGTGGTCGTAGCCGCCTGGGACTCCATGGTAGGCCATGCTCGGCAAACTCTTGGACAATTACCCCTTACTGGCCTGTCAAGCTTGGTACGGTATGCTTTGAGGAATGCAATGAAACAAAGCCTGCGACGGCAAGTGTCAAGTCTGTGACGCGCGGGAATCGTGATGGAAGACAAAGAAGAAGAAGACGAAACGACGACGAAACTCTCACGATGCAAATGCCACTCGGACAAAGAAATCAAGGAACCCTGAAAGTACGAATACTGTTGCTGTCGTATGCAATCCAGATTGCGGAGAACGGCCACTTGAAACAGCACAGCGCTTCGAAACACACGCTACCATCTAGCAACAACCCTCCCCTTTCCTTCATCAACTCTTCTCTTATTATCTGTATCATCTGTCCTCATTTCCTACATGTCCATCGTCCTTCTACCTCCATCTCAATCTCTGCATTTCCCTAGTAACACTCGGCGGCGAGTCGTGTTCCAAATATAGCTCTCTGTTGTTGACGCGCCCGCCGCTGAACTCTGAAGCTGTGACCCCCTTGACTTGGCAACCACGCAGACGGTGTGAACATGAGACAACCCTCGAACCACTCAGACTTGCATACCGCCCTCCGCCATCCGACCTCCTGCAGCACTTGCGCCAGTTCTTGCAGAGAATTGTGTCTCTACTCGACGTCAGCGGCCTTGCAGCCAAGTGATCTCTCGACCCACCAGGAGAAGTACCTCACAAAGGTATTTCGAGTGATTCGCGTTCGCCCTGCGCATTGACCGTATTCACTTTACGCTGTGCATCCCCATCTAGCTGCGCCTCATTTCCTACTTGTCGTTGCCATCTGTACAAGCCTCAGCACGTCGTCATGGCTGAACTGGTCGTAGTGTGCTGCCATGCCATTTGCACAAATTTCTCGTAAGGCTCCCAGCTGTCTGTCTCTCCTATCTCAGTTGTTCATGCTCTTCATGCTTTCTACAGCCAACCGTATGAAGAGTCAAGTTGGCTACTGAAGCCTTTCCAGCGATCTGATCCTACCGCTGGGAAGCCAGGTGAACACGAGACCTTCCTGCTGCATATCCAGGCTGGTGTGAATGCCCTCCGTCGAGAGGGTACTGTCCTTGTCTTCTCAGGTGCGAAGACAGAACGGGACGCGCCCTTGAGCGAAGCCGACAGCTATCGAAACGTCCTCATGCAATGCTTCGGGGAGTCTGACGTTGTGCAACAAGCCATAGCAGATGGCAGGATCTTGAGCGAAGACGCTGCAACAGACAGCTACCAGAACTTACTCTTCTCCCTCATCAAGTATTATGAGGTTAAGGAGAAGTGGCCACAAATGGTTACTGTCATCACGCATAGTTTCAAAGAGGCTAGGTTTCTTGTCTGTCATGTATGAATTGGTCTCTTGAGCGTGAATGCTGACAAGAACAGGAATGCCACGCGGATGCAATTTGCTGGCCTAGTGAGAAGATACGTGTACAGGGTATCAATCCTCCTTTCCCCTTGTCGGAACTGCGGGATGTACAAAGGTTAGAGAAGCAGACTCTAGATCTCTTCAAAGCAGATCCTCATGGTACTCACGCTCCTCTATCATCCAAGCGAACAGCGAGGCAATGGTCAGCGGATATTGATCTACTTGGGAACATATCGGGCACTTCCGTGAAACACTCATTACAGAGATTGATGGACTATCGTGAACGTTCTACCTTTCACAAGTATTTACCATGGATAGAGAACAGTCATTGATAGTCTCCCAAACAAATCGATGAGATTGAGAGAAGGATAAATATGAAGCAGGGTGATGGTCGCGACATTGCCAAGAATTTCGGAGAAGCATGTGAAATGTCCGGAGGACGCAGGCAGGTCGTCGACAAGTTTTGCTCGACATGCGCCAAACCATATGGACGTTGTCGACATGCCTGCGACAGTTGCCGCGACCTTTGTCGCTTCGCGGCATTCGTCTGCAAACCACAGGTAATACTCATATGCACAGGCTGTCTACCAGAAGCACATTCTAACCTCTTGCAGCGGCGGCGGCTGATGGAGCCATTTCTCCTGCGCTGCTCTCACGAGCTCGCTCAATGGCAAAAGAGCACGATGAAATCACTGCAAAACTCGCCGAGAACTTCGATACAAAAGCAGCCAAGAAACTGGGCCAGTTGTCATCCGTCAACAATGCATTGAAAGAGTGGGAAAAGGCAAATGACTCTCTGTCAGAGTTGCGGACACTTCTGTCCGACCCCAAGACAGACAAGGATCTTGTCGAACTGGCAGAGGAGGATCTGGCATCCTCGCAGACCGACTTCTCTCAGGCGTCGGACGCGCTCAAGCTTGCACTCGTGCCTCGCCATCCATTCGCCGATCTGCCATGTTTGATCGAAATTAGACCTGGCGCAGGTGGTGGAGAAGCCGCCATCTTTGCTGGAGACATGTTACGCATGTACACCTCATACTGCAACCGTCTGGGTCTACGGACATCTCTGCTCAAATACGAAGACGCTGATGGTCAAGGCGCAGGCTCGGATGCACCACTTCAAGAAGCAGTGCTCGAAGTCGAGTCTCCGGGCGCATATGGCATTTTGAGGTGCGAGGCTGGAGTGCACAGAGTTCAGCGTGTGCCAGCGACCGAAAGCAAAGGACGCACACACACCAGCGCTGCCTCGGTTCTGGTACTCCCATCCTTTCCCGCAGAACCCTCGCAAGATCTAGGAGAAGACAGTTTCGACGACCCTAATAGCGACTACTATGTTGATCCCAAGGACGTCCGCACCGACGTGATGCGCGCAAGAGGAGCAGGTGGACAGCATGTCAACACAACCGACAGTGCTGTCCGATTGACCCATTTGCCGACCGGAACCGTCGTCGCGATTCAGGACTCGCGTTCACAACCTAAGAATAGAGAAAAAGCATGGAGACTTCTCCGAAGTAGACTCGCCCAGGCAAGGCGCGAACAAAGAGAAGAAGAGATGCTTGCCATGCGCCGAAGCGTAGTCGGTATCGCAAAGATGGGCAGAGAGAACAAGATCAGGACATACAACTGGGGTCAGCAGAGAGTGACGGATCATCGCAGCGGCATCAGTGTACACGACCTCGACGATGTACTCGAAGGAGGCATCGAACTTGAGCGTGTCATGGAGAGTGTCCGAGGATGGCTCAGCGAGCAAGAGGTGCTGGGCCTGGCTGCCGAGGAAGAGCTGAAGAAAGACTCTTGAAGAATTGTATCATAACCACTACCACCCTGTATAACACGACTCTCAGCAGCACCGAGATCGGATGTGTGCCCGGTGCTTATACTCGCGACCATTGACGATAACCCCAACTCCTGATAGCCGGCCGAGGTAGGAGTTGGGGTAGGTGGGCGTTCTATGACGGATCTGGAAGGTGGGATGGCCGATTCGGCCAACGAGACAGGTGCGATGCCCCGCCTCTTGTACGTCGTGACTGCCGAGCAAGAACAATTATCCCATGCCTGTTCGCCGTCTCTGTATCCCATTTGCGAGATAATAACTTGGCTTTCCTACTTGTCGTTACTCGATTCTTCTTTCTCTCTGACTCCCCTTGTCCATTGAGCCTCGACGACCCCACAACTCTCGAGCTTTCCCCAGTCTTGAACCACAAACATGCCTCTCAATGCTCAAGCCATCTACCCTGCGGCGGACCCAGAGTTTGTCGCCTTCCCCAGCCGCAGAAGTGTAGTCCACAGTACCAAGGGTATTGTGTCGAGTTCACAGCCCTTGGCTTCAAATTGTGGTCTGCGTGTGTTGCAACAAGGTGGAAACTGTGCAGTAAGTGGATCCAGCTAGCCACAAAACACGGTGGACTGATAAGTCGCACAGGATGCCGCCGTCGCAGTTGCGGCAGGTCTGAACATGACCGAGCCCGGTAGCACGGGTATCGGCGGTGACATGTTCTGTCTGTTCTACAATGCAAAGACCAAGCAGGTCCACGCTTTGAATGGTTCTGGCCGCGCTCCTGGAAACGCAACATGCGAGAAAGTACGACAGTCTCTCGGCCTGAAAGAGGGCGACAACGGCACAATTCCCATGCACAGTGCACACGGAGTCACTGTCCCCGGCGCGGCCGCTGGCTGGGTCGACGTGGTCGAGAAGTTTGGCAGCGGAAAGTTGAGCATGGAACAAATCTTGACACCTGCCATTGAGCTGGGAGAGAATGGTTTCCCTGTTTCGGAGATTATGGGCTACTACGCGAGTACTCACTGTTCATAGCCAGCACCACACTCTGCTAACGCGCTGTCTAGTGGTCGAAAGCCGAGAAGTCAATCCGAGATGCCTCGCCCAACTTTGCCGAAATGCTAAAGAAGGATCCCGATGCAAAGGACGGCTGCCGCGCGCCAAAGCCTGGCGAGATTATGCGTAACCCTACTCTGGCTCAGACCTTCCGTGAGGTTGCCAAACACGGAAAGGCTGGCTACTATACTGGAAGAATCGCAGAAGAGTTGGTCAAGGTTGTACAAGATTTGGGAGGCTTCATCTCCTTGGACGACCTGAAGAACCACATGGAAAAGGGAAGCGAGGAGGTCGACCCCATCAAACTCAACTACCGTGGACAAGGCATCGCAAAGTCCCACGGAGAGACCATGCATGACAAGAGCTCCGAGGGTGTTGATGTATGGGAGCATCCTCCAAATGGACAAGGCATCGTCGCTCTGATGGCTTTGGGTATGCTGCAAGAGTTGGAGAAGAACGGCAAGATTTCGACCTTCTCCGACAAAGACCACAACTCTGCCGAGCACATTCACGCCGTCGTCGAGACTCTTCGTATTGCCTTTGCCGACGCGAACTGGTGGGTGGCAGACCCTAATGTAGTCAAGGTTCCTTCTCAAGAGCTCATCTCGGAAAAGTACCTTGCAGAGCGTGCTAAGCTGTTCGATCCCAAGAAGGCTGGCGATATTCCTGACCATGGCTCTCCTGCACACAACCACTCTGATACTGTTTACTTTGCTGCAACCGACAGCGAAGGCAACGGCATCTCGTTCATCAACTCCAACTATGCTGGTTTCGGCACTGCTATCATCCCCAAGGGATGCGGCTTCACTCTCCAAAACCGTGCCTGCAACTTTATGCTGCAACCAGCTAACCATCCCAACATCTACGCTCCCAACAAGCGCCCTTATCACACCATTATTCCTGCTCTGATCACCAACAAGGCAGATCAGAGCTTGCACTCTGTCTATGGTGTCATGGGTGGTTTCATGCAACCTCAAGGGCATGTCCAAGTGTTGTTGAACATGCTCGTGTTCAAGATGACTCCACAAGCGGCTCTCGATGCACCTCGTGTCTGCATCGGCGCTGGTATGCCTGACAGCGGCGATGTCTTTGACAAGACTGTTTACCTGGAAGATGGTATTTCAGAAGAAACTGCCGACAAGCTGCGCGCCATGGGCCACAACGTCGAGATTATCAAGGGCCATGGCCGAGGTCTGTTCGGTAGAGGCCAGGTCATCAGATGGCACGTCGACCCTGTCGAAGATCGTGGTGTCTGGAGCGCAGGCAGTGATCCAAGAGCCGATGGTCACGCCATCCCTTGGATGTAAAGTGTTGAAATGTTAATATAGTATGAGATGTGTCATGTTTTTCCGTTCTTCTCTGTTCATCGGCGCAAGTACACTTCACTACACTTGCCAGCGCACCTTGTCTCTACGGATAAATGGACTAGACTTTTAAAAAGTCAAGAGCCTCGGTCGCCGCTGAGCACAAAAGTCCAATTTTAGAAGCAACAACCCTGGGGACCGTTGCACCGTCGATCTGTCAACCTTTTTGCTTTGGCTACCTATTTTTGTTTTCGTTTTTCCTTCGCCGACAATCAATTCGACAATGCGAGCAGCAGCAATTCTTTCACCAGATGCAGGCATCGTCATGTGAGCAAATTGATATGAGGATCATCTCACGAGTAATATCGAAGGCATGTCACGTCCTGGATGCCTGAGCAAAAAGTGTCACCGCTTTGTGGCCAAAACCACGAGCCTCGAACTCTATCTCAGAAACATGACCGCCACCGACGGGTAAAGTGACGGTTGAGGCGGTTTCTGGCCTTAGGTTTACATGCTGTCGCCCTGAGAGACGACTCTCGACTTGCGCTGCTACCATCACATCTCAGGTCTCCATCAACGGGGGGTGCTCGTGTTGCTCCACAATCTTTATCAATTATGGTTTCAGTGCACAGAGCAAGTCGAACGACCCAACTCTTCTTTCTTTAGAACACTGCGACGTCATGGGTAGCAATTTCATCTTCTTTGCAGTGGCTAGAGAAGCAGATATATAAGAAGGTGAGAGATGGGAGGTAAGTTCTTTTTTATTCATCAAACAATTGCATCTTCACATCTCTTCTACACTTTTATCTACCCTTCCACCTACACTTCCATCTACCAACACCAGCTTCTCATCACATTTAAGTCACTGCAATACCATCAACATGAACTCCTTCAAGACTGCCGCCATCTTCTCTTTCCTTGCCGCTTCCCAGGCTCTGGCTCTTCCTGCGGCAACATCTGGATACGCTTGTAACCCTGCACACCAGTACCCTGAAGGTGTCAAGTGTGTCTCTACCAATGGAGCTCTTTCTCTCGTCACTCCCACTCCCCAGGCCACCTACGCCTGTAACCCTGCACACCAATACCCTGAAGGAGTCAAGTGTGTCTCTACCAACGGAGCTCTTTCTCTCGTCACACCCACTGCCCAGGCTACCTATGCCTGCAACCCCGCTCACAGCTACCCTGCCGGGGCCGTCTGCACCGAGGTCTCTGGCTCCTTGACTCTGGTCACTCCTTCTCCTTCTGCAACGAGCTATGCCTGTAACCCTGCTCACTCGTACCCTGGAGGCGCCAAGTGTGTGTCTACCAATGGTGGATTGAGCTTGGTCACCCCTACCCCTCAGGCTACCTATGCTTGTAACCCTGCTCACCAATATCCTGAGGGCGTCAAGTGTGTCTCTACCAATGGCGCTCTTTCTCTCGTCACTCCTGCTGCTCAGGCTACCTATGCCTGCAACCCTGCACACCAGTACCCTGGCGGCGCCAAGTGTGTCTCTACCAACGGTGGTTTGAGCCTCGTTACTCCTACCCCTGCTCCCACTGCTCACTAAAGTGGTTGAGTGAAGGAATTATTGGGGGACTTGTTTCTATTGTATATATTTTGCATTTTCTTAGCATAGCGAGTTTGAGGGGGGTTCTGGGAGCATTCTAGACATTTTTAGATCATTGCATTTGCATTTACAAATCAAGAGTGTTGATTCATCATTCTACATATGCCTCCATCCTGAGTTTACAAAGTGGTTTGCAAGTAAAGTTGTTCTTTTGTGTCAAAAAGTCTCTTACATAGATGACTCTTATACTGCACAAACGCATCTTTGACTGCAAAAAGTATGCAGAGAGAATTGAACAAGGTTCTATGGATGTGATGGAGATACACGACAGGGTACGAGAAAAAAGCAGATTCATGGCGTATTTCCATGGTCACAACTCTGGCTTGGGAAGTTTGTGCATTTCTGCCTGGTCAAAAAGTCTAGCACGGTTGGCGAGAGATACTTGAGTAGCGGCACGAGTTGAGATCTAGTCTATTGGCCATACGATGAAAAGTAGTAAAAAGTGGGAAAACCAAAGTATGGAAGTGAGGTACAGATATTATACCAAGGAAGCGAGGACCTTTTCTTTTAGGTAGGATGTGGCCGTTGGCTTCGGAGCTGTTTTACATAGCTCTGGTGATGAATTTTGACGAATACCTTGTTATCCATTCATACGGCGCTGTCGTGTTCAAGTTCGAGCCGAACATAACCATGACTTGCATGGCGGCGCATCGACAGTTTGTGCGGACATCAAACTGTGTGACGAGGTCTGCAAAACTCGTTGCTCTGGCGGGATTGACTGAGGTGAATCAGTTTGGCGATAGCATCTAGTTGAATAACAGATGTGTTCAACCCGAGCCTCTCAATGCCATGTCGACAATAAGTCTTCCTCTTTCTCCACCCAAAAAGCCAGCGCCATCTTCTCCCTCGTCTTGTTCAATGTCGAGACTGGCATCGTATGCTCTGCGGACCATCTCTTCATCAACCTTGACACCGTTCTCAGCCAATGCTCTGATGCATCCCGCAACTCTGGCAATCTCTTTCCTCGTGTCCGGGCTAATGTCGTCGTTTTGGCTCGAGTACATGGTGGTGCTGACTTGCTCTTCGATCCTGGTGATGCTAACATCCTTGTTCTTGTCTGCCTCGACGTGCTTGGAGATCCAAATGTAGCCGTTGACGCCCAGGATAATGTCGACCTCGCCTCCTCTGCTCGAAGTCTGGAGCGTAAAGATTTGTCTCTTCGCTCTGACGACACCAGCACCGCCGCCAACACCACTCACGGCCATAAAGTATCCATTGCGCAGTTTGCCGTATTTAAGACTGCGCGTGTGCAGCGAAGCCGAGCCATCCTGGAACAAACTCTGTACTTCTGCAACCAACAACTCGCCCTCTTCGAAGAACGTGCGAATGTTCAATTCATCCACACTGGTTCTCTTGCGCAAGATGCCGCCAGGCAAGTTGATACTGCTCAGCGGCAGGGCAGCCGTCAAGGCGCCAGCAACATCGACTTTCCACCTCCTACTCTGCACCTCGATGATGCGGCCAATGACCAAGTCTCCAATCTCTGGCGTGTAGCGTGCGCGCAGCGGCACCACCGAGAGCAGCTTGTTGGTCTTTTGAAGGGTGCCGGCGAGGGTGGAGCGGATGATGGGGGCGAGATCGCCATTGTCGTTTGTGTAGGTGCCGTGGCCGCGCATCCATTGCGGGTCCGAGGTGATGACTTCGCCGGGCGTGATGATGTTTTTTGATCGTGTTGAAGAGCGGGCGGCGTGGTCGGTCGTGTCGAGGTCCATTTCGTCGTCTGAATCGTCGCGTGGCCGGGCGACGGCGGGCGCTGCCGGTGAAGGTGCGAATATTTGAATTGGCATTGTGTGTGTGGTTGTCGTGTGTTGCGTGAGGGAAGTGGGCTACTGAATAATTTCTGGATGAGCTCGAGACGGTGATGCAATTGTGCCAAGCATGCTTGATTTGTGCAAGGATTATGCCTTTTGTCCATAGCATGTGCATGTATGTAGTCTTTGATTGTCATATATTTGTATTCACACATCCACCCAAAACTCCAGAGTCTCAGCCGAGCCAGTCTATTTATCCCTCAATTACTCAAAGCTAAACCTGCTATTTGGTCGTGAGCTTCCTTCTCCATCCCGGCCCTCATCCAGTAGCACCACCTCTTCGGGCTGGACACTTCTTCTATCCACCGGTCCTGCTATTGTTGGTGTTGCCGGGTTGCTTCGATCAACTCCATTGTACACCTCTTCTCGCCGCCTCATCATTTCCTTTTCTGTGATGGTCCTGCCGTCTGCTTGTGCCAGTTCAGGCATGTCGCCAGGCATTTCGTATATCTCCAATCCTCCGGCCTCGCTCGCAGCACCCGGTGATGCCAAACCAGGTGATACCGAATCTGTCTGTGTCGAAGACCACGTGCTACCTCCGTATCCGAGCGTGGTAGGACTTGCCAAACTCGACTCTGGACGCAGCGGCGGTTTGGGGTCATCGAGGACCGTCGACCCTTCCAATTCTGCTTTGGGGAAGACAGTTGTACCTTTTTCTCCGATCCCGATTGTCGTGCGCGAGATCGAGTCTCTAGAGGGCGAGGATTCGTCGCCCGTCTCTTCTTTTGCCGATCGTGTCTTCTTTCTCCTGTCACGACGAATGAACCATGTAGCAAGGCCAATGAGGGTTGCCACGCCGAGCACGCTTCCTGCCACAATCCCCCCTATCGCACCGCCACTCAAGCCTGCTGCTTTGGAAGACTTTCCTGATGTCGACAATGCATTTGATCCAGAAGATGCTCCACTGTACCCGCTATTCTCGGACGATGGAGCTGGCTCGATGATGATGATCTCAGTAGTATCACCGACATTCTGGGGCCAGACACACTGTGACACGTTGAACTTTGCACGTTCGTAGTCCACGGTGATATATGCCTCTTGCATAAACGTCCGGCCAAGCGTGTACTGTGTACTGTTTGCGGCTCGTCGGAGTGGGAAGTAGCTCGACCTATCAGCTAGGCCTTGATACGGAGATTGTGCCGTCATGTCAAACGCGGCGTAGGGTAGTGAGATCGTCGTCGTCTGGAGACCTGAAGCTGTGGTTCCAATCGTGAAATTGACATAAGCATTACGAGCCAAGAGAGAGGCGTGAAGTGTCGAGTTCACGATATAGAGGTTGTATGTAGAATCCCAGGTCAGACCAAATTCTCGTTCAAATGCCTGGCATGCATCGAGGGGAAGCCAGATTTGGCTGACGGTGGAGTCGATCGAAGCATAGATCGGTGCGGGTAGCAGTTCAACACTGGCCGATGAGTTGCGTGCTTGCGTGTTGATGGCTTGTATTGCAACTATGGTGTCCTTGGTGGGATCGGAAGCAAAGTCAAACTCGACATTGTTGGCCTCGAAGCGACTCTGATCATATCCACCTAGAGTTAGAGACCCTGCTACACCCGAGAAGCGGTAAGGAGCACCTGCGGTGTAGCCAAATGAGATGCTGGGGATCGAACTCTGTCCCTTCAGCTTCGTCATGAGACTGAGCCCATGAGAAGTCTCTGACCAGTTGGATGGTTTTGGATTCAATCCTAGGCTTCCAAGCCAAAAGTCTGATACAGCAAAGGCGCCTACTGTCGATCCTTCGACAGTCGTATGGTTCGCATCGTCCAGAACGATCTTGTCGTATCCGTAGTATGCATTTCCAGGAAACCCTAGGGCTTTCTCGGTCTGAAATTCGAAGATTCCGATATTGTTCCAGTCTGATGATTGACTCAAATTAAATACTTGTCCTCGGGAGTTGACACAGTCGTTGTAGTTGGAATACATCGAACATCCTTCTGGACCCACAACCAAGGTCTGAAAAGACTGCCATGATGGAAGGACGCGGACATTTTGCGCTGGGACCCCTACACTCAGATTGAATGAGGACCATGTACCATCGAGACCATCCCTGAGAACTGTCAGTAAGGATGTTGCATGTTCGACTATAAAGGCATGCTACCAAGTATCACTCGGGCTGATAACGAGTGGTTGCACACTACATGAGACCTTTGCGACAGTTGTTGCCAGGAGAAATACCACTACGGTGGGGTTTAGAGAAGCGAGTTTCGAGGTGACCATGGTGGTAAAGGTCTCAGTTGACAGAGATGCCAAAAATTGATGTCTCAGACTACATGAGAATCTGGTGCGCGCGCGTCGAGCGTCTCTACAAGCTCTCGACTCACAATTGTCCTTTTGCTCTGATAGAATTGACAGCGGGTGTGCAGGAAAGAATCAGACAGCAGCAGCCTCGTCTCTGTCAGCATGAGATCGTGAAATCACGACCCCATCGGTTAGGCCGAAAGCTAGAGAAGCCAAGTGCACCAATCGCATGGCACTGGCGGGTTGCGTGAAAATCGCGGATGGGAGCACGCACGCATGCAACATCCATGTCGCTTCTGGGCGCTCATCAGAAAGGATTCCGGTCTACCGCATGTGGCTGACTTTTCGCTGATCGTAAACGAAAGAGGACTTGTAGAGAACGAGGTCCCTGCCTGATGGTCTGACCATAGAATTATACTGTAGCAAGATACTACGACTGAAAATGCTACCTACCAAAGTTTGAGCCTCTCTCTGTCAACCACTCGAGTCGAATTTGTGCACCTTGAACCCTGCAAGGAGAGAACCGGGGAGCGCGATGCATTCCTCGCTTGGCAACATGTGCATATGCTCGGCTAGCTAGTTTTATGCATCTTCTTTCTCCAAACACAGCTCTATCGCGCGAGACCCCGCGGAGGCTGGAGTCAGACCAGTTTCCTACTCCAGTCGAAACGTAAGGGACAGCTCACGACACCAGGATCTCAGCAGCGTGCCGCGCCGCGCCGCTGGCTAGACTCGACGACGTAGCACGCTTTTCGGACTTGACACATGCTGCGCGTTGTCGAGGTACTTGTACTGTAGTTACATCAGATACCTGTACCCTATCCTTGCTAAGTGTTGACTTTATTGAGTCTGCTCCGAGTGGACAATCCGATTGTCGCGAGATCCCCGCAGGTCTTGCATCTTCATGCGCGACTATTTCGGGCAAGGCTGAGTCTGTATCACTCTCGGTAGCGATGGTAGCACTCATTTCGCCTACCGCTTGAGAGCATCCGGAATCTATGATATCGTATATTTTTGCAATTGCTCCATTCCTTACTGAGCTACAAGCCCGTATCGCGCTTTGACAACGAACGTTGTGGCTGCGCTCCGGCTCTGAGAACTACCTTCGGAGACGAGTAAGCTTTGAGGCTGGCGGACGAAGGATTCTGCACGCACGGCCGGGACTTGGAGCCAGTCAGCAGGTGCCTGCCGCCTGTTCGAGATAGATGTTGGGTCAAACTAATAGACGCGGTAGGCCTCGCAAAGACAAGGCTCTGCCCGTCATGCCATTCCGCTGAAGTCCTGCCTGCAGTCTGTGTGGATCCCGCTACGGTACCTGGTCAACTCACACTTCCCTGTCTTTACATTAGGATAGCGGATCAGCCTTGGCATAAGCGATGTTCTTTCGTCTTTTCCTTCAACGGCTCCTCAAGTAGTAAAATACCGTGACATTGAGCCCGCGAGGTCGTCGCCGTGGTTTTCTCCTTCTCTTCTCTTTTAGGCGTGTTTTAGCAGTCCCTCGTTCACCGCAGCGCCATTCGTCATGAGATTCTGTTCCTGCTAAGAATCACACTTCAGACTGTTGCAACGGCAAGATGTCGTTTTATACCCTCGCTTTCATCGCGTTACTCGCCGGGGAGGGTGTTTGTGCAGACTCACAAAGACCTTATGGTACGCAAAGTGAAACGCCATAGTGCCTGGCCTGACTCGAGACAGGGTGGAACGTTACTTCCTCAGCAAGCACAATCTTATCAACACCTTCCACGAGTTTGACTACTTCAACTGTGCAAAGTTCAAGCGCGTCCACGAGCCTGAGTTCTGCATCGGTATTATCAACATCACTCAACTCACAGAATGGAACCGACATATCGTTGACTTCAACAACATACCGACATTCATCTTCACAATCAATAGAAAGCAGTCGGCAATCTTCCGAGCCTTTGTATTCATCTCAATCGTCTCCTGCGCAAAGCAAGTCACTGTTGACCTCATCGAACCGTGCTTACAGCACTGGTGTCTTGCCAGGAAATGTCCAGATATCAGATTCCAAGACATCGTATTCCCCCGGCTCGTTGAGCTCAACAGCACCAAGTTTAGCAAACACATCACAAGCACCGTCAGCGCCGTCATCAGAATTTGTTGCATCGGAGTCGGCTTCTCCCACTGCTCAAACAGCTGTCGAGATTGAATCGCAAGCATCACCAACGCATGACACAGCGAGCGCAGCAGCTACGTCGACAGTATTTGAGCCCGAAAGTCAAGGCTTGTCATCTACCTGGCAAGTTGGTATCTCGCCATCGGCCTATGCACCAAGCTCTACCGTCTCAGGTCAATCAACGAGTAACAATGGCTATGGTGGCTTGGGTTCGTTGATATGGTCAGGACTCTCTGGATCTTTGCCGACTGACAATGTCAATGCTGGAAATCCCAATCTTGGAGGCTCATCAGGATACATCAAGTCTTCCTCTACGCCGACCAGTGATGCATCCGTTGATGGTTCCAATACTGCTCCGGCAGCAGGGCAGTCAGACTCAACTGTACTCACAGGTTACTCTGGAAGCTCGCCCGCAGTCGTCGTTCCAAGTAACGGCTTTGGTACTGGCACGGGCATCAGCTCTGGTACAGGACCTGTCTATACAGATACCACTTCATACGCATATACAAGCCAGACTCACGACAGCCAAGAAGTTTCAAGTGGTCGCAGTTCTAGCATATTTTATCCACCGCCGAAGTATTCGTTCAGCTGGAAGTTCAACACTAGTACTACGCGTCAACCTGTCGGAACTGACGCTAGAGTGCCTACTGGCAACATCCCTCATCTACCACTTCCACGACCTTCTCCTCACGGAGCCAACAACGAAACCAATGCAACTTGTGGAGGTACCACTGTCAACATTCCCGATGCAACACTAGACTATTGGTATACCACAACACTCGACTATGCTGCCGCCACGTTTTCGATCCAATTCGACAGCAACGATTCTGCGACAGGATGGACACTTTTACCTGCTACAACTACTTTCAATGTCACTGACGCCCTGCAAGATCCTACCACCTATTATGTCCCAACAACAATAACCAAAAAAGCCGCTAGCACGAACCACGCTGCTAGCACGTCTGTCTCGTATTATACAACGATAGATGTGAGCCCGACACCTGTTTATGCGTCGACGGTCGTCGTTACCCAAACAGCAACCAGTGCAATTAACTCCACCACCGGTACGGGCGACATACCCGCCGACGCTGTGATTACTCCACCGCCTGCAAGTACTGTACTATCTGCTGGGCCGCACCAACCATCTCTCACAGCATTGACCAACACTCATTTTGTGTACTTCTCACAGTATGCGCTCGACACCGAACACACTACGACGCACAAAAACGGTACGCCAGAATGTGTAACCTCAAGAGAGGTTAAGCACCTTGGTCGCAACTTCGCCATGGCATACCTCGGAGATGACCCTGATGGCCAACCGCTTGTCACCGGTGCTCTGTCTGAAGAGTTCCTGGAGCTCCTTCCTCCTCATGTCAACCTTGAACTAGGAGCTTTCACCGCAGAGCCTACGCTCATTGTTCCTGTGCAGGTGGACTACGCGGCAGAAGCAGTACTAGCTGTCTCACAAACCGCAAGTCTGACGGCAGCGAAGAGTTACGGATCATATCCTCTCGCGTACTCTACAGCCTACGCGGCTACTTCATATCAAATTGTTCCGACTCTCTCTCAACCACCCGCTTTTGGTCCCATTGGCAGTAGCAAAGCACCACCACGTCCACCAGTCATCTTGCTGAAACCTACTGGCACTTCGACCATCGCCGTTACGAATACACAACTTGCGACAAATTTCTATATCATCTCTCCCACGGACACTAGCGCAAATGTACTGAAAACGCAAGCATCGCTTGATCTAGGATCAAACCCTGGACCCACAAAGGTTCCTGTAGGTGGACAGACCGGAGCCAAGGGAGATACAGGCTCAAACTCAGGAAGCAGTGGCTCAATTGGGCAAGGGAACAACGTTGGCAGCGGAAGTGGATCCAACGGAGGATCGAACAGCGGCTCAAATGGAAACTCACAAAACGGCAATGCGGGCAGCGGCTCAAATAGCAATGCTGGCTCAGGTAATGGTGGCAGTGGCTCATCAACTGGTGATTCCAATTCTGGTGGATTGAACCCTGGCAACTCGAATTCAGGTGGTGACTCCGGAAGTTCAAATTCAGGTTCTGGCTCTGGAGGCTCAGACGCAGGCGATAGCTCTGGCTCAACCTCTGGAAACACTGGGGGCTCTTCTGGCGCATCAAACTCAGGTAGCTCAAATCCTGGAAACGTTGGTGGTGCTGGAGTATCATCGTCGAATGACAATCCTAACGCTGGCGGAAATTCAGCAGGCAGTGGTTCTTCTGGCACCAGTGGTTCTTCTGGCACCAGTGGTTCTTCTGGCACCAGTGGTTCTTCTGGCAACAGCGGATCTTCTGGTTCCAACGGTGGGTCGCAGCCTGATGCGGGCTCTGGTTCGGGCGGTAACATCATCGTACCTGTGCCTGTCATCATTACCATTGGCTCTACAAAAGCGACCGTGAATCCCGGGTCTTCGGTCATCATCGGCGGACAGACACTAGTACCACAAAAAGCAGCCATTACGATCAATAACACCCCAGTCTCTATCGGACCTACAGCTGTCGTCGTAGGAGCCGAGACACATGCCTTCCAAGGCTCTACGCTCCAAGCAGCGGCCCCGATTGCTCCGACCGCTATCACCTACGGTGGCGCGGTGATCACACAAGCCCCTGTACCTGTGTACAACGTGGGAGGACAAGACGTTCATGCAGGCGAAGTTGTGACCATCTCAGGTACCATCGTGTCTGCTGCTTCCACTGGTGGAATTCTGGCCATTGGGTCCAACACAATCTCCATCGGCACGCCAAACTCTCCAATCACGTTGAGTACTGCTGGCAGACAGGTTGTTGTCAATCCGACTCCTGCGTTTGTCATTGGTGGTCAAACGTTGGCTGCTGGAGGACCAGCAGTGAATGTTGACGGCACTCAATTGTCTCTGGCTGCTTCTGCAACGGCCCTCGTAATTGGATCTCAAACATCACAGCTCGCAGCACCAGTCAATCCCACTCGAGGCGCGATTCTAACGGTTGGCTCCAAAACCTTTACAGCAGATGCTTCGACACGATTCTCGATCGCGCCTGGTATTACTTTGGCCCCAGGTGGATCTGCCACTGTCGATGGGAAGACTGTCCATCTAGGCCCCTCTGGGTTCTTAGCATCACTTGCTGTAGTTGACGGTGAGACCCAGACATTGTCGCCCCCTCTTATCACGCCTGCACCTGCATTCTACATGGGTGGTAACGCTTATGGAACAAACGGCGGATCAGCGTTCGTGATCGATGGCCAGGTTCTCACCCCTGGCGGCGCAATCACGGTTTCGGGTACGCCTGTATCCTTTGTCAAGGAAGGTACAGCTGTTGTTGTCGGCGGATTTACCCAAAAGCTTCCACAGACCAATGCCATCGCGGCGCCTGTACTGAATTTCGGCGGTCAAGTCTATACTGCGCAAAGTGGTTCAGCTTTCGTAGTAAGCGGACAAACACTTACTCCAGGTGGTGTTATCACGATATCAGGAACCAAAGTCTCGTACGCCAGTGAAGGTACCGCTGTGGTCATTGACGGCGTGACCCAAGCTCTGACACGAGGAAGCCAGACCTCTGCGCCAGTATTGACTGTTGGTGGCCAGATATACACGGCTCGCTCTGGATCGAACTTCGTGATCAATGGTGCTACGTTAATCCCTGGTGGTCAGATTACCGTCGATGGGACGATTATCTCTCTAGCGAACGAAGGAACTGCTGCAGTCGTCAATGGAGTCACCAAGGTTCTTGCACAAGGGTCAGCGACATCAGCAGCCGTATTGAGCATCGGTGGTCGCACGTACACTGCTGGAAGTGGGCCCAATTTCGTGATTGGAGATCAGACTCTGATTCCTGGCGAGGTCATCACTTTCGATGGCAACTCGCTATCACTCTTAAGCGGCGGAACTGCTGTAGTTGTGAACGGTGTCACTCAAACACTATCGTCAGGAACCCCAACAAAAGCGGTAGCCGTTCTGACTATCGGTGGTCAAACTTATACCGCCCAGTCTGGAGCTTCATATGTGATCGGAGGTCACACGTTGTTTGCTGGTAGCGCAGTCACTGTTGACGGCACCACTATATCACTCCAGAGCGGAGGTACTGCTGCCGTCATTAATGGTGTTACTCAGACGCTCTCGCAAGCAACCGCGGCGGCCCTACTGAACATCGGCGGGCAGGTTTATACCGCCCAGTCTGGCACCTTTGTGGTCCAAGGCAAAACACTGAAGCCAGGGGCTGCAATCACAGTCGACGGCACAACAATATCGCTTGATGCTGACAAGACAGTTGCCATCATCAATGGTATGACGACAATATTGGCTCAAGCCACAGCACCCGCAGCATTGACTTTCGGCGGCCGTATTTACACGGTTCAGACTGGCTCGTCTTATGTGATCAATGGACAGACATTGACGCCCGGAGGCCTCCTGACTTTGGCAGGCGGGACCACGATTTCTCTTGCCTCATCCGGCTCATTCATCGTGATCAACGGTGTTACTTCAAGTATCCCTCATCCAGCAGCGGCGACTCCCACATCGATCCTGACTATTGGTGGTAAAACCTTCACGGCGTCTTCTGGCTCGTATGTGATTGATGGGCAAACTCTTACTTCTGGCGGAGTCGTAACTCTCTCCGGTGGCACGACACTCTCCTTGGGCGCTTCTGTATTGGTCATCAATGGACAGACCTCTACCTTGCCGACCTCGCAGTCCATGTCCCCAGGCGTCATCACAATTGGCGACCAGACGTACAGCTCTCTAACAGGCAATGCAGCTGCACCAAGCTACATCATCAATGGACAAACACTTCGGCCCTCTGGTCCTGGGATCACAGTTAGCGTGTCTGGAACGACTTACATCATCACACTCAGCCCTGGAGCCTCGACAGTCGAGATCGACGTTCTGGGTCCTGGAGGAAAAGTCATCTCTACAATCTACGAGACATTGAGGGGTGGCGGTATTGGAGCAAGTACGATCACAGCCACACAGGAAGTTGAAGGCGGTGCTGCAGCATCGTCGACCGCCCAGCCTAGCTTGACAGCAACGCCAACCAAAGGCAGCAGTGCTAGTCTGCAGAACGCAGCAGCACCTAGAGATGGTGCCCTCAGCATCAGCATTGCTCTGGCTGCAGTCATTGCTGGAGCTCTGGCCGTTTTGCTGTAAGACGAAGAAAGAGGAGATGACGTTTTATGGCTTTAACGAATATGTACGAAACTACAGGCATCTTTTCAGGGCACAGCGGCCCCTGGTCTTTACTCTTTTGCGATAGCGGGCGTTGCATGTGGGATGGATGTAATGTGGCTTCTAAGAGTGTAGCAACAAAAGCGGCTGGTTTTGTCGTTTTTCTTCTTGTCTGACGATTTGTTTTTGCCTAAACTATATAGCTTTATAATACCCCGATTTACTCTTTCCGCGTCCTTGATCTTGATGTCGTGTGTCCTTCGTGTCTTTCGTTACAGCCGTGCCATTCATTTCACAGGCACCTCGACAACCTGATCAAGCCCCTCGTATGGAGGAATGTCGAGTTCATATTTCTTGGCCATGTCCTTGGTCAAGAACCTGCCACCCACGAAATGCCTACCCTCGAACCACTTGACCAATGGCTTTGGCGCCGTCAAGCTGATCAACGCATCAGGGTTATATCCTTTTCCTGGACCCTCGTCCGGCGGCCCTGTTTCTATGTTCCAACTACTCGGCGCATCGACAGCCAAGACTGGTATTTTCGAGTCGCGCAGAGAGGCAATGACGGAAGGAAAGGGTTCGCGGACTTCGCCCTCGAAGGAAAAGCCAAAGATGGAGTCGATTATGTAGTCGGTGGAGGGGAGCTGGGCGGAAAAGTCCGAGGTAAAGGGGACATGGAGATCGCGGAGTTGTTGAGCAAGACGCTGTGTTTTTTGCTCATCAGCTTTCTTTTTCTCTCTTCTCAAGCAACCTTTGCGAGATAGGATAGGATTTACCTGGTACAATTCATTCTTAGGCTGCTTGGGATAGTACACGGTGGGTTTGTACCCATAGTGCCAGAGGTGTCTGGCTGCCACCAAGCCATCGCCGCCATTGTTGCCGGGCCCCACGGCAATCAAGATGCGGTTTCCCTTTTGTGGCGGTTGGAGTTTGAAGAGGGCTTGGGAGACGGAGAGCCCGGCGAGTTCCATGAGTTGGTCGAGGGAGAAGGCGCCGCTGCTCATGAGTTCTTGGTCGAGCGCTGCTGCTGCTTTGGCGCCGAGCGTGCGGAGGGCCATGGTTGGTGATTGATATGAGGTGTGGGTGTATGTGGTGAGAGTGTGATGGAGGATTTGGCGTGACAAGTTGAGCAAGGTGGATCGAAGAATCTACGTCACCATCACCCGAGTGGAGCTTCCGTCAGGGTCGTACCTCCTATCCTGAACCGTAAACCGAAGCCACAAAGGCATCGAAGACAAGACAAGCACGAGATCGAGAAATTTGAGCTCTCTCCCACCAAAGGTAGGAAGGACTCGGATAAATACTGAACCAGGACAGTCTCGTGCCCTTTCAGTGGCAGTGTTCGGATTTGGATGATCAACAAACTTGACCCGAGTCGCGCGCTGTAAAATTTCTAAACTGCTATCTGCCTCCTTCTCAATGCGAATCCTATGTACAATTCCTGCAGACCAATCTCGCCCATACCGTCAACAAGCGCAGAGTCTCTTACCAGCTCTCCAATGCGAGCCTCAATCACTTCTTAGAGACATTGCGGCTCGACTCCTTCCGCTCATGAAGCCACTTCTTGACGGGGTTGGTGTCTTTTTGTATCGGAGCTGGCGGCGTATGATTGTGTCTGACGTCGGTTGGTGCGTTCTCTTCATACGACACTCTTTGGCAGCAATCCATCCTGCGCACGACGTCTGATGAGAGCGCTTCGGCGATGCTGATGCGCTTTTGCGGGTTGGGATTGAGCATTCTCAACACCAAGCGCTCCAAAGAACTGCTATTGAGGAGGTGGAAGAGCTTGCCACAGTCTGGGTAATCCTCCGACCCAGGTTCGATGACTCCGTCAGGGTGGTCTTTGAGCCACTTGTTCCATCCATTGACATACTTCTTGTAATTTGTGTTATCGGGTGTGGCCTTGACCCACGGGTGTACACCAAAGACCATGCTCAGGAAGTTGATACCGCATGACCAAACGTCAAGACCTCGTGGGTCGTAAGCATCCTTCGCGTCCATAACTTCAGGAGAGATGTAGGGTTGAGATCCAAATATGGCCGGTTGCGAGTACCTAACGCGGTCGACCTTGAAATTCTCGACGTCCATGCCAATGCGGAAGCTGGGGTGCGGACCGCTGAAGATCTCGCTCAATCCAAAATCGATGATCTTGACACACCCATCTCTCGTAAGCATGATGTTCTCTGGCTTCAAGTCGCGATGAGCTATTCCGTGGTTGTGGAGATAATCAACGCCACGTAGCAGCTGCTTGAAGAAACAGTACTTGTCGTTGATGGTCAAGTACTTCTTCTCGAGAAGACCAAAGAGCTCTCCGTTGTGGCAGTATTCCATGACTTCGCTCCAGATGCCGTGCGAGAAGCACAGACGAACGGGCTCGATGATATTGGGGTGGTGACAAGATTTGGCGATGCAATACTCGGACTTGACCTTCTTCACGTAATCGTCCTCGGTCTCCCACGAGTCGCGGCCACGGAACTGCTTGACAGCGTATAGATGATCTGGGGTCTCTCCTCGCCGCCTCATAAGCTTGACACATGCATAGCCGCCTTCACCAATTTGCTTTGGTCGCCTTAGTGGCATCCTGGAAGATGTCTTGAACTCCTTCTCCAGAGGACAGCATTCTATAGGAAACTCGTTGGGAATGTTAGTCGAAAGTCTGCGAGATCTCGTTCCCATGCCCTGATCGGCAGTTTGCGTAAAAGAAGGGAGAAGGCCAGGGGCATCGTCCTGGAAGGTTTGGGCTCTTTTGACCTGGCTGCGTGGAATTTCGGTGCTGCCAGAGCGACGCGAACTGAAGGACTCATTACGAGTGTGTCTGGGATGTGGGCGTTGTTGAAACTCGAGTTTGTTGGCGTGACGTCCAGCGGATTCCAGGTCGGTAGCAGATCTATACTTAATTCGTCTGTCACCCGGGTCCTCTTCCTCTTCGACAGCTAGATATCCTTGCTTCGAGGACGATGTAGAAATGGGATTGGGAGTGGATGCTCCAGTAGTAGGACCACTCGCATTGTTAATGGAGAAAATAGCATCACCACTCGATTTGGACTTTGAGCTCTCGGGGGCAGTCGCGGCCGAGTTTACTGATGAGGCTGTACTGTCGTCGCTGCCGTTCCCAAGTTTGGATGCTTCGGTTGCTGATGGAAGCGGTTTAAGGTGCTGATCGTCAGGTTTCTCGGACCGGGCTGCATTAGAGACGTCCATATCGCTCTCGGAAAGACTCTTTGGGGGAGGAGGAGCAGGTCGCTCTGACTCTGGAGCTCCAGCAGCAAAGTCTGCAGTCCCCACACCCCCAGCAGAAGAAGCGTCTTGCACCATCAGAACGTGTGGAGGGTCGACGAACGTCGACCTTTCGGTTAAGTGCCGCGGGAAGACGCAGACTCGAGTTGATACGCGTCAGTTAGCGCAGTCTCGGACAGCGAAGCAGACACGCGCGAAGATAGGGGGAGACGAGCGGCCAGCAGGCGCTTATGGCGCGTATTAAGTAGATGAGCTAGAAATCATTTTCGCATGGATGCTGGCGGTATCTTTTGGGGTCGGCGAAGGAGCCAGCCTGAGTTTGTCAGTGGCTTGCTTGGCACCGTCGGCGCCCATCGACATCGCGGGGGTTGAGAATCGCATCATTGGTGGGCACAGCTTTTATACCCGGCTCTCGGCCAACATAAGCATCGAACTTGGACTCATTGACGAGTAGAAACACGGATGATACATTCATTATGTAGAGAAACGCGACTGCAATGGAACCCAAACTCCACGCTGCACAATCAACGCTGTCAAAAACAACCAAATCGTCGTCACTGCTTTCTCCTCGACCGTGTGGCCTTTGCTTTGCGCTTTGTCGTTTTTATCGTTGGCCCGCTTTCCCTGCCTTGAACATCTTCCTTGTCCAGCCACCCTTGATCAAGAGCAAGCACAACCAGATCGCTGGCACATCTGAGCCCGGTCTGTGGCATCTCCTCGGGGTCCAGTAGCTGGTTCACCTTGAGTAGGGCTGCCTCGAGCTCTTCTGCTCTTTGTGCTGCCTCGCTGTCTTGTATGCGATTACCCGAGCTGGGCCATTCGATCTGCTCGGCGAGCTTGTGCAGGACAAAATGTAGCCACACAAGATTCGTCTGTGGGTGATATCCTTTCCACGTTCGTCCGGACTCTTCAGCTTCGTCCCATCTCTCCCAAAGATCACCGAGAGGCTCGCCCAGGTACATGGCAGAACGCATGTATCGGTAAATCTCGTACTGGTATTCCTCCTCAGCGTCACCCTCAAACAGCGCCAGATCCCTTTCGAGATCGAGATATGCAACGTCTTCTTCGTCCTCCAAGATGCCCATCTCTGCTCGCGAAATGGTGTAGTCAATGAGCGTTGTTTCGATGCCGGTAAAATCGAGCTTCTTGCTTGAGCTTGCGGGGACGTAGTCTGCTTCGCGACAGTGTGCAGTGTTGTTGAGACCAGATACACAAATGTTACCCATGTGCAAATCTCTGTGCTCAAATCTGGCTGCTTCTTCGCCCTTGCCCAGTGCTAGCACGACACCCCAGAAAATGTCCCAAGCGAGCCATACATTGGCAACCTTGGTATTCTCGAGATCTGTGCCGGCGTCTTGCATTTCAATGACAGCCCACAGCTGATCTTCCGAGTAACTCGCTTTTTTGCTAGGGTCAGGGAACACGCTAACCTCCTTGCCCTTGGCCTCCTGAGAATCGTTCCATGACGACCAAGCTGCCGCAAATGCATCTCCAGGACGACCCTGTAAAACGCATATCTCACGGAAGTTTGTGAAACCAGGTGTACATGTCATGCGCTGCATCAGACGTACTTCGGCGGCGACATCTTCCGGATCGCTCATCATCTCAGATCGCTTCTTGGCGGCCTTGGTCATCTTTCTCTTCGTTGACGTTGGAGGTTTGAGAGCGATGATCTTGAGCACCGACTCGTCTGTCTTGCCCAAGGCCGCGTGCGCCTTGAGAAGTGAAAGGCGGTAAACTTCACCAAATGATGCTTCGGCGATTTTGGTGACAGCAAAGTGCGAAGAAAGTTGATCGGACCAGGCAGAGAAGGAAGTCAGATCCTGGGAAGAAAGCGACAATAATGATGCGGCATGCTTAGTGAAAGCGTTAGAGATGCGTGGTTGTGTTATCTCCAGAGCAGCCAGGTCAGCCTCGATTGATTCGACTGGTGTTTGTTCTGTGACTTCGACCGGCAGCGCGACTTCGACCACTTGCGGCTCCTCTGCAACAGTTCCGGTCGACATCTCTATGGGCGTAGGCTGCGGCTCCTCGTGGACAGAAGTCCTTGGTCGTTGATCTGACTTGACCTTCTTGGGCTTTCCATTCTTTGTTTTTCGGTCCCTGGGGGAGACGGATCCAGTGCTTCTCACAGATTCGCTGCTCGTCGTTCTCTGCCGAGACAATTTGACAGGTCTTTCGGTGTTCACTATTCTCTCGCAGAGCGCCTCTCGCGCAGGAGAGACTTCATCATCATTGGTCGAGAATTTTGTTTGGACAGTCAGCCGCGAAAGCTCTTCGGCAACCTCGAGGACCTCGAACGAAGCCGGTTCTGGTTTTCGTTGTTTGATGGGACTTTGAAAGCTACTGAAGCTGGAATACAGATGCGACGGCTTGCCGTAGACTGCTTTACGAGGCATTTTGGCGAATTATGGTTTGCTGAAGAACGAATGTTGGTACAAGGATGACAATGGCTGGCAGACTTGTTGTGCTTTGCAAACAAACGACGTTGTCAGGGCAAACTCAAATTCGACCGTGCATTCCCTCCATCTCGACCATGACTCGAGCTTCATCTATTCTACACGCATAACGACTCTTGAAACAAGTCAGGATAGTCCAGGATTTCCACCGACGCTGGCTTCCCTGGTTGCTTGACTTTTGTTCGTCTGTACATATTTGTTCGAATCATGGCGCCCAAGGAATCTGCCTCGCCAGCACCAACGGTCACAGGCCCTGAGTCGGATCCTTTCACCTACGTCTTGCGGGCCATGTGTATGCTGGAACTGGCGGCCCTTTATTCACCATTGTCGCAGCTCACGTTGTCCCCTGTGTATGGATCGATACCCTCATCTGTCTTCCACCATGAGATTACTTCAGTCATTGTCCTGTTGACCCTCACTCGAACAAGCCTGCTTTCACGCTTCATGCCTGCCAACATCGAATACTATATCCCTATCTTGGCCTCCAACATCCCTCTTATCCAGTCGTACTTGTTCAAATACAGCAGCAAGCTTGGTGTGGAATCTGGCCCTCTCATCACGGAAGGTCTCACGTACTATCCTCTGCTGTTGATGAGTTGTTACTCTGCATCCCGCCTACTCCTGGATGCCAAGATTGACCAATACCTGCATTCTGCCATGGGGTCTACCATACTCGGTCTCTCTACTTACGGTTTCTTCGTCCTGGTTCGATCCAAATCTAGCTTCTTGATCTCTCAGTTCTTTGCGCTCTCTGCCACGTTCACCAGAGTAAGCCTTCAATGTGTGGTTGGTGCTGTGTTCACAATCTTGTCACCATCTAAGTTGAGCCTTCTCGCTATACCGGCCATGATTCACACTACATGGTTCAATCCACACTTTGTATCGTCTCATACGGCCGCTCTGGCAAATTCGACCCTGCAAGCAAATCAGTGGAATATACTGGAGCGAGCTGAGTCTAACACTGGCTACATCTCAGTCTTGGAAAATCTAGATGCTGGATATCGAGTGCTTAGATGCGATCACTCTCTCCTAGGTGGGGAGTGGCTAGTCACCGATGAGAGAAGAAGACAAGGCATCACCACCGCCGAGCCCATCTATTCGGTCTTTGAGATC
This sequence comes from Aureobasidium sp. EXF-10728, assembly GCA_023848605.1. Taxonomy (NCBI): domain Eukaryota; kingdom Fungi; phylum Ascomycota; class Dothideomycetes; order Dothideales; family Saccotheciaceae; genus Aureobasidium; species Aureobasidium sp. EXF-10728. The sequence continues at coordinate 37,508 of SWBG01000073.1, forward strand.
CTTGAAGCCGTTCGTCTAGTCGAGACTGCCCACAGCAGCGTGCCTGACGAGGAAAAGAGCGCGCTCGTAGTGTGAGTCAACCTTTGATATGCTGTACCTTCGCGACTGACGTAACACCTTCTCCTTGCAGAGGTCTAGGAATCGGAACTGCACCCAAGGCTCTTATCGCGCATGGCATTGACACTACAGTCGTGGAACTTGACCCCAAGGTACACGAGTATGCGACCAAGTATTTCACCTTGCCCACCAACCATATCGCTGTCTTGGAAGATGCCGTGACTTGGGTTCAGAACGCGTCGACGACCGCTATCAAGCAGTACGACTACATCATCCACGACGTCTTTACTGGCGGCGCAGAGCCTCTTCCCTTGTTCACAGACCGCTTTCTCGGCCATCTGCGCTCTCTGCTAACACCTGATGGTGTCGTCGCTGTCAACTATGCCGGCGACCTTGCCGACTCCTCTACGAAACAGATCATCAACACCATCAACCTGGCATTCGATCGTCAATGTCGCATGTTCCGTGACTCGGAACAGTCTTCCGAGGCAGGAGCGACCGACTTTCTCAACATGGTCATCTTCTGCACGAAGTCGCCTGGTGATGGCGGTAAGCTGGAATTCCGCGCACCTGTTGAGGCGGATTACTTGGGTACTGTGTCGCGCAAACACTATCTTGCGCCTCAGGAAAAGCTCGAGTTGAAGTTCCCTACTGAAAAAGAGATGCAAGAGGCGGTTCAGACACTGACTGTCGATAACCTCGGCGAGTTCGAAAAGAAGCAGATTGAGTCTGCCAGGAGACACTGGAAGATAATGAGACTGGTCGTACCGGACTTTGTATGGGAACTTTGGTGATGTATTTATATGGTTGCTTACTTTTTTCGAAATCTTTCTAGTGGTCTTCTGATACAAAGTCGCGTGGCCAAAACGTGTATATATCTCATCCATCTCATTCGACCTCAGCTTCTCCACAGCGACGTGTTATCAACTAGAACTCTCGCTACGATCACTCAGCAAACATAAGAGTCATCCATCGCCTCATAGATCTTCCATTCACGATTTTGGTCATTTATGAACCTCTTCCTCGATACCTTTCAATCATGGGTGACTTCTTACGCAACATACAGCAGACCTTCCGCACAACAACACATCCCCAGAGCAACATGACCGACATCTACAAGTTCACCACGGAAGAACGCGACACAGTCGACCCACACACCTTGCTCCGCCGCATGTTTTCGCTAAAAGCAGTACTGCCAACATCCGAACCCTCTCACTCTCAAATGGCCAGCAACACACAAATCGGCAAAGGCCAATGCGGAACCATCTACACCCTCCACGACCCAACCCAAGTCAAAAAGGTACCAAACGCGCCGGCAAAGATTTCAGAGCTGAGACGTGATTTTGAGTCTCACACTGCTGTCAGCAAGGCATTCGAGCATGCGCCAGAGGCTTTGGGAAGTAAAGCTGATGTACCAAAAGTATATGGCTTCATGTCTCCACCTTCTGAGGACGATGAATTGAGCTATTGGATCCGTGTTGGACCCGATGAGCAGATTGATGTTGCCTCAAACTACAACTATGGGCTCCTCTCTGAACGCATCTTGCCGCTACAAGACCCCATACCAACAGCATTACTGCAAACCACGTACCCTTCTCTCACAGCAACAAACATACAATCCTGCCTGAACAAACCAACAAACAACAACACTCTAGTACGCCTCTATCTCGGTCGCCGAGGTATAGACAGAACCAAACCCAACGCCCAGGACATCAGTCTACGCAACTTCCCCCTCCACATCGACGAAATGGAAACCTTGTCCCTCCCAATCCCCGTTTACATAACCACTCTAGCAAACTCTCTGGCCCTCATGCACTGGACCGCCCACCTCGATGCCAACGACATCGAATTCGTACTCGGCACCCGCCGTGACCTTACCCAAGGCCACAGCATCTCAATCTGGTTACTAGACTTTAACCAATGTAAAACATTTAGTCACAATCAAGCTGGGCTAAAGCAATTGGTGGACGCGTTTTGGTGGAATGATCCTTATTATCCTCGTCCTGGGGCGGAGGATCAAAGGGATGGGGTGTGGTGGACGATGTTTTTGAGCAAGTATTTGGATGGGAGTAAGTTGTTGACGGATAGTGAGATGCCGGGGCAGTTTATTCAGGCGGTGGAAGAGGAGGGTCATCGTCGGCGACAAAGGCCTTCGCTTTTTGCGTAGACGGAGAGAGTTTGGATATGGTGTTGCCGTCTTGCATTGGGACCACCAGACTTGACGAATACAGACATTCGCATGTATGTAATTCCTTCTCAACACTCCTATACTGCTCAAACAAGTGCAGTCGTGCTTGTTCTCTTCTCTTCTCTGCACTGCGCATCGAAGAGATATAACATAAAGTGGACATTGCGAGGCAGGAAGGTACAATCGTTGGTTCCTATGTTCAGAGCTCGGTGGTCGTTGCCATGTCGAAAGATACGAGAAACTCTCCACATCACACGCACGAACACCAACACAATAAACAACAACATCATCACAAATGCAGGACAAGGAAAGGAGACATTGATGGATGCAGAAGATTGGGATTCTTGTATTTGAAAAAGGTTTGTGAAACGCCCATGCGATGTCAGAAGGACAAGTCTGTATCAAGCCAAGGTCTCATCAACTCCTCCTCCTGCCCAGAACCTCCTCAAGGGACATTAGATCTAAGAAAACGATTTTGAAGTACGAAAAAGAGAAGACGTGACGACATTAAAAAATGCTGCTGGCTGTAGTCAAGAGCATCTAGTCAACCTCCTCCATGGCGGACTCACCAGCGGCCTCGGCGGCAGGGGCCTCGGTGCTGGCAGCCTCCTCGCTGGTCTCGGCCTCCTCGTCAACGTTGAGGCCGAGGGAGACGAGCTTGTGGATGCGCTCAGCGTAGGCAGCGGGCTCGTCAATGGTGAAGCCAGAGACAAGGAGGGAGGTCTCGTAAAGAAGCTGGGTGATGGACTTGACGGTGCGGTCGTTCTCGCCGTCAGTCTCAACCTTCTTCTTGAGCTCCTTGATGATAGGAGAAGCAGGCGAGATCTCGAAAGTCTTCTTGGAAGACATGTACGAGGACATGGAGGTGTCACGAAGAGCCTGAGCCTTCATGATGCGCTCCATGTTGGCAGACCAACCGAACTGGCCGGTACGGATGGCGCAAGGAGAGCCGACGAGCTTGTGGGAGACAACAACCTTCTCGACCTTGTCGCCGAGGACGTTCTTCAAGCTCTTGGCAAGAGACTCGTACTCCTTCTCCTCCTCCTCGCGCTTCTTCTTCTCATCCTCGGTCTCCTCAAGCTCGAAGTCCTTGGTGATGTCAACGAGCTTCTTGCCCTCGAACTCCTTGAGCTGAGTGAAGGCGTACTCATCAATGGGGTCGACAAGGAAGAGAACCTCAAAGTTCTTCTCCTTAAGGGCGTCAAGGAAGGGAGACTTCTGGACGGCCTTGAGGGACTCTCCGGTGATGTAGTACATCTGCTTCTGGTGCTCGGGCATGCGGGTGATGTAGTCCTGGAGCGAGGTGATCTCGTCGAGGGACTTGGTGGAGTTGAAGCGGAGGAGCTTGGCGAGCTGGGGACGGTTCTGGGCGTCCTCGTGGATACCAAGCTTGAGGTTCTTGCTGAAGGCAGTGTAGAACTTGTCGAACTGCTCGCGGTCCTCGGCGATCTCGTTGAAGAGCTCAAGAGTCTTCTTGACAATGTTCTTCTTGATGACCTTCATGATCTTGTTCTGCTGAAGAGTCTCACGGGACAGGTTGAGGGGAAGGTCCTCAGAGTCGACGACACCCTTAACGAACGACAGCCACTCGGGAATGAGGTCGGTGGCATCGTCGGTGATGAAGACGCGGCGGACGTAGAGCTTGATGTTGTTCTTGGTCTTCTTGGTCTCGAAGAGGTCGAAGGGAGCACGCTTGGGAACGAAGAGGATGGCGCGGAACTCGAGCTGACCCTCAACCGAGAAGTGCTTGACGCCGAGGTGGTCCTCCCAGTCGTTGCTGAGCGACTTGTAGAATGAACCGTACTCCTCCTGGCTGATGTCGGCGGGGTTGCGGGTCCAGATGGGCTTGGTCTTGTTGAGCTCCTCCTCCTCAATCTTGCTCTCCTTGACCTTCTTGGTCTTCTTCTCCTTCTTTTCGTCCTCGTCGTCAACCTCCTCGACCTTGGGCTTCTTCTCATCGCCCTCCTCGGTCTTCTCCTCAGACTCCTCGTCGGGGACCTCCTTCTCGGTCTCCTTGAGGACGTGGAGGTAGATGGGGTATGAGATGAACTCGGAGTGCTTCTTGACAACCTCCTTGATCTTGGCCTCGTTCAGGTAGTCGAGCTGCTCATCCTTGAGGTGCAGGACCATCTTGGTACCGCGGCCGAGCTGCTCACCCTCGGTGTCCTGGGTGAGGGTGAAGGTGCCACCGGCGGATGACTCCCAGAGGTACTGCTCGTCATCGTTGTTCTTGGAGGTGACGGTGACCTTGTCGGCGACAAGGTAGGCAGAGTAGAAACCGACACCGAACTGACCAATCATGGAAATGTCGGCACCGGCGGTGAGGGCCTCCATGAACTGCTTGGTGCCGGAGCGGGCGATCGTACCGAGGTTGTTGACGAGGTCCTGGAAACAGTCAGTCGCAGTTCAAACCGACAAGCAAGAAAGAGAGAATTGATGACTTACAGCCTTGGTCATACCGATACCAGTATCGCGGATGGTAAGAGTCTTGGCCTCCTTGTCGGGGATGATGTCGATGCGCAAGTCCTTGCCGGAGTCAAGCTTGCTGGGGTCGGAAAGAGCCTCATAGCGGATCTTGTCAAGGGCATCAGACGAGTTGGAGATGAGTTCTCTGAGGAAAATCTCCTTGTTGGAGTAGACGGTGTTGATAATCAGCGAGAGCAGCTGAGAGATCTCAGCCTGGAACTCGAATGTCTCGGCGGCCATGTTGATGGGTGATGAAAGACAGATAAACACAGAGATGCAAAGACAAAAGTGACTGCTGGGATATAGACAGCCGGGTATCTGAAGGGGAAAAGAAGTGATGAGTGTGAGAGAAGAGAGTCTGAGGCGGCTTAAGAGAACTTCATTCGTGGAGACGTGCCTGCCTTTTAATTCTGGAACTTTCGACCACGCCAAGCTTCGTTCGCGCGGAAACGACCAGCTTCCTTTTCACATCTGGAGCTGTGCAGATGGCGCTAGAAACCTCTATAGCACGCGCGACCTTTCACTTTGTACTCAATTGACTATAACATGTAAAAACTGATGCCATCTCAAAGTGCTCGGTTCTATCGCTGACCTGGCAGGCGCTTGGTTGAAGCTCCCTGAATCCAGACTTTGTGGGGATCCTGGTGGGCTTCTGGTTGCCACCCAAACCGACAGCTTTGTTTGCCATCACTCACACTTCCAATCGCTTGTATCGGCCGCGACTGACATCTCAATGCACTTCCTCTCCGTGTGTTGAGGTATATAGCGTGTGTAGCTATCGCAATTCAGAAAGAGTTGTGTTTTCTATAATCTTACGAGGAGAGAGACACAGACTTGAGCACACCGAGAGGTTGCAAAGGAGTTATGGAACATGGCTGTCACAAGACAAGGCTGTTATATAAATGCTGCTTTCAATTGGAAAGTATTGTTCTGTAGCTTCCTACCAAACATGATCTGGGCTCTCCCAAGCACCACTTCTACTGGTGGTCCGTCTGACGAGGTTCTTCTGGTGGTTGAAGTAAAGCGAGCAAACCACCTGCAGTGATTCTCAAATCGTATTATGCCAGCTTGAATGTAATGATTAAAATGCAATATCAGTGCCTTGACCAGTCAACAAACCTCCCTCAAGCATCAAAACAAAAAGACCAGACGAGGGCATACGAAACCTAGCCACATCGCCTCTGTTCAATGTCCAAGAAAAATGTATCCATTGACGCCAACCGAGAAAAAAGGAAAACAAAAAAAACTTCCGCTCATCCAGACTCAAGGCTAAGCCCATGCAAATGATTGTGCCAATGAAATTGTTGCAACCCATGTAGTATCTTATCAAGGTCTACTCTCTTCACGACCTAATCTCAACGCTTCTCTTATCAGGCAGCTCGATCGGGTCTTGCTGATCCTGAGCAGGAGGTGCAGCAGACAGCGACTCTCTGCGCGTGAACTGGGCGTCCTGACCAGTCATTCTCCTGTTGAGCGCGCGCTCGACCTTGGCACCCAAAGCAATAGTGTGGATCTCGTCGTTCTTGGTCTCGCTGAGCTGGTAGCGCTGTTTTTCGAGGCGCTCGTCGGCCATGCGTTGGAAGCCGGCTTTCCATGACTTGATGTCCTGGGTGCGAGGGTCGGCGGATCCGAGTGTGCTCATGGAGGCGCGGGGCTCGGTGGCGGCGAGCTTGTCTGTGTCGTAGGTGGTTGTCGAGGGCGCATCTTGCTTGAAGCCAGCGTCGGCCGTGTTGTTGGTGACGGTGGAAGAGGTGCTCATTGCGATTGACGGGTGCAGAGACGGTGCGCCGGAATGTGTAGAGAGTCTGAGCGATCGATTGTGTATTGAGGAGGACAAGTCGTTCGACTGTTCAATGGGTTGTAATGTCAGAGATCAGCGAAGCGTTGTGTTGGCGCAGCAAGCAAACACTGAAACGGCGAGGGGCTCTCGAGACAAAAAATCCAGAAAAAATTGGGTAATTAAATGCGAGTGGGCAATGAAGAAAAGAAAGGGAACTTACCATGACTAGACAGGTAGATCTATAAGCGGAGATTCAGGAGTTGTCAATCTTGTGCTAGACTCTTTTATCGTCAGCTGCATGGGCTTTAGAACGCTCTTTCCATGCGGCCATTGCTGATGTCTCACCCGCTGTCTACTTAGTGTACTGTTCACTCGCAACTTGTGTTTGCTGACAAGTATCTGTCAAGGGGAGCGGAGCGCGTCTTGATTAAGAAGTCATGGGACAAAATAGGGATCCCCGAAAGGCATTCATATTCCTTGTAAATCATGTCGGAAAACGGACCCCTTCGTACCGCTCGACTCGCTAGATCATGCCGCTGGCCAGGGATTCTTGCCTGCACAACCCAAGAACATGGCTCTTCTATCATACCTCTTCAATAACTCAAGGTACTGACACTCACGATCGCGTGGCAATTATTCACCCGTGCCGTGTCTGCTGAGACTTGGCCGGTTTTCATGTTCACACCACCCCAGAGCGAAGCCGATTCGCACGTTTCAATATACAGGTAGCGGATCTGTCCAACAAGCGGTACAACTGTCACATCAACGTGGCTTCGATCAGCGCCACGTGCAGCAGTCCCAAGGCAAGGAAGCACACGATTCACGCATTCCGCTTGCTCGTAGCACCCAAACAAGTCATGTTACACTGAACGGATTTGTTCTTGACTCGTTCATTCGTCTTATCATATCAATCCTCCTTGCCTGCAAGGGCTGGCTACCATTTACCTCCCGTCAGGAGAACCTTGAAGAAATCTAAAGGAGCTTTGCTGTTGTCCCTGGCTGACACTACTGCATATCCAGGGACTTGGACGCTCGGTGTGCTCAGGCCCAACGCTTCTGATACTGTCACCCAATTCCTTGTTGCCCAGACCAAGACCGTGGCGATGGCACCGCACCCTCCAACAACCTGCAAAAAGTTCCATCTTCTAATATTGAATCGTTGGCTAAGTGCAAGCAACCCCAATGGGTCTTGATAATTGAGGCTGTCCACTTCCTCGTGGTTGACGTATGGAGATGTCTCGTGGCCAGATTTGATCAAAGCCGAGCTGGCATTGTGTCGTTCAGAAGCACTCATCGTCAACTGCTTTCTGTCTCGGGTTTCAGTGTCCAGCGCGATCTTCAAGTTGTATGCCCATTGCGGCAGTTGCATGCTTTCTCTGTCAAAGATCTGATTATCGCTACGGCGGCCGAAGTCGTACTGCGAAGTCATGTCCAGAGCCGGCACAAGCTTAAATGGAGTGGGCGATGGCCCACGCTGGCTTGAAGTTGATGCCTGGGGTGCTAGGAAACCTGAAGGAGAAGACAAAACGGAAGAAATGGAAGATGGTGCAGCATCTTGCAGACAGCCGAGTCGCTCGAGTGCCAGCTCGCGAAGTTCGCGTTTATGTGAGTCGAAAGACGTCTTCAGGTAATCCCTTCGCCATTGGATGAATTTCTTGACGGCACAGTGCCGTAGCCACTGAGCATTATCGGGGTCGAACAGCCGGTCTACCAATTGCGCAAGGTCGCTGGAGACCAGAGGCTGCACGTAATCAGAAGACATCAGCACGCTTGCATCCATGGTCTCTGTATCTTCGCTCAAGGAGGATGACACTGCAAAAGGTGACGACTTTAGGGAATCTTGAACGTCTGTGGCCTGGAAAGTCAACGTTCCCACACCAGCAGCCTCGAGACTAGCCCTTATGGTTGTCTTTGTGTCCTTGAGGTTTTCACTCGTGCACGTATCTGCTCTACCGATGATAGGAACTATGTTAGTAAGTGCAGAGAGGCGGCGAACAACTTCAATCTCCGCAGAACTGATCTGATGAGATCCTGCATAGCATTAGTACCCTATTCGGTGATTAACAGGAACGCTGACTTACTAGGATGGAATATGTAAAGTACAACATCAACTTGAAATCCTCCGCTGCCACTCAAAACACCAAGAAGATCCGTGTCACTCAATTCTCCTGTTAAAGCGTTTCTTCGCAAGGACGCTTCTATGTTTTCATGAATGGCGCTGATGGCATCATCCATGTTTTGATTGCTCGCACCGCTCATGACCCAACCAGGGGTATCGATGAAGGAGATGTTGCGTTCCAGAATGGAGTCTCCCATGCTCTTCCGACGTCTCAATCCGCGACCTTGTTCGATCTCTGACCACCAAGATGGGTATGATTTAGTCGAAGCGTGAGTTTCGAGGATCTGGTCCGCACATGCAGTCGAGTTCAAGGACGAATCACTAGGCACAATAGGGTCGACATGAACAATGTCGTCACACACTTGAACGATACTTTTTATCAAGCTCGTCTTGCCAATGCCAGAAGGACCGGCGACCATGATTTTGAGCCGAGGCATGCGCTTGCCTCTCTCTGTGAAGGGTCGACGTGCAGGCATGGATATGCTAGGCATGACCAACTGAGGTATACTGCTCTGGGGAACAGTTGACGATACGGACTGGACCAGAGTTTCGTCGGCGAAGACATCATCGTCCTCGCTCGAAGAGTGGAGGGCCTGACTAGCAGTGTCATCAATGATACTTCCTTCTTCGTCTGAGAGGCGTACACTTTTGACACTGGGTGACTGCGGGGTACTGGTATCGCTGGCGCGTAGAGGAGTGAAGGAGCGACCCAAGGATGTAAGGGATTCACTACGAATATGGCGACGGGTGGGTGATGGAGTCAAGGGTCTCGGGGCCGAGGAGGAGATGGACGAGGTTCGCGACGAGGGACGCTCTTCTGACGATATAATGCGCTGAGCAGCTGCAGCAATCTTTGGGTGGACGGGGTTTCCAATCTTCCGTTTCTTGCCAGAGACGGTGTCGGACGGGGACGAAGACGGGTCTGGCGTTTTGGAGGCGAAAGCAGCTTCCAGGGTTTCGTCCAGGCTCTCGACACCATAGTCGTGGTCCTTGTCCTGGTCATGTTGCTGGCTGGCTTGTTCTGCCTGGGCCTTTTTCATGTCTCGTTCTCTTCGCAAGAAGAAGGTGGTTGGCGGCTGTGCATATCCCGGGATTGGAGCGGTACCTGCATCAGTACAAGGTTGTTTCTTCGCCCGTGGCCACGCTCGGTCGGGGTTGCTCATGCTGGACCAGTAGTGGGTGTGATGTTGGGTTTGAGGTCTATGTGTCGTGACAATAGAGTGCTAGAAGGACCAAAGACAGGACTGCTCATGGCATGATCATACGACTATTCTGCTCAATGTCGCGCCCTCTGACGAGTCCAAGTGCAGATGGATCATGACCTCGTTGACGATAAGCCTCGTTCCCCACGATCGCCCGGACTGCGGGGTGATAGGCTGATACCCTGTAGTGGTACGTGCGTATTCATCTCTGACGACCTCCGAGCCTCAAACCATGCTCTATATCGCTGCTGCAGGAATCAAGAGCACAGGCACGTACGTAGTGAAACCCATCGTCTGATATCTAATTGTCATGGGAAACATCATCGTTCATTCTGCATATCTACCGTCGTTCATGAAGAGCATGCACAATAGCTACAGCCCAACCTGGCCTGCTTCTTTCACCCTCAAGCCAAACTACGCCAGATGACCCGTGTGCTCCGAACAAAGTCACCATGTTCAATATCCCATCCACACCCTCCTAGCCCATCCGCAACCGTGTTGATACATACTGCAAAGCCAATCAAACTCCGCAACAAACAACAGAAACACAGTCGGTAGGATGGAAAGAGAAATAAATGAGAAACACGCGCCGCTATGCATTAGTGACAAATGTGGGGAGTTTTGAGCAGCGCGTCAAGACTTTGGAGCTCGTCTCCAAATCGCTTCAACGCTGAGAAAGAACTTTTTCGGAAGGAGGGGCATATCGCGTCATATTTTACAGATGAGGGCCGAACTGCGTCTGTTGTTCCAGTTCCAGCCCGTGTTGTAGAAGATGTTTAGGCAGCCTGGGCACCGCCGCGACCACGGGAGGCGGCACCACCACGGCCTCTCTGAGAGCCGCCGCCGCGACCGCCCTGGAAGGATCCACGAGGGGCCTGGTTGGCACCGCCACGGCCGCCTCTGGCGCCACCACGGTTGCCCTGGAAGAAAGGTCCTCTGTTGTCCTTGGGACGGCGCTCCTCAATGGTGATGGCATGCTCACCAATCGAGATGGGGCTGGCCTTGAGGGCAGCCTTGTAGCCATCAAGAGTCTTGAAGTCGACAAAGGCGCAGTTCTGCTCGGCGTGTCAGTCAATGCAACGCTGGAATGTGAATCGAAAAGCTTACCTTGGGTCTGTTGGCATCAAAGTATACGAGCTCACCGTACTTCTCAATGACCTCTCTCAGGGTGGGGAGAGTAATGCTGTCGTGAACGTTCTTGACGTATGCGCGATGTTGAGGTGTGTCCTGAGCACCTGCGGCGGCCTGGCCCTTGTTCTGCTTCTTGTCACCAACGCTGGTCCACTCTTCCTGCTGATCAGCACTAGGAGCAGCAGGAGAAGACTCGCGTGCGGGAGCAGCAGCAGCAGCCTCCTGGGCAGGTGCGGCGGGTGCAGACTTGGCGGCAGGCTCCGGTTGGGGAGCAGTCTTGGGCTGGACAGGGGCGGCAGAAGCAGACGGTTGGGGAGCGAAAACGGGGGTGGCAACACGGTGAGCAGCAGCGGCGAGGTTGGCCCAGGTTTTAGGAGCGGCGGGAGCAGCAGGAGCAACAGGCTTAGCAGGGGCAGCGGCCTTTGCAGGCTTGGCGGCCTGCTGAACAGGGGAGCGAACAGCGGGAGTGGGTTCGGGGTCCTTGGGCTTCTCGGTCTCCAATGCGTTCAGGGCGGCAGGAACCTCGGGAGCAGCCTCAGTGGCGGTCTCAGGTGCGGCCTCGTTGGTCTCGGCGGGCTCGGACACAGCGGCGGCAGGAGCATCTTCGGCCTGGACGACCTCGGCGGCTTCAACCTTGGGCGAGTCGGCGACTGCAACAGCAGGAGCGGCGGTCTCTTCAGGCTTCTCGGCAAGAATCTTCTCCTCGATCTCCTTGTCGACCTTAGCGGCGTCCTTCTCGATAGCGACGGGGTCCTCGGAGCTGGTCAAAGTCTCGTGCTTAGGCTCCTCGGCGGCAGTAGGAGCAGGCTCCTGAACGGCGGCGGGCTCCTCGGTGGCGGCAGCCTCTTCCTCCTCCTCAATGATGTAACGGAAGATGTCGTTCAGCACAAAGTAGCCGTTTGTCTGAGCAGCGAGGACAAAGGTCTGGGTGAACTTCTTGTGAGGGGCCGACTTGTTGGAAATCTCACCAATGACCTGGATGACGATGTGGTCATCGGAGGCTTGAGAATCGACATTGGTAACGCGGACCTTGCACTCGGAGAAGTCGAGCTCCTTGATGCGTTCGTTGATGGCCTGTGTGGTGATTTAGTACCTCGGCATCTTGTGCGCTGTCAAGGCAAGAAAAGACGTACCCGTTGTCCTACGCAAACTTCGACCTTCTCGGTTTCATTGCCCGAGACGAATTGTGAGCGCTTGTTGTAGAAGAGCTGTGGCCGGTCAATGCATGTCCTCCTCATGTAGGTTGTGTTAGTCGTTGACGTACGTAGACCTTTTCGGGGCTGCGGCTGAGAGTGGTGTAGTACTGCTCGACGAAGTACCAACCGACCTCGTCCTTGGGAATGCCAGCAGCGGAGTCGTTCGATTGCGAAGGCGCGGAAGGGTTGGAAGAAGGGTAGCTGGGGGCGGTGTAGCCAGACTGGTCTATCGAGCCATAGCCGTTCTGAGGGACGAAGGTGCCGTTGATAGCGGATTCGGAAGCCATTTTGAGTAAACCAAGAAGCAAACAGGTACAAGTAAACTGGCGGTGCGGAGAGTCGGGACGATTTCTGGTGATGGGACACGATCAGCGCTCTCTCTTTGGCGGAACATATCCAGAGCGAAGCAATGGTCGGCGCGCGACAGGTGTTTCAGGGCATGGAAGAGAGTCTCACCTCTAAAGTGACGATAAAACAGGCCGATATAAAACTATCTCGTGCAGCTCGACGGATCTACACTTTTTGCGTCAAGCTGCGGTAGAGCTTGGTGAGTGATGAGAAGTGAGAAGAGAGGGAGGTAGAAGGATGGCGAGAGAGGACAAGAGGACAGGAGCTTGCGGTGAGCAGAATGAGCTGTGAAGGCGTGTCAAGAAGTTGTTCGAGATGGAAATCCATCGTCACTTCCAACCAAGACCCGGGCCGTGCGTCGTGCACCAACTATGCCACAAACGGGCGCTCTCACGTGACATGGATCTGTCTGGTCTGCTGCATCGTCCAAAAAAATCTGAGAATATCCATGTGTCCACACTTGACCGTCCCCTGTATGCTCTCGCGCGAAAGAGGAGAAATCGGGCTTAGTACAATGATAGAGAAGTGCCATACAATTGGGCAATCGCTGCGCTCCTTCCACCAAGATGGTCCTTGCCCTTACCATATCATCCTCCCTGCTTTATTTCAATGATAGATCCAATGTGTGCGATAATCTAGCCCAAGTCCCATGCCATATGAGCTTGATGTCATCGAAAAGGGTTGGCACATGCTTGCTGATACTGTATGAGCAAGCAAGCTGAGGAGGATATCCTGTTGTTCAAGACCTACAACAGCGACCAGAGTGTGCGAGATGCTGTCATTGTAGTGCAGTGTAGTAAAATGTAGCTAAGCAGAAGTGCAGCGTAGCTCAATGTGGCTAAACGGAACAACTATTTGCAGTCTTCGCAGTCTTTTGTGCCTTCAGCTGTGGTGGTGGCAGGCTCCTCTGGTTTCGTGGATGTGTCCGAGGACTGAGTCTTGGAGGGCTTGTCAGAATGACCAAGGTCTCGATTGGGCTCAATGTGGTTCCTCAAGCGTTGCTTCAAGATCTTAGTCTCTGGGAAGCCTCCCTCTGCCTTTCTATCCCATAGCAGAACCTCTTGTGCATCGGCGTTCTCATCGGATCCAGGAGGTACATGGGTAAGGTAAACTGTAAAGACGCCGCCTGTGACGGGAATGAGGGCAATCTCGCCAATGGCCGTTCCAAAAGTTGACAGCAACTCCTGGCCGAAGTAAGCTGCTCGCAACATCCATTTGCATTGAGTGCAATACGAGATGGCCACACGAGGCATTTTGTGTGGCGACGACATGGTTGTTGCTATTTTTAAAGTCCGAATATCGAAGGCCCAGATATTTGAGTGTAGGCCAGGCAACCAGTCAGGATATATGCGGTCGGGAATGTGTCTTTGTCGATTGAGAAGGATATCGATGGACGGTGGAGCCTCTGGTGCACGCGAGCCCGTCTTCGCTTCTCCAGCCTCGTCAGCGACCGCCGGACAGCCTTCGCAAACATGCTGCTCTCGTTCACTTTACACATCTGCGCTGTATCTTCACCTGGTCGCCATTTCTCGTAGAACTGGAGACATGTTATGCCTCACTTGTCGGTAGGTCAATTTCTGCGAGCAATTACGCAATGAAAAAGCGTCACCTCGTTCTTCCCTTGGTCGTCTAGTCCTCTCCTGTTTCCTGACGGAACATGGCTCTCACAACAGTCCCAACTCCGTCCGACCTGTTCGAACAGCGACAATCGCCCAATGCTGGTATCGGAGTCTTCGCCATTGCCTCTGTTCCCTCGGGTACTCGTATTCTCTGCGAAGCGCCGCTCTTTGCGCTTCCTGACGACGACGATGTCATAGATTGTTACCTTACAATCAAGTCTCTGCCCTTAGATCAACAATCTGTCTTCTGGTCACTCGCCGCATCCTCGAGCCCCCCTGGCGATACCGATTGGATCGGGGAATTACGAGATGCCTGTGATGGTACGCTGATTATCTACTGGTCGACATTCTAACAGTGCTGACGGATGGTCCAGAAGACGTAGGTGATGCATTCGACAGTCTTGTCAAGAAATATGAAGATGCGTACTCGAGATTCGAGACCAATCGCTTTACCTTGCGTTATACCGATGGATCACCAAACAAACTTGGTGTCTTTCCGACTGTAAGCCCACTGTCGCTCATTTTATCCGGAACGGCCATACTGACAGAGGACAGGCCGCCAGGTTCAATCATTCCTGTTCGCCCAATGTTTACCATCGCTACAACCCGAACATAGACCGCCTCACCATACACGCCCTTCGCGACATCCACCCTGGTGAAGAAATATGCACAGCCTACATCGACATCTGCCATGACACAGCGGAGAGACGTCGCATTCTACGTCACTGGGGGTTCAAATGCTGCTGCGTGGCGTGCGAGGCGCACGATCCAGCACGCGACGCTCGAAGAAGCAAGCTGGAAGAGCTCATGACTACCATGCAAAGGAGGGAAAACAAAAGATCCTTCGAGAACTGGGGCACTTGGGACTATGCCGAGGCCCTTACAACCGTGGAGGAGATCATTTCTCTCATGCTGGAGGACGGTCTGGAAGAGACTGACACACTGGGCGAGGCCTACGAGAACGCGGCCAAGTACAATCTTGCCATGGGCTGTAAGGAAGATGCTGTGAAATGGGCCGAGAGAGATGTTGAGGTCGAACGAAAGTGCTGCGGCGAGGATAGTGGTGAATATGCCAAAGCATTGGCGTTGCTGGATTCAGCACGAGCAGCGTAGCACTATGCTCCAGAAGAACAGACAATAATGTCCCTCTGGACAAGGCTTTGGCTATGGCCTTGAGAAGGCTACCTAGAATCCCTGAATACACATTGGTTGCCAGATAGAAGCTGAATCCAAGGAGTGTCAACACGACTACGGCCCCTGATGATGTTGTTACTTCTAGCAATAATGGGTGTTCTCTTCTATCGCAACTACGGGATACAATGAGCGTTCTCGCCCGATTCCTGGTTCGTTGACCAGTCTCATACTCGTGACGTCGAGCGACCCTGACTTGAAACTCCGAGGCATCATCGAGCGACTCCGCACCTTTCGAGCATGCCCTCGGATGTCCATAGCATCAAGCAAGCATCGAATGTAGGAAACAAGAATTTGAACTGCGCACGCGAGACCACTCCAAACAAATTTGCACATATTGGACCACCATGCCTCTCCTCAACTTCCATCTGCTGCGTCTCAAGAACGACATCCAACCCCACACCTTCCTCACCCACCTCCAGAAAGCCGACCCTGCCATAAAAGTGATAGTTGCATCAAAACCACACTACTTTGTCGTCAAAGCCACCACTCAAGATGCTGACATCCTGAACAAACCATGGGACCTGATGCTCCTTCTCCAAAGCTCCAATACTGCACTCCCAGACTCCGTCCTCCAGCACATTTCTTCCAAATACACTCTTCCCGTGGGCATACCATCAAAGCTATTATCCGCATACCCCGAAAAGAATGCAAGACTCATCAAAGAGGCTTCCTCAGCTGGCCTCACAGGTTCCCTGGATAACCCGAAAATGCCCGATTCAAGCCAGAAACTGGAGCTGTCGCCCGACCTGTTGAAGTTTATGGAGCAGTTGCTCACAGAACACGATGGTCCTGTCACCATGCTAAATCTACTCAACTTCAAGCCCAATGGCAAACAGAGCTACTATCAATACGGACAGCATTTCATCGAGGTGGCAAAGAAACGAGGCGGAGATGCAAAGATTGTGGGAAATGTTGTTGCTGCTGCTGATGACGACAAGGGTGGGTGGGATGAAATAGCCATTGTGCACTACGCTAGCATAAAACATTTCTGCGATATGCTTGCTGGCGAGGATTATCAGGCTATCAACGAGAAGTTTAGACTTCCGGTAAGTGTTTGGCACTTGAGATGTCTCTGGATGTGTTTGCTGACTTTGCCTTTAGGCTTTGGAGGATACTCTGTTGGTTTGTACTACCGAGTTCAGTCAGATGGATACAAAGGCTAAGCTGTAGAGGCTCGGGTGTGTTTGTCATGAAGAATAACCTATACACTCGGATGCTTGTCCAGTCAGAGTTCAAACCCTCATTCTTTTACCTGCTCATCTGTGCCGAAGCCAAAACTTCCCTGACACCATTGATGCTGGTCTCCCCTGTACGCAGTTGAGATTCAACAACGTCTTTGTCGCTGTTCCTTGCATCCCTCGCTGCTTCAGCCCAGGCGGCAGTATGTGACGTGCCCGGTCTGACCATGTGGCTCTCGTCTGACAGGCGGACTAACAGCTGCTCTGTCTCGGTCGAAATGGCCGTGATTTGTCGTCGTAGGTAAGAAGTATGCTGCATCAAGGCTGCCTCTTCTTGAGCAGTAGACCGGAGGATTTCAATGAAAGGTAGTACTTTCGAAGCAAGTGCAGCATCACTCGATCGATTATTGTTGTTTGTGGAGTCTTGTCTTTCGGTAAGTGGCTTGACAGGGTCCGGGTTGATCTTGTGTTGAGTGTTCAGCACACGGACAAGACGTGCCCGCGAAGTGATGTATTTGTCGTAAAGACCCTGAAGAGTTGTTTTGATTTCGTCCAGTGACTCTGCTCCGCTATCTCCTGGCATGTCCAGATCGGCGTCTCCATGATCGTCGTCTTCGGACAATTTTGCAAGCTCGCCTTCGATCCAAGCAATCAAGTCATCACGAGCTCGTCGAAGAGCGTACGCGCGTTTCCAATCTTCTGTTATGGGTGGTTGCGAAGGATTGATGTGTGTTTTGGTCTGAATAGTGCTCTGGGCGCGCAGCACAGCCTTTTGCAGCTCAAAGACGTGCGCCTGCGCATCTGCTAATGATTCGTCCTGGAACTGTTGCGCAAGAGGTGGTGGAACTTGAGATTGCATGCTGTTCAAGAGCTCGCTGGGGTCCGCGTATCGTGAAGTGTGCCTGACCTTTTCCAGATTGTCCAGTGCCTTTTCGATGACCAGAAGTTTGTCTCGTCGTTGTCTCTGACGGATGAGTGCTACGGTTTCGGCAACTGGGTTTTCCTTCTTCTCGTCATCTTCCTTCTCGCTGGGGGTATGTTGTAAGAGATCTAATTCGGCTTTTAAGGCGTCATACTGAGATTGTGCTTTTTGGCGTGCAATGAGTGCTTGCATGAAAGCTCTTCGTGCACTATTGAAAGGACTGTTGAGTGTAGATTGTGCAGATGTCTTTGTAACAGACAACGTCACTCTTGAGAAAGGGACATTGTCATCCTGAACGTATTGACTCAGGAGTGAGTCTATGCCACGTCGGATCTCAGCAACTTCCTCGCGCGGTCTAATGTACGGTCTCAGAGCTTCCGCAAGCTCTGGCAGAGGGCATTGCTCGACCAAGTCCGACATGATCCTGTGTTATCGATCGTTGGGAGTGTAGTCGGTGGAGATTGTTTGTATACAGAGCTTGGCGAAACATTTGCACGTGAAACTCGAAGATCAAAACAGACACGTCGACTTTTAATTTATGTTGCGACCGACCTCACCTCACGCTATCAATGCCTTAATCCTACTGCACAAATCCAACGCTGTCATCGGCGATCCAACGCCAAATAGTTGATGCGTGTTGACAAGACCCAAAAAGCCTTGCTGCAGGATTGAGGGCGACCCGGACTGCCCGGGTCTAGCGAAATCAGAGCAGCTTTCGGCGATTTCTTGCTCGAAAACGACGAGTAAGACGATACCAATGTACATTTCGCGGAGATGACCTCCGAACTTGGCAGCACTCTGGTGCTTATATAGAGGTGCACAATGGCGTCGACCTGATGTAATTCCCAACTCGTCAGGGGGCCCTGCAGGTTGCAGCAGTCGCAGCTGCCTCAATATTTGTTTATCCTGGACCACGAAACATAAGATCACTGGTATTCAAGCGTGAACCTCCTCATAAGTTCTTTGACTAGCAACCATCATGGATGTACCGGACAAGTTGGCAGACTTTGTGACGGCGATGCAGCAGGTCTATCAATTTCCCATGGCTGTCGACGACAAGTAAGACACTAATCCAGCCGCGCTGTCTCCAGGCATGAGCACTATCGAGGAGGTTCTGAGGCATATGTTTGCTGATGAAAAGTCTGACATCCTTCACAGGCTTGACTGGAACCCTCCTCCCTTGAAGGACGGTCATCTCGGACGCTATCTCTGGACCGATGCATTCGGCGTCCTCAACTTCATCACACTATTCGGAGAGACGAAACAGACACATTTCCTCGTCCTGGCCGCGATACTCGTGGAAACAATACACGACATACTCGGTCGCACGCGCGACCTTTCTGCTCGGCTTCCAGGGGCCTCGGACCAGTCTCCGCTGTCTGGCGGATTGCGCATAGGCAAGAACGAAGCCTCTGGAGCTGACGGAGATGGACAATATCACCACCACCTCACTCTGTGGATGTTTGTACTTAATCGTTTAGCCATTGCGACGGGCGATATGAGTTACAATGACCAAGCTGTGTCACTAGCAAAGGCGATACATCCTGCATTCGTGTACCAACGAGACACCCCATATCCGCGTATGGTCTGGTAGGCAGACAACATATTTCGAGTAGTGGTTGGCTCTGACTAAAATCACAGGAAGATGCCGATGGACTTGTCTCATCCCCAAGGCCGTGGCGAAGGTCACCTCGGTCCCATGTTTGGACTCGTCACTTACCGTATCCTTCAACAAGCCTGCGGTGACTTGAGAGTATTGCAGGATGAGATTAGCGATTTCCAGAAGATCATCGATCAGAAATGGAAAGCATACACTTGTTCTGATACTCTGGATCTAGGCATGACGGTTTGGGCTGCCCACTGGTATTCGGATCAATACGATTGGGCGAAAGGACTTGCAGATGCTGCTTTGCGTGATATGAGAATAGTGTTTCACGAAACACATTATCTAGATGTTCCGATCACACAACGTCTGGCCTTCAGGGAATTTGGAATCTGTTTGGGCATAGGGATACATCCAAGTCCTGATCTAGAACCTGTCCGCAGTCAGATCATGGCAGCCTGGAAGGAAGCAGGCCGAGTACCTATTCCAGTCAGGGATGCTGAGTTGGAGTGTCTCGAGCCGATGGATCTTGTCATGTATGCTGCAGCGTTGTGTCCTGGAGCTTTCAAAAAGGATTATCTGAATTAATCTATAGTCTAATATTATGATTACGAGTGCTGTTATCCCTTAGAAGATCTTCCATCTCAATATCTTAAACATCGTTTGAGCTTCAAGGCGTTCAGTTGTGTCCTTCCTCCGCCTGTCTCTGAGTGGCTTCCTGGTCTGCATGCTTTGCCGGGTCAAAGACATAGATTGGAAATTCGAGGAACAAGGTTCGCTTGAGGATTACAGGCATCCTCTTGTAGAGAGCCGGAGGGAAGGGGATAAGAATGCTGGTCTGGTGGAGGTAAGTAGCATACTCGTTCCAACCTTCACCCTTCTCATATCTCTTCTTGGCTCCAGGACGTTCTTGCAAGGTCAGGCCAGACACAAACATCAGCAACGTTGTCAAGAAGATTGGTCCGACAACACTGGCGAACAAAGCCGCCTTTGCACCGCCATGCACATAGTTGTAAGATGCAGGGGTAACGGCAAGCATGAATATGGCTGGAACGAATATGTCAGTCTGGCAATAGCAAGACCCAATACATACAAACTTACAGAATTGGATGAGAATCTCGGCAAAGTAGTTGGGATGGCGAGACCATGCAAAGAAGCCTTTGTTGCAGACAGCACCACGTTCTTGATGGGCTTGCTTGAATCTGTACTTTTGTATGTCGCTGACAGTCTCCATGATGATACCAATGCCGAAGCCAATGACGGCCAGGATGTCGGTGGCTTTGTTGAAGGCGGGTTGGGGGTAGCGGTTTACAATAGGACTATTCAATACGGTCACAGGCATACTGACAGTCCACACCTACAAACGATCTTTAGCAAAAATCCAGCAGATCAAGAATAGATAATCACCCACCCAGAGTGTTTGAAAGGCGTAGAAGCCCAGCATGGGCAAGACCTTTCCACGCTTGTCGTCGAAGCGGTCATCCTTGCCAGTCTTGATGATGCGGAAAAGCAAGAATCCAGCCAGGCGTGCTCCCCAGAGCATGATGAATATGCTGTCGACGATTTGACGGGCGCCATGCTGGCCATACATTGACACCGTGATGATGGCCAAGAGGACGAAATTCGTTCCGCCGGCGACATCGTTCAGCTGATCAGTCTTGAATCCAACAGAGATGGCAAAGAAGATAGCTTGATATCCAAGGGTGATTAGGAAACTGATGGCGAGATAGTAATCATCGAGAACATGGACTGGTGCCATGATTTCGATCGTCGTTCAAATGTCGCTCTCTAGCTGGCGTTGTGAAAAAATTGCAGTTTGCTGTGTAACAGATGTGATATACTGTTGTTTCGTTCTATCTGAGAAAGATCTGCAGGGAAATGGTATACAAGAGCGCAAGGGTCCTTTTCCGTGCCTTTTGTTCCAAGCTGCGGAGGTCGAAGGAACACAAAGCCAAAGTCGATGCCGTCATTAGGCCAAGTCTCAATCAGGCACTCGTTTGCCAAGACTTACGATACAAGCGGAGAGCGAGATCTGTTGGCGTCTGACACTTTTCGTTGCGATCCAAAGCCACAAGATAGTAAGGGTCTGCTGCCTTGAAGATGAACCGAAAGCTTTGAGGTGAGCGTATATATCTGTAGTCTTCGAGTGCGTTAGTCGTAAAGAAGAAGGGAGGACCCTGGAATCGCCATGTGAAAATCAGACAAAGAGAAACGTGAGATCAACTGCATCCATGTGCCATCCACGTGTGGATGAGCACGACTATCAATGATCGTCTCAAGACGACCTCACCTCATGCCAATATCGAATATTGTGTTTCAAATGTCGCTTGGAGGTCAAGACGATATCTGTGTTGGAAGATACGACACAGGCAGTTGTGACAGCAGAAAGATCGAGTTAGAATTCAATTATCCTGGTACCATGACTACTGTCGAAATAGACACGATGCTTTGATCGACGAGTCCACGTCGAGGACGACATCTGAGACACCGTGCTTCCAGAGAGGCATGGACGAACCTCAAAAAATTGTCGTGCGGTGATACTACTGACAGATTCAGTCCTGTAACGATCTCAGATCAATGGCAGTACGCGTAACATTCACTGTATGTGCACGTCGCCGGTCGCGGAGGACAAAAAATCTCAACGGCTGCTGCTGTCAAATCTACCATTAGCATGTTCAACAAACATCATCTCATCCCTGCTGGATGTCGTTGGTGGAAGAAAAGCTCGAGGACCTGAACCGAGCTTTGTCATTTCGAGACGGACACTCAACATGCAGTAGATCGTTGTTAAAGTCCGCAAAGCAAGAGATGGCGATGACAATGCACCAACAGGTGGCACCCCTCAGTCCGACCCATGCAAGCCTTTTCCCCAAGCTCAAGACGAAGGGTCAAGGTGTGACAGCCAGCGGATCTATCCACAACGAACAAGAACATTGTGTGGAGATGTACACGCAACGCCAGAGGCACAGCAAATAGGAGGGTCAAATATTGAATTGGTGTGTCGGACTCGGAACGTGCCTACATGATACACTTCGTATCTGCATGGTTCACCCTGGAGGATTGCAGACCCCGTCCGATATGTCTGATTGATATGCATTGATGAAGCCCCTTTACTGGCGGAGACGGGGAGAGAGAGATCTAGTAGGACTGAGGCACCCAGGCGCAAGCTCGCGACTGGGTCGGACACACGGGGAATCCTTGATTGATCACATCTCGATTATCCAATCTGGCACGTTTGGCCATGTTCATCATGATACCCCACTGCTCAGAAGAAACAAAAAACTGATAAATTGTCGTTACCGTAGCGGTGGGTACGCTTTTGCACCTAGCACAACGGGTCGGCATGGTTGCTCATGGACTCGATGCAGGTCGTGGTTCTTGTCCGTTGACTATGCTTGACTTGGTGCTCGTCGTTGTTGTGTGTGCTTGAGCCTCTTACATCCCTAATACTGTATCACCGTCATCAGCATCATTATCTACCCTATAAGCAAAGTAAGATTGCATTGCGACACGAAAAAAGGAAACAAAAAGGCAAATCCTCAACAGAGCCATGCCATGCGATGACCACACACAGCTCATGGACTTGCCCTCGTCAGCAATCTACGCAGGCTGGTTCTTGAGCCGACCGGTCCTGGGAAATTTCCCTTGGGACGTCACACTCGGGGTCACATCATCATCATCATCATCATTGACCTTCTCGTTTTGTGCTTAGGTCCCCGAGTGCGCCGTCGTCAAGTGTGGAGGGTGCTTTGCGCCCTTTGGGAGTCCCAAGACTTTGTGTCACGAGCGGGAAACCCACCGACGTAGCCAATCATTGCCTCATCGGGGCAGCGTCGCTTCCAGTCCGAAGCTCTCTGATTGGACTTGTTGGTTTCCACGACCTGACCCTTGGGTCCTTGGCGTTGGCCATTATTATGGCCATCATTCTGGCCTCGTATTACACGCGTCATTTGGGACGAGCACTTCAACCGAGCTTAGCCGTAGGACCGAGGGAACTCGAAAAGGTGCGACCCCGTTTTGCAAGCCTTAGACGTTGATGGCGTCGCGCTAGCGTACCTTCCCAGCTCGAACAAGCTCCGAGTCATGCTTTGGCAGGTCTATAGTCAGCAGCCTCACAAGAGTCATGAAACCATGCTATGTCGTGCTCGGTGGAAAGGACGTCACGGTAGGTACTTGGGGATTGTTTACTTGTAGCAAGTTCATATTTCCGTAAAAGCTTGTGGGCATCTACCACATCTGATGTAGTATCGCCATCTTTTGGTTACTATTGTACAGAACAAACCACGGTCTTGAAGTAAGAAAACAAAAACAAATGAAGTCGCGCCATGTACTCCTGTAGTAGAATCCACAAAAAGCCATCTCCAAATCCATGGGTATCAAGTAGAAAATGTAGCGATTGACGATGAAAGGTATTAGTCCCGGTAAGAGGTTCATGGTCCAAACTCCAGGTTGGACAAGATAAATAAGGCCCCCCAAATATCAGAGGGGCGCATGTATGACGCCAGCGTGTTTTGGCATCGCAGAGGATGATTGGGTCGTGGAGGATGTCGGGTCCAGACCAGATAGTAATACAGATGATACAATGCGTGTGATTGGAAGAATCAGATGAGGGTGTCGACGAGGTCGGTGTCAGACGCAGACAATGGCGCTGCATGCTTACTCATCATCTGGCGAGGCGTGCGAGTCTTCCCCCTTGTGCACCTTGCGGTGACGTCTAAGGTTGGAAACAACTGAGAAGTGGCGGCCACATCCCTCAACGTCGCATGCGAATGCTATTGTAGAGTCAGCTAATGTTCTTTCGTTTGGTCGCGGTGCATATAGGACTTACGCTTCTCGCCGGTGTGGCTATACATGTGGGTCTGAAGAGAGCTAGGACGAGTGAAGCGCTTATCGCAAATCTTGCACTTGTGCTTCTTCTGAGAGCTCGAAGAGACCTTTGAGCTGAACTGACCCATCATCGACTGAGGTGCAGGAGGGAGTGCGACGCCGCCCGAGAGAGCAGTAGGGCGAGGCAATGTGCGGGATGATGTGTCGACAGACTCGCTTGCCGAGCTGTAGTCTCCATATGAAGCCTCGCTGACGGAGCCATAGTATGATGAAGGGTATGTGCTGGCCGACGAGATGGAAGAGTGGGCGGAATGTGTCGAAGGGAAGCCATATGAGTCGGATGAGCTTCTGCTCGAACCCTGGTTGCCATAGATGTTCCTGGGGGTGATGTCCTGGCTCATGGCAACCATGCCTCTGCTGGCATCAAGAGCATCACTGAAGCTGTTGCGCTGCTCGGTCTCGGTGGAGGGCGCGTTCAGTCTGTTGATGTCAATTAAACTGCTCTGGCGGTGCTTCTGGGCTAGCACGGGGTTTCCAAGGAAGTTGGCGGAGGCTACTGACGGGTGCGAGGAGCGACGGTCCTGGTTGTAGGTGGCGTATGAGGCGGTGGTGTTGGGGTACTCGCGGGCATAGTGGGGAGCAGAGGTGGGAGCGTACAAGGCGCCAGACGAGGGACCAGAGGTCACGTAGGTCGAGCCATAGGGACGAGGAGCACTGAGACCGTCTTGGCCTGGTAAGCTGGATTGCGCGTAGAGAGCATCCAAAGAATCAATACCTGAAGCCAGAGTAGGAGCCGGCATGGCACTCGAGTGCATGGGGATGGTCACACTAACACTGGGGGCTCTCGCCACCAAGTGATGTGCGCCGGGATCGCTGACCATCGAAGGTTGAGGCAACGAGGTAGCATACATGTGGTGGCTCGGCGCCGGAGCGGCCGACACCCATGGGTTGGTGAAGTGCGGCGCGGGGTAACGCAGGTGGTCGTAAGACAGGCCAGAGACCTGCTGGCGGTTGTCGACAGCCATTGCCATTGTGAATAGGTGATATGAGACAGAAAAGAGTAGAGAAGGAACAATGAATTGGGCGTGTTGATGGAGCGGGTGGTAGAGGGATGAGCAGCAGCGCGTGTCGATGGTTTAAGGATCAACGCTGGAGATGGGTTCACAGAACGTGGAGAGGACGATCAGTGTGCGTCCAACGAGGGGATCAGCAAGTTTATGTGTTTCGAGTTGCGTCTGAGAGCTGCAGCCTCAGGTGTCGTGTCCGAGTGCGGGATTTGCTAAGCCTCTGGTGGTGGACTGCCCGAAAAGCTTAAACGCCAGGGTAGAGATGCTAGTGGCAGCAAGAAGCTCGAGGCGATTTCGGACGGAGGGTAGATGAGGTTGGGGAGCTGATAGTGGACGAGTCTGAAAGAGGCAAAAGATTTGTCGTCTTGGGTCTTAAGACTTGTGCGGAGGGCCGTAGTCGTTTCAAGTCTTGGTCAAAAGGTGGGCCTGTTCATGAAATGTAGAGGATCAACAACGACGATCAGCGGGGAGCAGAGGTAGAAATACGCACCTGCCTCCAGCGAGTCACCACTGACGTCGACTTACAGGCCGATGTGGCTGTTTTAGCTCCCTGCAGGGCTCAACCTTAGCAGCCAATCGCCGTCCACCTGCCGTCTCCACCACGCCCATCCCTAGCCTTGTCTAGCGCAGCGGCCTCTCTTGACTCGTTGACCTGTGGGTTCCTAACTGTGCATACTTATCTCCGAGCGCAGCGAGCGGTTCAATTGATTGAGATTCACCTTGTGTCAAGGTTTACACTGCCACCTCCACATCGTCTTGCTCCCCTGCTATCTCTGCTGGCCTTGCGCTGCTGGCGCTGTTGCTGCTCCAAGCACCCTCTTCTGCCAACAGCAAGAGATTGGGAATCTGTCGCTCCGTTTACCTGGAACTTGTCCTGTGCATGGTGCGGCATTATCGACACACATTTGTTTACCATTCTGTCTTTCGCCGGCCTCAACCTCATTCCGCCATGCCATATCGACGCCTGAGCTTTGCGGACCCTTCGGCGAGTTGACTTTCTACTCGGTGCTGTTTGCCTCTGCTCTCGTTGCCCGACCGGGAGTCTTTCGTACGAAAGCAAAAAAGCCGTTGTCGGAATCAGTCCCTCTTGCCGTTGACTGGCTGGCACCTGCGACGCTTGGACATGGCGTTTGGCTGGCAGGTTTGGTGGCTTACGGATGGTGGAGATGCCGTCTGGTGCTAAGACATTTAACCATAATAATGAAGCCCGTAAACCCCTTGTCTTGTTCGTTGGTGAGCAACGCCATTATTATCATTGGGTTCATGGCTTCCAAGCCACTTGCAGCTGCTTGGCTGCGAAAAGGTATGTTTCGAAAAACGCCGCAGCCGTAATCGGGGCTTGCAAGCGTCCCATGAAAAAGTCCCTTCGTCATGCCTCGTCGAATAGACACCCGTCACTGACTCTTATACACTTTATGGCGTTTGCTTTTCCCCCTTCGCGTAGAGAGTGTAAGTAAGCCACAACGGCCTTGGTCCACAGCGTTATCGAAATCCATGGGAGCATGATTAAAGATTAGTGGAAACATTGCATGCCACAAAAGTCTGTATGGAGCTACGCTTGTCTGCCCAGGAAATCGTTGCGGTCAAAAGGCACACTACATGCCGATCGTTCCGCCAGCCACACTTTAAGTGCACCGCTCTTGTTCGTACCCCTCGAAGTAGCAGCCCAAGGTTACATGGGTTCACACTGCCGGTCGGGACTTTTTGCACCAGAAGCCCATGCCATCGGTCCAAAGAAGGAAAAATTGATCCCCCCCAGCAGCACGAGGTCGAAAGTGGCCTTCCACAACGGCGACGAGAAACACCTAAGAGTCTTGTTGCTTGATTGGTGGCGTTTTCTAGATGAAAAAGTGCTCAGGTGCGCGTGTGATACACGCGTACGAAGTTGATGATTTTTGGCTGCATCTGTGTGTGTTGCTTTGACTGTCCTTGCTCCGAGCTCGCCCAGATTGGGGCATCTCACAGTCCCCTTTTTGATCTGCTATGGTCCTCATCCGGCCTGCGACTCATTCAACATGACTCCTTTTGCACTTGCTAGTTTCCTGTCAAATGCGGGATCTGTCACGCGCTACATATGGAGCCATTTAGATGCGGCTGATGGGCAAGGGACACAATTGCTCATGTCGGTAAGGCGTTGTGAGATAAAGTTGGCAAGAATTGTGGGTTCTTTTGGTGTGTGTCGTGCGAACAGAGACACTTTCCATGTGCTCTCAACATGTCCGAGCAACGATGGTCCCTTTCCCCGACCCATCTCGTTGGTCGTTTGTCTGGACCATTTGATCTGGGAAATAAGGACCTTGCCATTCGACCTTGGTGGTCGTTGGACCCAGTGTCTTGGCTCCGGTGTGATCGCTCAAACCTTGTTGCCCGTGTCGTCCGCATGGGTGTGTGTGTGTGTGCCAACCTGTACATTCTCTCTACGTCCGTACGACGGTCTGGAATAGCATACCAGTCTCTCAATAATGTAAAGTCTTTATTTGCTGTTGCCTCTCTTCCATTTATGCGATACGTACGAGCAAGATTAACGTTGCTGGATTTGGCTGTATGCCAAGTTGCGCTCCCCTGTCAATTGGTCCGAGCAGGAAGATAGTGTTCCAAGCATGTTCAAGCTAATAAACATCCACGTGCAAATGCCCCGGTCAAGAAGTACGATCAATTCTATTGTCAAGGATTACAGTCAATGCTATCGCATGCACGGCCAATATATCCCAACCATGCATCTTAGAACAGGGCTTTCTTCGACCAAACGCGTGACCTGCCCCGTTTAGTTATGTTCCATGCCAAAACGCCCAGTCTCATGCCTCATCTCGTATTGCAGCTACTCCGTAGATCCATCATTCTGGCAATACTGTCTTCTCACCATCAGACTTCATCCGTGTCCCTATCGAAGGCCGTCCTGGGCGTGCCGGGGCATTACTGTCGATAGTGACATCTAAACTTGATGTATCCACATCTGGCTGGATGATGTGGTCCAAGGGTGCATTCCGAGTCAGCTTCTCAATGTTCTCACGTGTGAGTTTCGAAGGCCGATTTTCGATCACGTCTTCCGTTGTTACTGTCTCTCCCAGCACACCTAAGAGCTTTTTGGGCGTGGCTGCGCTAGCAAACAGCTGCTGATCACGTAGTTGCATCGCCTTCTCTTCGTTCCGTAAGCGGTCCATTGAACGACTTTCTGCAGTCTCTGCAGAACGTGCAAAGGCCGTATCGTTCTGGAAGTTGAGTTTGTTGAGCTTTGTTGCAAGGATATCTGGGCCCGATGTAGGTGTGAGCAGATCCACTGGTGTTCTCAGCTCTTCCTGTACAGTATCCCTCGAGGGGGCTGACGTTGGAAGTGGAGGTGGAGGAACCTCTGCCGCACTTGGGGAAACAGCTGGGCTCGATGACAAGGCCGCCTTACGTTTCTTTTCAACAGCCCATTTGAGTAACATCTGCTCCAGAGTCTTGCCTTTCACAGGCTTTGCCAGATAGTCGTTCATTCCAGCGTTCTCGCACTTCTCACGATCGCCTTGAATCGCACTGGCGGTCATTGCAACAATAGGCGTGTTTTGAATCTGTTGGTCGGCAACGAACGGCTCACAGTGACGGATGGTGTACGTCGCTTTGTAGCCATCCATTACAGGCATTTGTACATCCATAAGAATAACATCTGGCCTTGGACGCTCGGGGCTTTCTGGCTTGCTTAGATAATCGAGTGCTTCTTGTCCGTTCCATACGGCGTTGACCGAGAATTTGAGCTTCTTGATCGTTTTCAAGGCAATCTGTTGATTAATAGGGTTGTCTGAGAGAGATCAGTTAGCGTTCTGTCATACAAAGCGCAAGCAAGTTACTGACCTTCAACAACAAGTACGTGTGTATTCCGCCTCTCCTCATCCGAGAGCGCCAGAGGCAGATCAAGCTGAGCTGGGGAACCCCGTCGCGAATCAAAGGATGCTTGACGGATACCTGGTTTCAGAGGAGAACCTGGTGGCTGGGGGCCGCTATATTCAGAAATTGATAGCTCAGATTGAAGTCGGTGTGGGATTGGACCCATATCCAGTGGTGGCGAGTCGCCTGAGAGATATGGTGCCTTATTGAAAGGGATCCAGAATGATGCCTTGGTGCCGAGTCCTAAGGAGGATTCGAGCGAGATCTCACCATGCATGAGCTCGACCAACTGTCATAAGTCAGTATAAAAATGTATATCGATGATCGCGCAGAAGTGCCACTCACGTTCTTGCTAATGGTCAAACCAAGACCAGTTCCACCGAAGCGCCTGGCAGTGCTAGAGTCGGCTTGAGAGAAAGGTTGGAAGAGTCTTTTTCTGACCTCCTCTTCGATTCCGATACCAGTATCTTCGACGGTGAATTGCACAGCAACAGTGTCTGCGGTCTCCTCTCTAATCTTGACTTGCATTGTGACACTGCCCTCAGACGTGAACTTGATCGAGTTGGTAAGGAGGTTTGTCAAGATCTGCCTCAGCCGACCTGGATCACCCATGACCTTCAGACGTTCGAGCTCTTGGGTCTCGTCGATATACATCAATCCCTTGCGCTCGGCCGCGAATGTGAGCATTTTGTTGACATCGCGGACAACGACGTTCAAGTCGAACTGAACATCCTCAATGTCCAGACGACCACTCTCAACCTTGGAGAAATCCAAGATGTCGTTGATCACAGTCAGTAGACCATTGGCAGATCGTTGTAGGTTTTCGGCGCATTCGCGTTGTTCCTCGGTCAGAGTGCCTTCAGTATCATCCAGTAAGAGTTCAGACATGCCAATGACACCCGCGATCGGGGTACGAATCTCGTGCGACATGTTTGCTAATGAATGTTAGCTCAGATCCGAACCACGGCTTCGGAATGAATTATAGTCTTACCCAGGAACTGCGATTTCATCTTGCTCGCTTCCTTCGCAGCCTCACTTTGAGCCAGCAAACGAGAGTTCTCTCGGTCACGTTCTCGAAGTTGTTCTTCTCTCTTTCTCAAGTCTGTCACGTCCATACTGACAGCGACAACACCATCCACGAAAGTATCACCTTCAACACCAGCATTGCGTTCGAGGCGTTGAAGCGGAACGAACCTGGTGCGAATCCATCTATTGGTCTCTTTCACGTGTACTTCGGTGGTTTCGTCGATATTTTTGCCAGTAATGATGTTTTCAATGT
The DNA here is from genome assembly GCA_023848605.1 of Aureobasidium sp. EXF-10728. NCBI lineage: Eukaryota > Fungi > Ascomycota > Dothideomycetes > Dothideales > Saccotheciaceae > Aureobasidium > Aureobasidium sp. EXF-10728. The sequence continues at coordinate 67,548 of SWBG01000073.1, forward strand.
ATTCCCTGTGATGGTCACCGTCCAGAATGGCTTCTTTGTCGAACATCTCGAACACATCCTTGCCGATCGCCCGTTTTCGAACCTCGTCGTCAGAGAGTTGAGAGCCGTCGTTCCAGACGATAGCGCCTTCCAGCATGGATAGTTGACGCTCGGGATTCACGGACCATAGCGTGATCTTGGCCATTTCGATGACTTGCGAAAGTCGAAGTCTTGTCTGTCGTGCGTCCTCACGAGCAAGGACTAGTTCATGAATGTCGGTACAAGTGCCGAACCTGAATATTGTTAGCTGGATGCAACACGGTGGAAGATGGAAGGATTAGTGCTCACCATTTGACAATCTTGCCGTTCTCGTCCTTCATAGGCACAGCTCGACCTAGCATCCAGCGCCACTCGCCGTCGGTGGAAAGGCATCTGTACTCTGTTCTGTACTCCTCGCCAGTCGCTAGACTGTGTGCCCATCGCTTGCCTGTCAACTCCATGTCATCAGGGTGGAAAGGATTCTCCCATCCGTTGCCCAGACTTTGCTCAACCGTAAGACCTGTGTATTCGTACCATCTCCTCGAATAGTAATCGTGCTGGCCAGTTGGAGTGGTTGTCCAGATCATTTGTGGGATCATGTTGGTTATGTCCTCGAACTGGCGTTCATTCTGGACCTTCTGTGCGGTGATGGTATTGGCATATTCAGTGACATTGTGGAAGATGACAAGACCACCAAGGAATTCGCCAGTCTTGCTGTCATTGATGGTTTCGCCGTCGACGTCGTAAATTATTCTTGCACCAGTTTTAGGATGGTGCATGCCGACACGCCTGTTAGAGAATCGCTTTTCCGTCGACATAAGATGCATGATGGGGAACTCGCTCATGGGTAGTAATTCGGAGAAATCTTCCTTCCACAAGATATAGTTTGAGAGAAAATCGCGTTGGTCTCGGACACCAGTAACTGCTTCATCGCTGTCCGGGTAAACCATTCTTATGGCGGCTTTGTTGGGGATACCAAACGACTCATCCTTCCACATGGCAAATGCCGGATCACTGAGTGAATTCAACAAGGCATCTTTCAGGCGGTTGGACTTTGAGAATAGAGATGGCGCAGCAGCAGATGTGGTAAGAGAAGGAGGTCCACTGGGCAACGCCGAGGGAGCGAAGACAGAGGGACTGCCAGAGAGACTGGTGCGATGCTGGTGTTGGGTGCGGCGGCCGCTTGAACTAGAGCTTGATCCAGAGCCTAGTCCAGAGGAGAAGGTGGTTTGAGTTCTCGCAACAGTACGATGGCTCGAGCGAGAGGAAGAAGATTGTGTTTCGGCGGCAGAGGTGAAGACCAGGGTATAATAATCTACATCATCAATAGACCAGACGGTGATGATGACGGTAGCCTGGATGTGACCCGAGGCATCATGGTTGACCTCCTTTGTGCGCGGAAGACCTGTGACGGGGTTGCGATTGGTGGAAAAGACAACATCGACAGCAGCGTCGTGCACGGTAGTACGGGCGAGGTTGGCGCGCGTCAGAGGGGCAGGAGTTGGTTGCGGAGCGGTACTGTCGTACGTCTCGGCAGTGGGTGTAATGTCACCACCGTCCGACTTGGCTTCTGACTGGGCGCTGGCATCTATGGCATCTTGTTTGATCGAGTTGAGGAAATCTTGCCAGCGCATCCACACGGGGTTCGCGTTCTGCAGAAGATCCATTCCGAGGTTGTCCATGGGCACACCGCCCAAGACGTCGCTGGCACTCATGAAATCCTCTTGGTCGGTGGCTCCAACGTGTTCTGGTACAGTCTGCTGCTGCAAGTCTATTCCGAGCAGTCTTCCCAGGGCCTCGTTGGCAAGCACGACCGTCTTTTCACTCGAGAGGACCAAGACGGGCATGGGGAGGTACTGCAGGGCGGTAAAGGCGGTATCGGTCATGCTGGGGCCCGAGGGGATTCTGATGGACAGCGGCGACGAGGGCGAGTGGTCTCGGTAGCCCTCGTCGCAGGCATTGGAAAGATCGAAGTAGCCGCCGGTGCTGGCAGCCGACAGGTCGTCCAGCCTCATGTTGGTCCTCTGTCTGGGCGAGGGAGACGGCTGTCTTGGGTGTCGTGATGCGTCTGAAGCCATCGTGTTGGGGTGGTTGCGACGCTATGGCGCGCGCATTGCCTGACGGCCGAACGAGTCAAGGATACCTAGGCGGGGGAGCGGTACAGAGGCCGAACGTGGAGTGGACAATGGTATGCGTGCTGAAAATGCGAGCCGTCGAGCGCGGGAGTCGCCGGCTAAGTGGCTGTCAAACCTCCTGGTCGAGTGCTGAACTATAGGCACGTTAGACGTGCGCCGCCATCTAGCTTCAATACTCCGACTGCTGACGTTTCGAAACCTTGTACAGCTCAGGGATGCAACAGACAATGCTTTGCAGTCCACTTTGCTGTCGTGCCAATCTGGACTATCTATGCGTAGAGTCCTCCGCCTGTGTTTGTTTATGTCCCATTCAAAGACGCGCCTTCCAGAACCTCGAGCGCAGAAAACCACTTCACATGCATACAACAGTTCCTGAAGGCTTGACGCTTTGACCAACCGACGACCGTCCCACTTGATCCTCGGTCGAACATGTTCTAGAACTGCTAGAAGGGTGCCGGCATTATTCCCTTTGCCCTAACACGCAAACACCGCAAAGGTCGGCTTGGAGTGGAGGTGGCTTGCTTAGACAGCTGTATATCTTTTTTCCCTCTCAGTAGATCGAATTGACAGCAGTTGTCGCTGGGTCGGCAAGCTTGAACCAAATCGCAGCGACTTCCCTTTTCTGCTCTTTCCCCGGGAGCGTGCGGGAGAGGCTGGGGCCGCGTAATTAATCGCTCCGATCACTGCATCTTGACTTTCTTCGCTAGGGCTCCTCGCATCGACAAGTCCTGTTGCGAGAGCGACCACGCAGCATGCCATTCACCATCCAGCAGTGTGCAATACGCAGCGTCGTATCTCTCATCTGCATCATAGCATATCCGTCCCAATGGTTGCTTCGACGACTCGGTCCACAGCCCCTGACCAAACAGCAATCCATTCTACTCCATCTATATGCCTTGGTGATCCTCTTTTGCTACTACAAGGCATGTTTTACGGATCCCGGTAGAATTCCGAAAGAATGGGTGCCGAAGCAGGGCGGGACAGTCGAAAAGAAGGAAACCCAGCGCCAAAGATGGTGTCGTAAATGCCAGGCTTACAAACCGCCACGGGCTCATCACTGCAAGACATGTGAGAGGTTTGTCGCTTCTTGGAATCTAACATATCTGCTCTCGAATCTAACAATACAAGGTGCATTCCCAAGATGGATCACCACTGGTAGGTCTCGTCCTTGTCTGTGTACCAACATCATTCTCACCCTTTAGCCCCTGGACAGCCAACTGCGTTTCGCACACAACGTTTCCACACTTTGTTCGCTTCTTGTTCTATGCCGTTGCTGGCATGTCGCATCTTGGATGTATCCTGTGGTCGCGCATGTACCATTTGTGGACCCAGAGAGATCTACCGAGCGTATGTGAATCTCTACTGCAACATCTGGCGTTGACTCATGATTGTCTAGTATCTTGGCCCGAGTCCGACTTTGTTGTTTGTTCTTTTCCTCATCACTGCCTTGAATTCTGTGGTTGTGTTTGCACTGTTCATCTTGCTTGCTCGCACACTTTGGTGTCTAGGCGCAAACACAACCACCATCGAGGGTTGGGAAATTGAAAGACACGAGACATTGCTTCGCCGTGCAAAGTACCTTGGCGGAGTCCTCGAAGGCCCTAATGGAGCAAAGGTACGCATCACCAGGCAAGAGTATCCATGGGACATTGGCATCTTCTCGAATATTGCTCAAGGCATGGGTAGCTGGAATCCTCTTGCGTGGTTCTGGCCATTTTCCTTCACTCCTTCCGTGGAGAGTGGACTTGAATTCGAAGACAATGGTCTTGAAGGTGAGTGTATGCTGATATGTGTCTCGTTCACGACTGATCAGACGCAGCTCCTGGTACTACATGGCCGCCACCAGATCCGGATCGAATGTTCCGCATGGCACCTACAGAAAGAGCTTTCGATCCAGCAAATGCTTTCACACATTCCATGGACCCGGAAGAGGTATACAAGAGGCAACAAGCTGACCGCATGCGTCCTCCTCCAACTACAGATACTTCCGAGCTTCGGCGCAGGCAGCCCTTCCATGTGCGGTATGACAAGAACAACAGTCACAGATACTACGATGAAGGCTATGCCTATGGCACTAACTACGAATCCAATGGCGAAGAACAAGAGAAAGAGATGTATGAATGGCAACCAAAGCCAGGAGAAGGTGAAGAAGGCTGGCGAAACTCGGAAGGTGAGAGATTGGACGACTTCGGCGTTGACGAAGACGTCGAGTTTTACGATGAGGACGATGTGCCTCTTGGTGAGCTGTTGAAACGGAAGAATTTGGCCAATAACGACACGGCTTATCACTGAGCGACCGAATGCGTTCGTCTTGCCAGCAATCTGAGTGGTTGATAGGTGGATGCCGATTGCGGCGTTGACGCCCGATGTCGCAACACAAGCTCACCTCCGCATCTACATACATGAGGTTTGGTATGGGTATATCACTATGAACAGCCCGAGTCATTCATTTCATATTCCACCATTCTCTCACAAACATTACAACATGAGCCAATCCAACGACAAATGGTCCTCAGAGGTATGTCAATCATGCCATGTCGATGTTCCAAGGTCTACATGAGTATGGAACGCCAGAAGGCAAGATAGCATCGATGATTGATGACTACCAAGACGTCCAATACCACACCCAAATGCAAAAAGAGCATACCCACAAGTCCAAAATCTGACGTAAAAAAATAGGCCTACTCCAAAGCCGCGGGCTTCGTTCCAAAGCTCACAACCACCGTCTTGTCCTACCTCTCGCCAAGGCCCACAGACAAGATCCTCGACATTGGCTGCGGCGACGGGCCCCTGACCGCCCAAATCGCCGCCTCGATACCTGAAGGCCAGATTCTCGGTCTGGACGCCTCTGCCTCCTTCATCGACACCGCCAAACAAAAACACTCGAGTCAAAACTGCACTTTCCAACTCCAGGATTGCCGTCACATTGCCCAGTGTGCCGAAGCAGTCGACGGCACTTGGGACAAGGTCTTCAGCAACGCAGCCCTACACTGGATCCTCCGCGACCCCAGCACCAGAGACGCAGTATTCCGCGACATTTACGCGGCGCTGAAACCCAATGGCGTGTTTGTATTCGAGATGGGAGGAAAAGGAAATGTGGAAGCCGTGCACGCGACCATTTTGTCCGTTCTCATCGCCAATGGCATTGCTCTTGCTACTGCTAGAGAGTCTTGTCCTTGGTTCTTCCCCAGCGACACGTGGATGACGCAACAACTCCAGAAATCTGGGTTTAATGTCGAGAAGTGTGAGTTGGAGTATAGACCTACAAAGTGTACTGCCAAGTCTGCCGATGGGTCTGGTGGCTTGGAGGGATGGGTCAAGTTGATGGGGGCGGAGATGTTGAGTGTAGTGGAGGAAGACAAGAGGGCGGGGATCGTCAGTCAGGTCTGTGAGATCTTGGAGACTGTGGTGACGAGAGAGGAGGATGGGAGTCAGTTTCTCAATTATGTTCGTCTTCGCGCTGTGGCTCGCAAGATTTAGGGGGTTCTGATGAGGGGTGCGTGTGTGAAGGTATCGATTGTTTTCGTTTACGATACATGAATCAAACTCAATGTTCTACAGCAATCTAATTGATTCTTGTGATATGTGTTGAATGTTTTTGAAAGCTGCGACTGATATGTGTAGAACTATCGCGCAGCTTTATCCGTGTGTGGCTTCAAGGACGAATTGACCTGTATCTCCACGCAAACGGTATTTCATGACCTCTCGCTATTATTGTATACTACATGATACCCCAAGACCCACCCCAGAAAGTACAGAAACATAAAGGCTACCACATGACGATTAAAGGACGAGAAAGTGTCGAGCGATATGGTTGATGGTGCAACCCTGGTCTCCAACATTGTCGCATCTCCTTGAACACTTCGAATAAAACAAACGGACTTGCGTTTCTTTGGCACGGTTTCCGTTTTGAAATTCTACTCAGAGATTACTTTTTACCTCCTGAGTGATGGTCTTACTGTTACGCTATACCAAAATCCATAATGGCAACGTCAAGTGTGATTGTATGCATATGATTCAGCGGCAGTACTACCAACAGAGTCTATATAAGTCTGCATGGCTTACGCAGCAACCTCCCTCTTCAACTTGTTTCTCAAGCTGGCCAAATCAACCTCGGCCTTTCGTTTTCCAAGCACATTGGTGTCAGGTGTAGTGCTTCTACCTCTATCGCCTCCACTAGCCCTCTTGACCTCATCATGACACGAAGCATGGAACACACGACCTCCAACCTTGACGGCATCCATCCAAACCCACTCCTGCGCATCTTCATGCCACTCGGGCTCGAACTTTTCCTGACAGATTGGGCAGGCAGCGTTTGCTGCAGCGCCGGTGGGTGCAGGGATATATCTCTCACGCACGCTGACGGGCTTTGCAGCAGTCGCAGCGGTGGAAGTTGTGTCGATGGCAGCTGACGAGGCGTCTACTTCGCGCAAACGGATCCATTCCATTTCGTCAATATACCAGCTGCGGGTGAGGCCGGCAGCAAGAGCTGCGTCAGCGATACGCTGGTTGCTGCGGAAGTGCCAGTCGAGGTGGCGGGCCTTTTGAGCGCGGCCTTCGTCGGTGGACAAGAAGCGACGGCCGCAGGTTGTGCATTGATTGGGTTGTGCATCGTAAAGAGTGTGCACGATCTCTGGACGGAAGCTGAAAGGAAAGTTAGTTTGACATTTCAAAGCGATAACAGATGATTGTACATACCTCTTCAAGGCCGCGGCGTTCATGGGAATGCGGACTTTGGCAGGCGTTCCTGGAGGCGGCATGGGTGTGCTGCTCAGCTTTGGCGCAAGACCTTGGAGCTGTTGGAGAATTGACAGTGCAGGAGCAGGGGCTGTTGGTGGAGGAATGGGAGGACCTGATGCTGGCACGGGAGTAACACTGGCCGACGCAGGTAGGATATTCGCAGCACGGAGAGCATCGAGGAGAGGATTACCGATGGGTCCAGCAGGGAGTGCGGCGGCCGTGCGAGGTGATTGTGTAGCGGGAGGTGGTTGAGGCATCGACTTCAAGGCAGCCTGGACCACTGGCGTGCTTGGTTTTTGTCCGTTCGCAGTGGATGCCAACAGCTGCTCAAGAATACCTGGTGCGAATGCAGGAGGGGCGACGGGTGGCTGTGCTGAGGGAGTTGGTGCAAAGCCCTGAGGAATAGGTGGTGGAGGTTGAAAAGGAAGATTGACAGGAGTAGGAGCCTGCCATTGCGACTGTTGAGGCGCGGCGGAGGGAGGAGGGTTGGGCTGTGATTGCACTGCTTGCAACTGTGCCACCTGCTTCTTGATCATGCCAATGGCGTCGGCGTTTAGCTGTTGTGATTGCACGACGGCTTGAAGGTCGAGAAGAGCCTTGAGCTTTGTCTGCACCTGCGAGTCGTATGGGTTGCGCGCAAACTCGGTCTGGAAGCCTGCGATCAAGCCATGAATATCGGCCTTTAGCTTATTGAGGTCATCCTGAGGATTAAGTACAGCTGATAGCGAACGCGCGATATCAGGGGGCAGCTGGTTTGGCAGGAATTGTTGGGGCGTCGGCTTGAGCATGTTAGTCATGTTGGATGATGATAAAATTGTGATGATAGATACCTGTTGGCTGCGGTATGCATTCTGATACGGATCTTGTGGAGGCGGCTGGAATTGGCTGGCGCTGTGCGGTGGGGTAGGCGTGTTTCTATAATTTGTCGACATGGGTCTTCCGGGCATGTTGAGAGGAGTGCGGTTTCTGGTCTGCAGTTGCACTGCGGCCGTTCTTGCCTTGATGAGTGCATTCTCGATAGTGCGCGTGACTTCTGCAGGAAAGACTGGCCTTGGGTCCATAGAGCCAGGCACCGGCTCCTTCCAGGTCTTCAACATGGCCTCCATGCTTTTTCTTGTCTGGCTATCTACAAGAGTGTACGAGTCCATGAAAGTTGAGAATAGGTTTCTTCCAAGGTAGACCGTGTACGGGGTGCCAACGTTCTTCACAATCGAGTCGAGTACATAGAGCGCAGGCAACTTTCGTCCAGGGGCAGTCTGCAGTCGGGTCAGTCACAAATTCTCTTGATCGTAAGCTCTAGTCTGATAGAACAAAGAAACCATCAAATCTCGTCTTATTCTCGCAAGTCTTACCGTTTTGATGTGTTTTTCCAGTACCATGGCTATAGCCTGGGCGTGTTCGGTGTTCTCCTTGGCGATGATGGTCAGGTTGCTAATCTCATATCTGTTGTTGTTCTGAAGGTCTTGCAGAGATTCCTGGAAGTCCAGAGCGACCTCGTCGGAAATTTGGTCGGCAGACATGATTCTTCAAGGCAAGGTATTATTTGCAGTAGTAGAGAAGAGAAGAAAAAAGAGAAGACTACGAGTCACGGATAGCTTTCTTCGAAAGTGGCTCAGAAAAGAGACAAGTCAACGCGCTATCCGGTCCGCAGACAGAAAAAAAGATGCAGAGCCCTTCGGTCGGATTGAACAACCACAAGAGGGTGAGTAGATGGCAAGCAGCAAGCGAAACACTTGCTTCACCAAAAGGCGTGAAATCAGAAGAGTGTGATGGATCAATACTAGCTATTGTCTCCTCCTGCCCACAATAAGCAGCCCACTGCTCTCAATAGATGCGTGAAGGGGCCGGCTCCTGCTCTTCTGCGAAGACGCTGTGAAGAATCCTCCACTATCACCCCAAAGTCTTGTTTTTTTTTTCTGCTCGCGCTCACAATCTGCAGCAGCAAGTCGTAGGGTGGCTCTCTTTGTTCTTGCTCTTTCTGGTTGTACTCTTGCGTTTCTCTTTGCGGACAGGTGTTGAATCACAGGTGGTGTATCACAGAGGTTAGTGGTGAGTCCCAGATAACGCGTGGCTCGGGCGGATGCGTGTGCTTGGTATCAGTCGTTAGAAGTCGAAAGTCGAGAAGCAGGGAGTACGGTGGGGAAGATGGTCGCAAGTGAAGGTCGTGGTTTCGAGACGTCGTCTGTCGTTGTTCATTGTCGCACGCGCTCAAAGAGCACCGTCTGGCTTCATTCGCGTCTTGGCAAAAATCCCGGAACTCTCAACATCGCCTTGGCGACGCCGATGACAGCATACCTAGGCAACTGCATTGTACATAAAGGTCCCCGCCGCCAGCCCGGCCGTCGATCGACCACCTTGAATCCTGCCCACTACCAAGAATAACACTAAGAACCATACCAAATACAATCAATCAACCAACATGAAGTTCACCATCCATCTCCTCCTCATCGCGTTCCTCATGGCCTTGGCCTACGCTGCCACCGAGAACAAGCAGGTCATCGTCAGCTACCCCAAGGATACCCCCGACTCTGTAATCGAACATGCAATGGCTGTAATCAAGGAAGCCGTGAGTAGTCGCTGCATTCTCCATTATCACAAGTATAGAAACTCACAAACATTAGGGTGGCGTCATTACCCATGAATACAAGAGCCTCATCAAGGGCTTTGCTGCCACTGCACCCGCCAAGGTCGTCAACAATGTCAAGGCTCTTGGTGAAAAGTACCAGGCCATCGTCGAGGACGATCAAGTTATCTCCGTAGCTGGATCATCTTCGTAGATGGCATTCTGCTCTTCTACAAGAATGAGGGAAAGATTAGGTGTTCGAACGCTTACAACCATAAGCTAGAGGAGTAAATCATGGGATCATCGGGATGGTATGGGGTCAAATAGTACCCAGAATATGGCAAGGAAAGGCGTAATCAGTATCTTAGTATCACTGCCACAGGCACATTGAATTCACACCTAGTAAATTCGTCTCTTGTGTTCATCTGCAACACATCTTTTGACCGAAAGTACATATTCGCTCACTCTTCCTAGCTTCAAATCCAAAGTCGTTGCGGCATCTATACGGACTTCTGATATCTGATATCAAGGTCACGTGCACGCTCAATCGATGTTTCTGGTTTCATCAGATCGAATCTATTATGCGCTTCCTTTACCATCGCCTTCTCGTCAGTTATCTGAAACTCGACTACTGACCCAAAATCCACACAGTGCTGAATGACCCAGCTAGCACTTCCCCATCTCACCTGCCGTTAAAAACCCGGGCGCAGGACGCAGCCGTTGAAGTTGGAGAAGCGAACCGACGACACCAAAAAAGCCAAAGCATGGCCGTGCCATCAAAAAAGGACCATGATACTGTAAAGTCCCACCAGACACCTAATACATGAGAAAACACAGAACCAATGACGGCAGAAACTGACGAGCTAAACAATCAGATCATGGCAAGAGCAGTCATGCTGCCCATCACAAACTTCCACCCGGGCACCCCGCGTCTCGATGGCATCGAACCGCGTCTCAAGCAAATGATAGCAAACTCCGATTCGCTAGACAGCCAAGTGAGGTAAGAACAAAACACACACATTCCCAAGCAAACACAAAAACAATGCATAAGAAGAAACCCGGGCGTCTCGATGATCTCGATTTTCCACTGCTTTGTCCTGCAAAAAAATTGCTAAATCTACTATTTTCTAGAAACAGAATGTTCACCGCAGCATTCGAGCCCGAAGCCATAACAGCAAACCGCACACGCCCAGAGATCTCAGAGCAGACGACTGCCGAAGTGCTCACAGCTCTGGACTCGCTTCGCAGAGTCACAGAGTACAATGCGCGCGCAAAGGAATCGAGACAGTTCCTAAGCGATACGCTGAAAAAGTACGACAAGTCTGGTGCTACTACGGCTGGAGCAGAGCGCGGGAAGAGTGCTGGTACAGCTCCTGTTGCGCCCATGAAGGCTTCTCCGACTGTGATGGGTATGGAGGGTGTGCAGAGGACGGCCGTGGCACCGACTGTGCCCATGATGAATGCACCTTTGCCTGCACCTTCTGCAGCACAGACGGTCTCATACCCAACCACTTCCAACATCGTTGCGAGCAGAGATCCCAGAAGACGCTAGAGGCGTGAGGCCGTTGACAGTATGGAGCCAGAGAGCGTTTTTCCTTAGCTATACCCTTGGTCTTTCGAAGGCGTTTGTTTTACAGCATGATACCCAATGACACACGTTTATCTTTCTCTCAACCATAAGGTACCGATGATATGGGACCGGAAATGTTCTCGTTGGCCATGCTGAGTCTGGCACACAGGCCTAAGAACACCACCGTCTCCGTAGCAGCAAGGTAGTTGAGCGCGTCCAGTAAGATCTTCAAATGTCTGGTGAAGTTATCCTCGAAGCGCTTGAGGTTGTCGTCGAGCTTCTCTAGCCTGTGTGGATCGTGCTCTGTCTTGCCAGCCTCGGTCTTAGCGAGATCTGGATCGCTCACGGCGAGGTTTCGTGACAAGGATTGAGTATAGTTGGCAAACATTGTGCAAGTTGCCATGACTTTGGAGTTGATCTGCTTGCAGATTAGCTATTGTACTGGCCACAAGATGCAGCCCGATTGTTCATAACATACCCTGAGGAGCTTGGAGTTCGTGAGCATGCACTCCTTGAGACATGTGGCCAGAAAGTCGACGTGATCTTGCATCAGCTCATCAACAGTGCGTTTGACCTTTCCACCCTCGGCAACACTGTCCGGCGCCTCTGCTTCGCTCAGTCGGGTCATGAACGCGGTCCAATTGGGCTCTATGACTTCGTTGGTGCAAAAGTACAATAGCTGTTGCACAAAACAAAGCATACGGCTCCTGAGACACCACGCTCTACGTTTCCAGTCCTCGATCCGCCGGTCAGAGCTCTTGTGGCGCCAGCTCGTGACTTTTGAGTGATCAACCCATGAGCTCACTAACAACTGTTCAAGATGCCGTAATGAGAGAATGTAACGGAAGAGCAGCTGGTATCTCGTCAACGTCACCCTCGAGACAACCAATGAGAGAGGGAAGGGAACGGCATAGTCAAAGGTAAGCGCATCGAAACCGCTAATGTCTTTGTCGTCTCCAATGACACTGGCCGCTGGCGTGTAGGACGTGATGCTCCCACCGTCGGCATCTAGACCCTTGACGTTGACGACCTGCATCAACCATCCCGTCAGACCGACTTCGTTCATGACAACCTTGACATCCTCCTTGAACGGGTCCTCGGCGGCAACGCTTCCAGGTTGTCGCAGCACGATATCAAGAAGTGATTGCAGCTTTCCGATGTTAACGGACTTGGCAGGCTTCTTAAGCTCTGAGTGACCGAGTTCGAGGAAGTAAGAGAAGAAATCAGATCGATCCAGGAAGAAATAGTGCTTCAAACTGCGAAGGCGTGCAGGGAGAGCATGTGTGGTGAGTAAGAGGGTGAGTAATGAAGAATTGGCAAAGGCATAAGCGGAGTTTGCGTTGTCCAGAAAACGGACATCGTCGAAAGTACGAGGAACTTGATCGTCCATGTCTCTTGACACGTCGACGCCACCACACTCTCGAACAACGTTCAAGTATTTGCCAGCCAGCAGCACCTTGTCCTTGACAGATTCCAGTTGTGGGGGTACATCTTCGTGTCGGATGGTATAACGTTTCTCCCAGTATTCGTCAGTATAATCTTGCTCTAATCCTTCCCGACGAATGCTCTTCTGCTCTTTGATGAGGAATTCGGAATGTGGGTCTCGAACGTTGCCGTGGTGAAGCCATTCGTTCAACATGGCCATATAAGGTCTTGAGGACTCGCGCAACAGAGTGGTAAGTAACGTTCTCGCGGCAGGATCGCCAGACATAGTGGCCAATCGTTTGGTGATGAGGCGCAAGACGCTACCTCCCTTGCACACTTTTCTCCCGACATTGCCAGCATCTCTACCCTCTCGCAAAGATTCCAGGATGTTTTCAAAGTCGTCGGATTCGTCAAGGTCATCATCATCATCCTCGAGCATGGAGTTTTCCTTTAAAATTCCATGAGCCAGGCTGTACAATTGGAACATCATATGGCTGGTGGGTTTGGTGTGAAGGTTGAGAACGTGAAGAGTAAAGGATTGATTGGTCAGCATCTGGTGTTCGAGTTGAGCGACAAGAATCAGGTAGTCTTTAAGCAGCTTCCTCATGGCGGCGCAAAGAGCATGGTTGACGGCGCCGAATTCCTCTCTGCTCTGAACTTCGACAAAGGCCTCGACAGCGGCATAGTGTGTAGCCATTCTCAGCATAGAGATGGTCAGATCTCTCAAGCTTGGATCTAAATCGGGCAGCAGTCGAAATTGTGGACCAGCAAGACGACTCTTTTCCTCGTGGGGCTGGTAGGCATCGGTGTAGCGGACGTACTGGCCCTCGAAGCCCATAAAGACAAATAGCAGGTCTTGGATGACGGCAGCCTCTTGAGCATCAAGAGTCATGGTTGACAGGGGATCGGGCTGGAGAGCAGAGGGCGCATGAGCGGCTAGAGGTGGGACGGAGACGCGAGATGCCAACGGGGCTGAGGTGTGAGGTATCAGGGAAGCCTTGGGGTTCCAGGCAGGAGTAGAGTCGACATTGGTCGGGACAGAGTCAGAGTGTCTCGACCTCGAGGGCTGAGACGAGTGGGCAGCAGGCTTGTGGACGCTCCGGACGCGGGTGACAGTAGCAGAGCGAGACTCGTGTTGATGCGACTCGACGCGGACGTGGGCGCTTCTTTGCGAGTACGACTCAGGTTGAGCGGCAGTCCGGGGGACTCTCTGGCGGTGCGAGGCCGAGGTTCTTCTGTCGGCAGCTGACATTGCTCGATGCTCGCATGGCTGCCAGTTCAATAAAGTCGGACTGCAAGCGCGTTGCTGTGTCTGTCGGCGGACGCGTCCGGGGTGGAAACAGAGACAAGAAAGCGTCCAAGCTCTTCGGCGGCGCATCATCACCGCCGGCTTGCAGTCAAGACAAGCAGCTCGCCCTCTGTCAACCAACTCCCTCTCGCCCTCCTACTCGCTCTCATCTCATCGTCTTCCTCTGCGACAAACCAACACAGTAGCCACTTCCGCCGCCCATCTCACTGAACACGCACACGCTCCGCCACCACTTGCTCTTCTCCACCAACGCCCACAACCATGTTCATTGCTCGTTCCGAATATGGTGAGTAACACAGCCGTCCTCTCTCTGCCCAGTCTGCTAACATATTTGTTCAGATCGCGGTATCAAGTATGTCATGAAACCCCGCTACATTTGCACCCAAGAAACTCATCCCGCTCTAGCACCTTCTCGCCCGAAGGCCGTCTCTTCCAAGTAGAATACTCGCTCGAGGCCATCAAGCTCGGTTCCACTGCCATCGGTGTATGCCTTGCCACCCCACATCCCATCGCATCGTCAGTCTCTGACCCACCCACAGGTCGCAACCTCTGAAGGTGTCATCCTCGGTGTCGAGAAGCGTGTCACTTCGACCCTGCTCGAAACCAGCTCGGTCGAGAAGATTGTCGAGATTGACAGACACATCGGTGCCGCCATGTCCGGTCTGCAGGCCGACGCCCGCAGCATGATCGAGCACGCCAGAATCACAAGCCAAAGCCACGCCTTCAACTACGCCGAACCCCTGTCCGTCGAGAGCTGCACCCAGGCCATCTGCGACTTGGCCCTGAGATTCGGCGAGGGTGCCGAGGGCGAGGAGAGCATCATGAGCAGACCTTTCGGTGTCGCCCTGCTCATTGCCGGCTTTGACGAGAACGGCCCGTCACTGTGAGTCGCTACCTTTCGTTCTACTAAACATGGCTTCTAACAATTCAGGTACCACGCCGAGCCCTCGGGCACATTCTACCGCTACGACGCAAAGGCCATTGGCTCAGGTTCAGAGGGTGCACAGGCCGAGCTACAGAACGAGTTCCACAAGTCATTGACACTGGCAGAGGCCGAAGTGCTGGTGCTCAAGACGCTGAAGCAGGTCATGGAGGAGAAGCTCGACTCGAAGAACGTGCAGCTGGCCAGCGTCACCAAGGACAAGGGCTTCAGGATATACGGCGACGACGAGATGGCCTCGGTCGTGTCCAGACTCGAGGCCAACTAGACTTGAGTCATGTTGATTTCTACGTATGAGGCGCATCGCGTCGGCGCAAAAGAGGCGTAATGATAAATGCATCCCAAAGATGATGACGGTAGCTTTTTTTGAGAATGGGACAAACGGTCTAATAGAAAAGATGCAATTTATGCTGCAACCCGATTGTATTTAATGTACACAGCAGCCAACTCCAGAAACCATGACCGTAACGGCCGAGCGTTTAGAAGGGGTTGTCCTCGGGGGCAATCTCCTTGATGAAGTGGCTGCCAATGAAGGGGACCTTTTGCATAATGTCCTTTCGCACACGGGGAATGTCGGCGAAGAAGAAGAGGGCGAAGAGACCGGCGGCGGCACCGAAGCCGGCGGCGGTGGTACCGCTACAAGGGGCCATGTTAGCAGACGGTATCAAGAGGGAACGGAGATGATGGATTCGAGAGTCTAGGAGGTTCGGACGAGGATATGGGCGGGGACTTGTTGATGTTGGAGTATATGGAGAGGCGGTTGATGCAGGAGTGTGTGGAGAGGCGGGTTGACGTACAAGATTCTGGCGCGGTGGAGGTCGATGCCGTGGAAGTTGGTGCCAATCTTGTAGCTGGAGTCGGTCGGATCAGTATGGCGATTGAGAGACAGCGGTAGACGAGGTTCGGGCTCACTTGGGGCCGTATTTGCTCTGGTAGGCCTTGTAGTTGGGAAGGCTGACCCAGGGCTGCATGCCGTGGTGGCCCTCGAACTTGGTGCCGAATTGGGCCTATGTCGTCGTCAGCATGGGCGCATGGATGTTGGAGTCGAGGAAGCGTACGGGTCTGATTTGCGACGGCTGCATGGTGAGTTGTGGTGTGTTGTTAGGGTGTCCTCTTGCACTTCGCCGTCGTCGTGCTTTCCCAACTTGCGTCGGCCTCCGCTGCTGACCAGACCAGAAGGCGTGTCAGAACGCTTGGCCCGCCCGGCCACAAGTCGCCGTCCCTCCAAGCTGCCATCTGCCACCTCCCTGTCCACGCACCTTCAAACAATGCCACCTTGTGCTAACCAAATACGCACCTTCCTGTCAATTGCACCTTTTCTCTTTTTTGCCTGACTTACTTGACCACACAGGAAATATGCGCTAATCCTCTATCATGTTTGCTCACCTCTGCTTTTTCCCGTAGTAAATTGCAATCGCTCCCTAATCTTGGTCGCATCGAGCTATCGAGTTCACCATGAGTTCCAAGGTCACCGGTGTGTCGCATAAACCCTTGTTCAATCTTCTGCTCTGACTCTTTGTCCAGTCGAGTACCATGACCCCTCTGGCATATTTCCCCTGATCTCGCGTGACCTAGCATCAAGGCTACCTTTGCGCAACCTGAACTGGAAGTCCCCCTCGAGACCTTTGCGCTCTATCGGTGCCCTCCACGTCGAGTTCGTCCCTGATGCCCTCACCGAAGCCTCCGACAGCGACAAGTTGCAGCGTGTAGACTCGTACGGTTCTTCATCTGGTCCTCCTTCACTTGCCAAAGAACGACGACACCAGATTCCAGGCCTGCGCCAGACTCCCTACCTCAGGATCTTCCTCTTACGATGCGACGACAAAGATACATACAAGGCTTCATCACGCCAGCTCCTCCGCGACTGGCTCAACCAAGTTGCTCAACCCTCTCAGAGTTCCTCCACTGTGAATCGATCCGAGGACCACGATGCTGCCGAATGGCTTATCCTACATGTAGTCATTCCTGACACCATCGCTGCTTCCGAACCTCGCTGGACCGCTGCATCCAACGACGAGTTGGTCGAGAGGCCATCAGGCACAACGAAATGGCCCGGCAAGAGCTCAAGGACTGTTCTAGACAAGATACGTGCCGATTTCACCGCTTCAACCAAGTCTGGCCCAGAGCGCATTGCCCAGATCAGGCTGCAGAAAAAGGATGTTCCCCCACAGCTTCTACCCCAGACGCCCGTCACGCAACCTTACGTCGAGAGCCCGCAAGAACAGGACAATGCCTGGCAGGACCTCGTTGCAAAATTCAAGACTTTGATCCTCATGTCGTTTGATCTGCGCGTACTACAGTACGAGGATGATATCCGCGAGAAGGATTCCCAACGTGCTCTGCCTGGCTGGAATTTCTGCACTTTCTTCACCTTGAAAGAAGGTCTAGCTCGTGGGTTCGAGAGCGTTGGCTTGGTCGAAGACGCCTTGGCAATATATGACGAACTTTCGGCAGGCCTCGAATCTGCCTTACGTGACAATGAACCCGGTGCCGCCCAAGGCACTTTCCTTGGCGATCTTGGTGTTCAGAGAAACTCTCTTCTGGAGATACTCAACGCGCCATCGGACGCCTCCAAGCTTGAAAAGCTAACTTCCCAGTTTCGAGAACTATCCAACCAGCCCCTGGACCTGACTAGCAAGGACTATCGTGGTGAAATTGTTTCGAGCACTATATCTCTTTTTGACTTTCGACTGTACATCTTTGCGAGGCAGAGAACACTCTTGCTGCGCCTAAGCGCTGGAAGTGGCACTTTTCAACAGGCCAGACCTTCCAGTGCCAGGGAGAGTCCGAAAGACGACAATCTGACCTTTGCTGCTGAAGTTTGTAAGAGGGCGGCTCTTTTTGCCGCTACCAATGCTCGTGCTCTTCGCAACGGCCTTACCGAAGGGTACGGTCACTTCCTTGTGCATCATGTAGATTCCTGTGTTGATAGCTGTGTAGGTCTGAAATCAATTCTCGTCTTTCATCTCTTGTGGAAAACATCGCTTCTTCTTGGACCTATGCTGTGCTTGAACAAGTACTTGGCGAGACTGCATCTAAAGAATTTCCCTCGTCTGGTGACAAGTCCTCATTACTACCGCAAAGTAAGACGCCGAGTGTCTACTCTAAGAAGGAGGCAGGCGGTAATTTCAACTTTCCTCAGGGAGCAAATACTCACCCCACACGATCAAGCTCTTTACAGCGCAGCGCATCGTCCTCGTCACAGTTAACACCACAGACAATCTATGAGAACGAAAGGTACTCCAAGTCTAGTCCCAATCCTCAGCAAGATGGCATGACCACCCATGGATCTGGCATCGCCGTGCTTGCCTCTGGTCGAGCCCAGCTTCTGCTCATGCAGCGGAGAATCATTGAAGCTCTTGCAAAGCAGAAAGGGTGGCTTTCAGGCTGGGCCGCAATCAAGGAGACACAAGTCCTCGCTGACATCGATCTCGACGACAAAGAAGAAGTTGAAGCAGACGAGGAAATGTCAAAGGCATCAATATCACCAGAAGATATCGCCAAGCTTGCAACAATGCTTCTCAGTGCCCCCCTATCAGCGGCTCTCGCATCTCTTGATGAGTTTAGAGCTGCCTATGAAGTACAAATGCCCAATATACTACATACGATACACTGCTAACACCTTGACAGCAATTAAGCACACTTGCAGCGTCGCATTTCACAACAGCGAACCACACCAAATCTGCAGACTCTGTTTTGTGTGATCTTGCCATACTCAAGTAGTAGGTGTCATGAAGTACACTAACAAATCTTCGACTGACCCTCTTCTCAGCCAACTTGGTGATGTCGCCCAGGCAGCCACATACTTCCAGCGCTCATCCTCCACCTTCGCTAAGACAAGTTGGTCGTACGTTCATGCTGAAATGTTGAGGATATACGCCAAGTGTCTGAAAGACCTGCACCGGCGGGATGAGTACATGAGAGTGATGCTAAGTCTGCTGGGGAAGGTTGTTACACATCGCACGACAAGAGCATTGCCCAGAGTACGCAACTCCTCTGCATGGCTTGATGAAGAGACTGTTGATGTTAGTGGTGTTCTTGGAGAGCTAGTAAGCTTCTCAGACGAACTACCATACAACTTCACCACGTCCATGTCTGACTTCTTCGCTGGAATCGAGGTCGGCGCGGAGATTGTACTGCATCCAGATCAGGACGGCTTTGGCTTGAACGTTCGCTTCAAGCATCTTCTGGATGATGATCTGAAGATCGATCGCGTCAGACTGCGACTGGTACTAGTCAGCGACGCTAGCCAGGAGATACTTCTGCAGAGCGACGGCCCTTTGGAGTTGAAACGCGGCCTTACTGAACTCCAAGTCCACTCAAAAGTCACAACGTATGGGCATTATCTGATCGACAAACTGGTGCTAGAGTCCAGGAAGCTACACTTCTCACATGACTTCCAGCCAAAACCGCAGACGACCCCGCTAGGCATCACCAATGCCAATATATCCGACAGAAGATCCAGCATGAGTGGACCTTCGCTACTGGTATACCCTCATGGCGATTCTCTGGAAGCTCGAGCAGCACTGTCCAACGAGATACACATCGACAGAATACGCTCCATCGTGCTCACGATCTTGACAGGGCGCAACAAGACCGAAAGTCTCGATCTGAGATTGAAACCTGCCTCCGCTGGACTGAGGCTACACACTGCAGATGCTGCAATTATACAGAGTGACCACAGCCAGCTAGATACATCACAAGCAGGAATGCTCAGACTTGGTACTGTAGAAGCAGGAGCCGAGCTGAAAATTCGAGTGCCCTACAGCACAGAACGCAGCCTTGACGAGCTTACTGTCAAGCTAGAGGCGAGTTATCAGACCAGCCAGGGGGCATTCTCGTACCTCCGCACTTCGGCTATTCCGGCAGCACTACCTCTGGATGTAGATGTTAATGACATCTTCAAGTCTCAGGCTCTGTTCTCACGGTTCAGTGTCAGAACGACAAACGCAATTCCGCTGAAAATCACCAAGGTGCAAATAGAGGAGTCGCAAACATATGGAGTGCGAGCTCTACCTTGTCCTCTGCCGATGACTGTGTTCGACAAACAGCCAGCCAGCCTGACCTACAAGATTACAAGAAAGGAAGCCGACGGAAGCAAACTGAACAAAAAGGAAGCCGCACTGGCACTGACGGTTGAATACACACGCTCAGACGAGGCTATCTTTGAGAAGCTCGGCAATGTGTTGAAAACGGCAGTAGCGAACAGTCCTTTCGCGTCTCTGCGACGCTTGCTCGTGCCTACCTTGTTGAACAGAGCTAGGTCTCACGCACCAGCTCAGCAGCTTGAACAGGCTGTGCTGCTCAACGAGTTCCAAGTGCCTTCGTACGACACAACGGGGTGGGGAAAGATTGTCGCTAGTCTCACGCCTAAGAAGCGACAAGGTCTAGACGACTGGTTGCAGGAGTGGCACTCGGTAAGTACTATCTCGGGTTCAGCAAACAGTCGATCTGTGCTAATCTTTCGTGCAGAACAATCAGAAACTCGTTCTTGACGAATCTGCGCCAGCTTCCCTGTCGAGAAGGATAACTCTTTCGGTCGAAGTCCCAACTGTGGATGTCTTGCACAGTGTCACCCTGCGCCTTGACAACGACGACTCTGCCAAATCAGTCATCATAGGCCGCCCGCTACCAGTCACTCTCTCCATCAAACACACAAGCCGCTGGGCCCAGGCAGAACTACCATCAGATACGCCCCTTGCCTTCTCATATACCATCGATGCTCCCGTGGACGGTCCATGGCTCGTCGCTGGACCCAAGCGCTCACGTTTCACCTACAAGTCTGATGACGAAGAGACCAAAATCTCGCTCGTGCTGGTGCCCCTGAGATCAGGCATGCACCTCCTGCCTTCTGTGGACATTCAGCCAGCCACCACTTCTGTTGGTAACTCTGATGCGAGCGGCCCATCAAGATTGCTCAGCCCTGGACAGACTGGTGGCCCTGTAGAAGGAGAAAGTACACAGCCCCTGGTCAGCTGCGAGACTGATTACTGCAATTCTGGCGAGACGGTCCTGGTGGTGCGAGAAGCGAGGACGACGACAGTGACGGTGAGGGAGCGCGATCTTATGCCAGCGCTTCAGAGGATATCTACTGCTACTGAGTCTGTAAGGGCAAGTGGTGAGAGTATTCGAACATCTAGACTTCATTAAATTAGGGTCCTGTAGGTTGGAAAAAGTAGATGCGTATCTGATCTGACGGTTCAACAATACACAAGGTCCCAGCTAGTGATGTTATCAGAAGAGGTCTGCGGTATATCGTTACTCAAAGAACATCGTCCTGCTTTCGAGGACGATTGTGTGTTCGCATAGCTATCCATGTTGCAGCTTTACTCATGGCCAGTCCCTTTCTTTGATCTTGTCTCTTCACTTGCCAGTAGAATCTTCTCGCATACCTTTCTGTTTGCTCGAATTTCACGGCTTCGCTACATCTCGTCACTATATGCTTGACAGCCTATTTCCGAGCTTCCACTTGCTCTATAAAACGATGGAGTAATCCTAGCTTGCACTCTTCCTCTATCTTCCCTCCAGCAGAGCTCACCACTTGATCTGTTCTTCTCGGTCAAACCACAACAACAATCTCAAGTCTTGATCAAACGTTGCTTCGTCAACGAACAACAGTGCGCCGTAAGTGTATTGCCATGTGTGATTAGCAATAAGAGACTGAGTTCTAAACTTGTTAGATCGTTTACTGTCGCAGCAACATTATTGGCAATCCACGATCTCACAAGATTACCTGACTATCTGGTATCGAACGAGCGAATCGAATCTTTGTCACCGGATCTCACGATCTCTGATCACCCAACCACCTACCTCAATACTCTTCTCTCACAACAGCAAAAATGACTGTACGTTCTTTCCCATTCCTCTTTCCCTCCTCTGTCTTCTCTTCCTCCCTCCTTCCTTCATACCACTAACTTAACACAAGGGAGGCCACCGCACCTTCCTCGCCCTAATCATCGTCACCATAACCTCCCTCCTCGGCAAGAAGCACTGGGACGACAAGTACAAGTCCTCTTCCTCCTCTTCCAACAAGAACAAGAAAAAGAAGAGAGGAGGCGAAGGAGTCAAGTTTGCCAGACATGAGAATTATGATTCCGAGGCTGGTAGGGGGTCGTTTTTTGATGATTGAGTGAGTGAGGGAAAGACAGAAGACAAAGGGGAAGGGGGAGGGAGGGGAGGAAAGAGGATACCCTTGCCAGGATGATAAGAGACGACGTTTGGGAAAGAAGAAATCGGCAATAAGGATATGCCTCGAGGAACATGGGAGTTTGCAACAGGAATCATCAAGAGCAAGCAAAGGAAGAGAAAAAGGAGCAAGAAGAGAGAGTGTTGATCAAACAATTTGCACATTTTCTCTCTTGACTTCGAAAAAGAAAGATTACTTTCGATCAAAACAACAAAATCCGTAATTACACATTCCCGGCTATTGACCTCGTTTGGTTTCCCTGTTGTTGCGCCGCATCGTTTCAAAAAAGCACACCCTCCTGTGGATATCAAGACCAGAAAGACTGCTCAAGTCTTTCAACTCGTCGCTGACTCTCTTTGCTCGCGTTCCATCTGCTCGATGAACTTTTGCCATGTATCGATGGTCGAGCGGAAGTACGCGCAATTAGCGTCTGCCAGCCCACCCAACGTCTCGCGGAACTCCGTCGCTTTGATGCGCTCGAAGTCATCCACCTCCTTGACGACTTCAATGTCAAAGGCCTCGCTCGTCTTCTTGGCGGCCTCGACTTCGTTCTGCAGGCGTTCGATCTGGAGCTCGAGTTTGCGGACGCGCTCTTTGCGTGCCGTTTCGTGGTCTACGCCGCGCACGTCTTCGATCTTGGCTCGGATGAAGCCAGAGGCGCCCATGCTGGGTCCTGAGGCCAGGTGGTCGCGTTCGCTGGCGGCTTTAGTGAGGTACTCGGATAGGCCTTCAAAGTCGAGTTGTTTTTGCTCGCGCGTCTTGAGCAGGGCTTTCACTGAGGCAATGTAGGCTTCCATGTCGCGCAAGCTGCCGAGATAGTCTTGGTCGGTGTATTCGCGCAAGTCTTTCCATGCCTGTGAGTTTGATTGTATGCTGGAGCCGAAGCTGGTGAGCTCGTTTTGTACGCCGGGTTCGAGTTGTGCGAGCTTCTGGAATTGTGTTGCTAGATCGGCATAGTCGCCCTCGAGATCGGACTCGCGGCGTGCAAGGCGCGAGACGGATTTGGAAACGGTGGAGAGGTCGTCGTCGAGCTTGTCGGCACGCTCGCGGACGTCGACGAAACGGCGGTCGGTCTTGTGGGCTTTGGCAAAAGCATTCAAGAAGCTGTCTGTCCATGTTTCTAGCACGCTAGGAGCGGCAGCCTCGCCGGCGCTCATGCCGCGGGCGGCGCGGGAACGCATGGTTGAGTTCCATGAGTCGCTTTCGAGGAACTGAGCGAGCAGGGCAGCGCGACGCAGGACGGGATGCAGAGTGAGGCGGTTCAGGAAGCGGTTCAGAGCGTGTGCGCGGCGCGAGGTGAAGTCAGGGCCGAAGCGGTCGCCGCGGACATACTCCATCTTGTGCTTGTCGGGCAGCGGTGGGACGGCACATTGCGGGTACTCTCGCGTGAGGTGTTTTTGCAGGAAGACAAAGTCGGTGAAGCGGCGGCGCAGGGCGGCGTGCTGATTGACAAAGGACTTGAAGTCGGTGTCGGTGGTGACGAGGTACGAGATGAAGGGGTTCTGGGTGCCCTCGTTCTCCTTCTGCGGGTCTGTCACACGGCACTCCAGCTTGCCGTGCAGGCCGGGCCCGGCGAGGTCGACGTTTGCGTCGTCGGCGGTTGGTTCGTACTCCATGGGTGTGTGTCGAGATAGAATGCGTTGCAAGGATTGGCAAGGTCTGGCTCTGGCTGTGTCGCCGTCTCGGTCCCAAGAGCTGCCACTGCCTGAGTTGCATCTGGGGAAGTTCGGCATGACGTACTCAACCCCATTTGGCTCCCAACCTCTCCCTATCCAAACTGTCTCCATCTTGGGATTCCCTTCTATTTTTGAGTCTGTCTTGAGATGGAAACATCAGGTCTAGGCCGCACTTTTTCTCGTGTGAGACGTCCAGACACAAAAACCTCGACCTTCTCTGCCAACACATTTCTCCACGTAAACCGACCGTGTCACACCCTGATTGTCACCCCGCAAACACTTCGGTAGCAGTCTGCTCACGTCTTCTGTCTCGAGACACCCTCTCAAATGCCATACTTGAGTATCTAGGTCCTGATACAGTTTTTTCCATATTCCTTCGCCTTCTCCAGTCTCTGCTTCATATCCAGCCAATCCTGTAAGATGACGTACAATTAAGCGCCATCAGTATGAGGGGCTGCACATATCCGGAAGGATGCAATGCCTGCCACTCGAATATATATTATCTCTTATCAACAGACATGTACCTGCTTATCCTCAAGCGTGCGCACCACTGAAATTGTCTTGGTGAATATCACAACAGTGTTTAGTATGAACACTCTTGCCTTGGCCATATTGGCCGTCGTGCTGACCACCGTCGGCCGCTTTCTCTACAAAGGTTATGTTTGGAGGCAACATGCCGCAACACTAGTAAGAGACAGAGACCACTGATTCGCAAATTGCATCCGTTGATCTCGTGCTCGACAGCCAGGTCCCCCTCACCATCCAATCTTTGGACACTTGAAAGCCATGGCCGAAGCCTCACGAGCTTCCCCTCGAGGCTGCGCAGGCCAAAGTCTACCTATGATGGTCAAGAACAAATACAACCTGCCAGATCTATTCTATCTGGATCTATGGCCATTGTCGGTCCCGCTATGCGTCGCAACTCATCCATCATACAGTAGCCAATTCCTCACCCAGAGGTCTATGCCCAAGCATCCAAGTATCTTGTTTCCAACGCTGCATGGTATGTCATACGAGCTGACGTTTGCTAAAAGTCCTCGGAGAAGCCCTCTCGGTCATAACTGGAGGTGGTGATATGCTGACGAGTGATGGGCCTCAATGGAAGACATGGAGATCTGCTTTCAACCCTGGATTCTCTGTCGCGCATCTCATGACTATGATGCCTACAATCGTCGATGATGTGGCCACATTCGCTCGGATTCTCCATAAGCATGCGGTCAACAATGAGCTGTTTCGTATGGAACATCATGCAACTCGTTTGACGATCGATATCATTGGTAGAGTGGTCCTGTGAGCCGTCCCTCACAGCATAGTCTAATATATCGAGCTGACAGTTGCCAGTGATGACCACTTCAACTCTCAGTTGGAGGAACATCCCCTTGTCACAGCCTTTGAGAGCCAAGTAAGATGGATGAAAATCGTCCGTAAGTCATTCTCGTGTCCAAACGATCAGAACTAATGTCACCAGCTGGCACGCAAAGACCTCTACAGATCTTCAACATTTTCCGTCCATTCGTGCAATGGTGGAACCTTCGTCAAATGGACACATACGTAGGCAACATTCTCGAACAAAGATTTGCGTCGCGAAATTCCAGAGGCAAGAAGAAACATGTCATCGACCTGGCCCTCGAAACTTACCTCAAGGAGAACAAGGTAAGCGACACTTTGAAGCTCGATCCGGAATTCAAAGACGCCGCGTTGCGAAATATCAAGATTTTTATCTTTGCCGGCCACGACACGAGTAGCTCTTCCATATGCTACTGCCATTATCAACTGAGCCGACATCCAGCGGCGCTTGCTCGACTGCGAAAAGAATGTGAGGATATCTTTGGTGCGGATGTGGACAAGACTGGCGACAGGATTAAAGTTGATCCATACCTGCTCAACAAGATGAAATACGGGGACGCGGTCATCCGGGAGACACTAAGGATATTCCCTCCTGCAAACACTGTCCGTGTCGGAGCTGAAGAGTGAGTATTAGGCTATAAACTGCAATTCATGATATGTATACTTACATGTCATCAGCTTCTTCATCACCAATCCCGACACCGGCGAACGCTATCCTACAGCTGACTGGTTGCTTTGGAGCCACAACCTCGGCCACCAAATGAACAAAAGCATTTGGGGCCAAGACGTCCACTCCTTCCGCCCAGAACGCTGGCTCGTCGACGAGACATCATCCAAATGCGGAGCCGCCGATCGTGATGCCTTCATGGCCTTCGCCAAAGGCCCTCGCAACTGCATCGGCCAAGAACTAGCAATCCTGGAACTGAAAATGGTTCTGGCAATGACGATCCGCCAATTTGACTTTACAGAAGCATTTGCAGAAGTCGAAAAGTTGAAGAACGATGGCTCGGGGTATCCGAGTAGTTTGAGCGGCGTGCAGGAACAGTTTGGGGAACAGGCGTATCAGATTCAGTTGGGTACTGCAAAGCCGAGAGAAGGTATGCCCTGTCGTTTGAATTTGGTCAAATAAAGGGCTTTTGTCATACAATGCAGTTTTCTAGAACGTGTAAGCACAGTAAGCACAGATAAAAGCAGAGAGAAAGGATGCGTAAAATAGAACTCCTCATAGCCGCTGTGTAGCTGGTAGAGAACGATAAAGCACGCTTTCAATATCATCTTATTGTGCGAGGATTAGCTTGAACCATACATACTGGGTGGGCACCTCTATTCAGCTACATGATCTGTGATGTCGAACCCTACGCTTCGAGCCAACCTGAGTGCGTACTCCCAGCCGAAGTTGACCTTCCATTTGGCACCTGGCTCAAGCACATCGCCGCCAATGACTGCTGTCCTTAGCAGCAACCTCAAAGAACATAATGTCGCTAGTTGTGTATAGATGTCTATTGTTGGCGTGAGGTCATGCGGTAGCACGGCGTGGACGATGGCGAGTAGCCTGTCGAGAGGGAAAGGGCTGGGTGAGAGAAGATGTCTTGGAATCTTGCGGTTCTTTGACTCTCGGCCAGCGATGGCACCGCCTCCTTTTCTGCGTCGCTTCCGTTCTGCTGCTTTCATGAAGTAGATGTTGTCTTGACGAGGTGGATTGAAAGATGCGAGGTAGGCGGCACAGAGCAGCCATTTGGAGTAGTAAGGCAGATCGTGAGTGACTACGGCAGGGTCAGCAAATATACTCGGAAACGTAGGAAAAATCACCTACCATCAGTAAGTATGTTGGTGTCCTGTGGAGGTTCGTCGATAACCGAATCCAGCAGACAGCTCTCCGCTTGGAAGAGTTTGCGTTGTGCCACCATGAGTTTACTGAAGTCTCTAGTACCATATGTCCCATCAACGATTGGTTGTACAAAAGGACGCCAGAGTTTGTCGAGGATGGACCTAAAGGTGACAATATCTCGAGCTGCACCACTCGCCAATGAGTCCCAGACAGCGGCGCAGAACCGCGACCAGAGCCATGCATCATCTTCGGCGGCAAGCTCGTCTGAATAGTTGGCAGATGGTGACAGAGGCTCAAGAAAGATTTGTCGTGGTTGACAACAAGCAATCTGGATAGCTTGTTCACGAGTATAAGGCGAGAAGTAAATATGTGGAGCACCCGGGAGATGAAGGAGACGTGGGTGAGGAAACGTGACAATCATGACAACGCTGAGGCAGGGTATCAACTGACCCAGACGTGCGAGAGTTGGCAAGAGAGTAGGAGGAGCCTCTCTTTGCTCGTCAATGCCGTCCAGAACCAGCACAAACTTGTCGATGCCTTCGAAAAGACGTTCCAGAGAGCTTGCCAGAGTACTGAGATTCTCACACCTTGCGGGAATGATCCCATCTAACGATACGTCGGTCGCTGCTTCGATTGCTTCTACGCAGGCTGCCACAGTCCGCTCCAGGAAATGACGGCTCGTAATGCATTCGGAACATGGAATGAAAGCATGCTTGAGGCCAGAGTGACCCAGGTAAGATTTGAGGAGGCCTGTCTTGCCTGTAGACTCTGGACCATGTACAACCAGCGTTCCCGAAATGCTCAGCCTAGGCTAAAGGACATTAGTAAACACATGAGCGTTTGCGATGGGCCTACGTACAGAAAGGAGGGCGGACAGAGTCTTGATCTGCAAATCTCTGCACGGCCATTGGTTGGTCAAGGAAAGAACGACTTCGTCCGGTAGCATTTCCAAGCCCATGTCTGTTTCCTTCCGTGTCTCAAGAGATGTCAGGCTTCGATGCTTCTTGCCTGTTTGCGTTGGTGTCCTGGCTCGAATTGGGCAGCGCGGGTTGCAAACGAGCGTGCAATTCTTGTTGAATTCTTGTTGAATTCTTAGTCCTCCCTTTCCATCAGTTCTGCACTTTGAGCGTTAGGTGAAGAGCATCTCTGGGCGAAGAAAAGTATAGGCACAAAGAGTAAAAGCAGCGTGACAACAGATCAACACCGCGTTGCACAAAAGGGCAGTATGGAGAAGGACCGAGTTATGCAGACAGCCGGAGTTAAGGGCGGTCAACCCGAGCAGATCTGGGGAAGAGCACGCTAGCGATGAACCGTGCACCAGAAATTATTGTAGAGAGGGAAGTCGCGACATGTGAGACTGCCTCCTTCGGTTTCCAGACGATGCAATGAGTGAAGAACAACGAGGAAGGTCCGCACCCCCGGGTGTTGGACCTGCTTTTAGCCCCGCCGATGCTGCGTCCCACGCTGACCTGGATGGTCGCAATTGCATCTCTCCATCACCCTCCTTCATCGACGACAACGACATGCCGCCCTCCAAGCCCGGCCTCTGGTTGCTCAAGACAAAGGCAGAGGCTCGTGCCTCGACTGCCACTGTCCAAGCATGGACTATAGAATTGCCATCCAGAGCTGCTAACACCGTCCTGGGGTATGCTCGTCTTTGTTTGCGCGCCGGGCCTGCTCTCGCTGACTCTTTATACAGTCTCATCAAGGACAACGTTCCTGAACTCGATGCCATCGACTTGCAGCACATCCGCCGCTTCGCAAAGGCCCGCTTCTTGCCCACCCACCTAATCCCCGAGACGGTCGCCGTCAGCCGCAGCAGAAGTGGCAGCGAGCATCACGCCGATGGCTCGTCCCGTGGCTCGTCTCGCTCACGCTCATCGCGCAACAAACGTCGGGGTAGTGTCCCGGCCACGCTGCACCTGATCGTTAGTCCCGTCAGCTGCATCGGCGAAGACGCCCTTACCGAACTCCTCCTTGCCAACCCTCCCTTTGTCGACGACGGCTTCCCTCTCATCCTCAGAGAGGTCACCCTCCCTCTGCTGCCCCCCACCAGTGCAGAGCAAGCCGAACAGTGGTCTCAACAGTACTGGCCCACCATCTACCGCAAGACCAACCCCTTCGGCCCTCACCCTAGCATCATCGGCCGCGCCGAGGAGGAAGTGCTCTCTAACAACAACGTCCCTCGCCTCATGGAAATGGCCAAGAAAGTCGCCGGAGAGACAAAGGCCAAGTGCTGCGGCGCTGGCGTCGGATGCGTCATCATCGAAAGACCTACCGGAAAGCCTGTCGAAGTCATCGCCGTTGCTGGTGATGGCCGCTACCATGGCTTGGACGAGGTCGCCGGTCAGCAGAACCCTATGGCTCACGCCGTTATGCGAGCTATAGGCATGGTCGCACGCAAACGTGTCCGCAGTGCTACTCGTGACCCTACCAAGCTCAATCCGGACATGGCTGCTCTGGACATCAACAGACCTTCTCACACGCCCGCTCCTGGAGCCCCCAAGTTCGTTGACAAGACTTTGCTTGACTACCCCCTGACGCTCATGGAACGCAAGGCCTTTAACAAGGACAACCTGATCCCTGATGGCTACCTTTGCGTCGATCTCGAGATCTACCTCACCCATGAACCCTGCGTCATGTGTACCATGGCCATCTTGCATTCGCGCTTCGCTCGCTGCGTCTTCGGTATCCGTATGCCCAAGACTGGCGCTCTGACAGCTGACGGAGGCGGTCTCGGCTATGGACTGTTCTGGCGTCCCGAGCTCAACTGGAAGTTTCTGTGCTGGGAGTGGAAGGAGAAGGACCCATACGATGGCGACAACCACTTGCACCTCTTCCTCGACAAGAAGACTCAGGTCTAGTTGCGTCCTTCCTTGTTGACTTTGACGACTCTTCAAAACCCTCGCCATATTCTTCGACCTGGGCTTCTTTTCTCTTCTTCTTTCGGTTTCTTTCCTTGTCTTTGTTACCGACATGGTTAGGTAGTGTGTCGGCCCCACTTGAAAATTAGGGGGAGGCTTTGTTTTCTGATGAAGACTGCCTGTGAATGAATGGCAGCAGCATTGTGCACATAACAGCGAGCATGGTATACAGGCGTCAATATGGGTTAGTCGGTGGCAGTCTGGTGAGCTTTTCTTATACCCCTTTTTCTGCGCATGAACAAAACGAGACGGATGAAATGGCTACGATTATGGGCATACCTCAAAGTCAATATATCATACAACGGTGTTTTTCTGATTCAAGTCTCTACCGTGACGTTCTTTCCATTCCATCAATCACCTCGCCAAAGCCACGCGAGATCTTGAAGACTACGACGAGGGTGAGTTGAAAAGCAGATCGAGTTCTAATTATGACATGGTAATATGGCTCGTACAATTCGTTCGATCTGGGAGATTGGCCAACTCAAGAACTGCAGCTGCACTGCATAGCACGCTTGATGTGAGGCACATCACCACAGAATCTGTCCTCCTCCTCCTTGTTCCAGCCCCAGGACTCCTCGAAAGGATTGAGGGCCATCTTAATGACACCTTGGAGGATTTCGCGCTCACCCTTCTTCTCCACTCTTTCGATCAGCTCGTCGAGAATCCACGATCTGGGAATGAACTGTGAATGTAGCTGTCAGTCTTTTGTTCTCTCATGCGATCATGGGAGGCAACTTCTTACCTTGGGGTTGACCTTCTTCATGGCCTCCTGGCGCTCGGCGTCCTTGCCTTCGCTCCAGTCCTCGATGACACGATTGCGCCATTGCTCGAGCCACTTGCCAATTCTAGTTCTGGCATCGTCCTCGCTGGTGCCTACAGTGTCACCGAGGCCTTCGCCGTGGAAGAAGCGACCTGCAACATCCTTTCTTTGCTCCTCGGACTCGATTTCCGATAGATTGATATTGCTGAGTTTGCGGAAAGTATGGTTGAAGTCGAGCTCCAGTGCCTCGAGTGTGTCCAACAACTCGGAGAATAGCACCTCAAAGTCAGAGTCTTTGCATTGCTTGAGGCCGAGGCGTGCAGACATGAGACGCTTATACTCTGCCATGAACACTGTACGGAACTCTTCACCCGTCTTCTCGATCAATGTTTCGGCGCGCTTGATCAGCTCGTCGGCCCATGTCTTGCTGACGCCTTCAGTCACGAACTCGTTGTCGTCACAACGGGCTCCTGCACCGATCAGCTCGCCAAAGGCCTCGCCGAGACGGACCAAGTTCCACCAGATTATGCTCGGTTGATTACGGTAGCTGTAGCGTAGCATGTGGTCATCGTGGTTGGGTGTGTAGCTAGGATCGAAGTTGTCGAGGAACGCGAATGGGCCAAAGTCGATGGACAAGCCGAAAATGGATGTGTTGTCGGTGTTGAGCACACCATTTGTAAATGCGTAGGCTTGCCAATGCGCAACTGTCTTTGCGTTTCGGCGGGCAATCTCGCGGTAGAGACGTGTGAAGCGGTTCTCTTCGTGTTCGTTCTCTCCCTGTACGATGGTATCTGCCAAACCACGTTCTGGGTCAATGGCTGTTTCGGTGATCTCGCCTGGTTTCAAGGCACCCGGGAGGTTCTTCCAGCCACCGAAGACGTCTTCAGCGACATATGTGGCCAATTTTCGAATAAGAGCTCGGTCACCACGAGAGCGCAAAAGGTCGAAGGTACCAAAGCGTAGCCAACTTTGAGCGAAACGTGTGACAATAGCGCCAGGCTCAATACGCTCTCTCAAGGCCTTGTCCTCGGGAGTAAAGGTCAAAGCCAATGCTCTTGTTGAAGGGATACCTAGAGCGTGCAAGCTCTCACTTACGACAAACTCTCTGATACTGCTTCGCAGAACGGCCTTGCCGTCGGCAAAACGACTGTAGGGCGTCTTACCCGCACCCTTGAGTTGGACCTCGTAGCGTACGTCTGAGTTGGGGTTTGTGGCCTCGAACAAGGAAATAGCGCGGCCGTCGCCTAGCTGGCCTGCCCATTGGCCAAACTGATAACCGCCGTAACATTGTGCCCAAGGGTAAATTTGTTCTCGTCGTTGTTGTTCCTCTGGCAGCATGTTTGATTCCGAGGCCTTGGCTTCGTCCCATGTCAAAATCTTGTTGCCAGACACCGTGTCTTGGAAGTCTTGTGAATCTGTCGAGGATGGGTCGATGGAGAGAGTCTGCAGGGCAGCAGGCGATACAGCGAGTACTTCATACTTTGTGGGAGGATCTGGGCGAACGTAGGTGTAGAGGGCGCCCTTGACCAAGCGAGGACCGAGTTCTTTTCGTTCGGCAGCATGCGAACTGGACGGAGTAGAGAAGTTCTGGTCTGGCGGGAGGTTCGTTGTGAAGTTGTTCGATTTTGGTAGGTCCCTGATCGAGTGCGTCTTCTCGTTGGTTTTGGTCGAGTCGTACAGGGCGTTCTGGTGGCCACTGGTGGTGATGTGGGCTGCCATGAGTGCGATGCGGGTATGGGCTGGCGTTGGACGCAGGCTTCGTGCTCTCGATAGCATAAACAAGGTCGTGGGACAGAGATTGACGGGTTCGAAGGGATAGATATGCGATCAAAGAGAGATAGGTAGACTTAGGTTCAGATGTCAAGGAGTTGTATAAGTAAATTCGCCTCGACACGGAAATGCATTGACGATGGTTGACGTCGCTGTGATGGCCAGCACATGGCGACATGTGGGGTCACCGCCTTTGAGAGCCTCCTTCCTGCAGGCCGCTAGGTACTGTAGGTATTGTCACGCTCTTGATAGTAGAACACTCCCTCATGAGAATGGGCGCACTGTCTCGGTCAGCTATTCCTTCGACATGTGAGATTGGTGGCTGTCAGCTCGATCGCTCCTTCCCTCTCTAGGTAATCTGGCTGTAGGTAGTACCTTCCGTCTGTCTTGAAAAAGTGCCGGGTTGCCTAGGCACTGCAAGAAACCCGACCAACACCTGCAATCAATCACACTTGATCCTGACGACCATCCCAAAATTTTCTGTTTCTCTCTTGCGACGTACTATTCTGCATTCTCTTTATTTACCCTTGTCTCACTTCCATTCGAAGTCAGGAAGTTGCACTTGCCTCGACTGATGATCGCTGTTTCCTTCCCCACGAACCGAACTGTGCGACTTTTCAAAACAGCCGCCGACAACAAGACTTCACATTCCCTTGCATGCGCGCGCTGAGGCGCATCATGTGCACTGCCTAAGGCCAGCTTTCTCGTCATCTTTTCGACTTAATGACAACTACGCGATATGATGCAACTGAAGACATCACTTCGAATTTCCACTCCTCGCAACACCGCCGGACCTCAGCAATCGCCTTGCAGCAGAAATGAACTCAGTGGACGACTACAGAAAATATTGCGGATCAACCCTAGTATACGACGTCTTCACGCAGAGACAGCCTGTCTTCCTTCAGCGAAATCTCCGAAAAGTCCTCGATCACCATGAACACAATCTGAACATTCTCAACCATCAATCGACCGACTTCATCTCGGGCTTCACAGCCACAAACATGCTTTTAAACAACGACTTTCTGCGATCTCTCCCTAGCATGGATCTGCTGGCAAAGGCCACAAAACCTGTACAACAAACACTCAGAGTTCATCCAAGAGGTATTCTCAAGAAAAGATATAATTCTGATGGTGAATGTATTGCGAGAATCGGCAAGCTGGCTGCCAAGCCCGAGCCATCTACGAATCCGACGTGGCTTCCAACCCCTGACCGTCTGCAACTCAGATGCAATGTACGATGCGACATCCAAATTGACAATGTCGACACCGACAAAAGCGACGTTATTCTACACACCGACGCACAGCTCGCTGATTTGACTGAAGTAAAGGATGACAAAGGCGAAACGGCTCTTTCCATTGATATGAAGCCCTTCATTGTCACAGAAGAACAGATGCTTAACTGCCAAACAGCAAACCACAACACAAAAGGCGGCAAGAAATGGAAAAAGGAGCGTCACTCTCAAGTTACGCTCAGTCTAACCGTCGACTGCTTTGATTCTGAAGACGCCTCCCAGCTGTTTTCTAAATTGGATCTGACCACCGGCTCGGGCACGATTCTACCTCCAGAACAGGCTCAGCTAAGAGCGTCTTGGACGCAGCTTTCTGCTTCGCCGGTCCCCTCAGGGCGCACCCTTTTTCGGTGTCGACATGATCCCGAGGACCAGTCTAAGCAGCTCTCTTTCGAAAGTGTGGATTACCTTTTGAAAGCCGATATCTCTTGGACCCCAGTCGTCAAGTCAAGAGGAACTCCGCTAGCTATGTGTAACCATGTCATGCGAATGATTGAAAGCATGGACATACCCCAACGACCGAGATCGACGCGCAATACACAAATCTGCCACATCACATACGTTTTCGATGGAGGTTCGCTAGGGTCGAGAACTATCGCCCTTACTCAATTCAGCTGCGTCTTCTGCCCAGGTCGTTCGCCTCATCCAACATTTGACAGGCTCCACTTCCATTATCTGAGCTTTCATGACCATTTCACCTTCAAGGTACACAAAACAGCAGCGACAGACTCTAAATCGGTCATTCGTACGATCCAGATGGATCTTTCAGCACCAAGATATGAACGGGCTAGCGACAATGTGCGCGATGAGCGAGAGATCACATGGGTTAAACCACAGACTCCGTTCGATCTGCAAGAATACCTCTCGGAAGGTGGGTACAACACTTGGGCCAGCGGGAAACAGCTGCCTCTCAAGACCTTCCCCAAGACCGTCAAACCTGGCTGCATGTCAAAGGGAGTTGCGCGACCAAAAGCACCGCCCGCTAACGGACAGTCAAGGTTGATACAATCGGATCGCCAGCCAAAGAGAGGGCCACCTGAAGAGGTTCGGGAGATGCCATCAAGAAAACGACAGAGATACGAAGTTCCCGATATTCCAGACGTCACAATATTTCGCGCAGAGTCCAAACGAGAAGTGGAGCCTGGAGAAGTGCTCAGCGAAAGTGATGCAGAACCAGACGACTCATGGCTTCGAGTCAAGCACAGGGTAGAAGGGTTTCCCCAGCTCACTGGTGCAGCCAGAGAGTTTGCGATACTCTTTGACGACAACTTGCAAGAAGAAGCAACTAGCCTGGCGAACAAACACGTCTGCGAATTTGTTGTTCGGTTCGTACGGAGGTTTGTAGTGCGGCTAAGGCAGCCACATCTCCTGCAGGAATTCAAAGCCAAGTTGGGAGAGCTCAATGCTAGAAATTTAATTCCAGACAACTACGTTGAGTACTGTCTCGGCTTGGTTGCAGAGAAAGCAGAGGTCACCGCGGATGGCACCGGACAAGGACAGCTCAACAATCTCCCGGCGGCGGCCAAAGACGAGACTGTACCCGGAGCTAGTCAGGTCCCACCATCAACTGCTCAGAAAAGCCATAACAGGCTAGATGTGATCATGATTGACGACAGCGACACTGAGCCAGGCGCCGAGGTCTCTCCAGCAGTACTTCATCATACGGATGGCGACGACGTTCAGATGCAAGACACTGTCCACCACCCACCGAATGCCTGTGTGTGCGGCAAAGTGGTTTCAGGGTCGCGTAAGGTCATTACTTGCAGGAATATCGTAAGTTCAGGTTCTTGTAGTCACTTTTGATTGTTGCTAAATGACAATACAGCATTGCCCCCACAGTGAGTTTCACATGGCTTGCGTTGGTGTCGACAGACAAATATTCGATTGGCGTTGTGAAGATTGCAGAACCTCAACAGACTAATCGAAATACTTCACCCATCACCTGCCTGGCTTTCTTTTTCACACACCAGGGAGGTTATAACGATGCATTCGTGGCGTACTCCAGGCAAGCAAAGGGGATTTGGTTTAGGCGTAGAGGGGTTATCTTTACTGGAAAGGGGGCATTGCATTTTTCAATTCTGTCAACAGTGAAAAGCTTTTTGAGTTTGAAAACACTGGTTCTCCGTTGCTGCAACTTCGCTTGAGAGAAGCGAGCTCGGGGTAGGTAGATGCTTTATCCTCGAAATTGCGTCAAGATTGCCAGAAGCTTGCAGAGCTCACCAGGCCCGCTATCCAGAAGAAGCATATACAGAGGTGCGGACTCCAATGGTGTTACATATTACTCGACTTGACATCCTGTCGTTGACACGAGCTGTTGCATTTGCTTCTTCCTCTTGCTGAATGGATAGACGTCGTTTTCAGAGCTTGCCACTCCGTCATTGTGCGTTCAACCTCAGCATAAATTTTTTGTTGACAGCTCTGGAACAAAGCAACCCTGCCCCAGGATGATTCAGAAAGCATAAACGCTTGGACCATCTCGAGACGTCATTCTTGATACCCACCCCGCGACGAAGCGCAGACTGAAGCAGTCGCAAGAAGTGAGGAAAGTGCTCTCCAAAATGATTTAAATCGGGCAATTGCCTTCTCGAAGTGACCGGAAGCTGCAAGTAGGTCCCCCATATATCTCGACACAACAATCGAGTAAAAAGTGACGGAGCGTGGCGACATAGACGGGTCCCAAGAAGGCAGAGGCAAGTCATGGAAACATGTAGAAGAGCATGGAACACGTAGAAGATTCTGGTCGTGTCCGAAGCAACGCAACAACCGCCCACTGCGCACCTTTATAAAACTTACTTCTCTTGCTCACACTTCACCTCACAACTTCTTTCTCTCACACTCAATCAAAAGCACTTTTCTTTACGACTGACGACATCTCTTACATCGTCAACAAAAAGCCTTCTGTTTGATACCCCATCTTCTTTTTTCAGTTCACAACACAACCATCATGGCTCCCGCTATCGGTATTGACTTGGGTACCACCTACTCATGCGTCGGGTTCGTACAAGCTCCAATTCCTGCTTCCTCGACGTCTTGCTGACTTTTTTCTCCAGTATCTACCGTGATGACCGCATCGAGATCATTGCCAACGACCAGGGTAACCGCACCACTCCCTCGTTTGTTGCCTTCACCGACTCAGAGCGTCTGATCGGTGACTCGGCCAAGAACCAGGTCGCCATGAACCCTCACAACACCGTCTTCGACGCCAAGCGCCTCATTGGCCGCAAGTTCGCCGATGCTGAGGTTCAGGCCGACATGAAGCACTTCCCCTTCAAGGTCATCGACAAGGCTGGCAAGCCCGTCGTCCAGGTCGAATTCAAGGGCGAGGAGAAGACCTTCACCCCTGAGGAGATTTCCTCCATGGTCCTCACCAAGATGCGTGAGACCGCCGAGTCATACCTTGGTGGCACCGTCAACAACGCTGTCGTCACTGTCCCTGCCTACTTCAACGACTCTCAGCGCCAGGCTACCAAGGATGCCGGCCTGATTGCTGGCCTCAACGTCCTCCGTATCATCAACGAGCCCACCGCCGCTGCCATTGCCTACGGTCTTGACAAGAAGGTTGAGGGTGAGCGCAACGTCCTCATCTTCGATCTTGGTGGTGGTACTTTCGATGTCTCGCTCCTTACCATTGAGGAGGGTATCTTCGAGGTCAAGTCTACTGCCGGTGACACTCACTTGGGTGGTGAGGACTTTGACAACCGTCTCGTCAACCACTTCGTCAATGAGTTCAAGAGAAAGCACAAGAAGGTTTGTTATACTCTGATGTTGCTGTCGTCAAAACTGGTTTGCTGACTTTTCTGCAGGATCTTACCTCCAACCCCCGTGCTCTCCGCCGCCTGAGAACTGCTTGCGAGCGTGCCAAGCGTACCCTCTCTTCGTCTGCTCAGACCTCGCTTGAGATCGACTCTCTCTTCGAGGGTATCGACTTCTACACCTCTCTCACTCGTGCCAGATTCGAGGAGCTCTGCCAGGACCTCTTCCGTGGCACCATGGAGCCCGTCGAGCGCACTCTCCGTGACGCCAAGATCGACAAGTCTTCCGTCAACGAGATCGTTCTCGTCGGTGGTTCCACTCGTATCCCCAAGATCCAGAAGATGGTCTCCGACTTCTTCGGTGGCAAGGAGCCCAACAAGTCCATCAACCCCGATGAGGCTGTTGCCTACGGTGCCGCCGTCCAAGCTGCCATCCTTTCCGGTGACACTTCTTCCAAGTCCACCAACGAGATCCTTCTTCTCGACGTCGCCCCGTTGTCTCTCGGTATCGAGACCGCCGGTGGTGTCATGACTGCTCTCATCAAGCGCAACACCACCATCCCTACGAAGAAGTCCGAGACCTTCTCTACCTTCTCCGACAACCAGCCCGGTGTTTTGATCCAGGTCTTCGAGGGTGAGCGTGCCCGCACCAAGGACAACAACCTTCTCGGCAAGTTCGAGCTTACCGGCATCCCCCCTGCCCCTCGTGGTGTCCCTCAGATCGAGGTCACCTTCGACGTTGATGCCAACGGTATCATGAACGTCTCTGCCCTTGAGAAGGGTACCGGCAAGACCAACAAGATCGTCATTACCAACGATAAGGGCCGTCTTTCCAAGGAGGAGATCGAGCGCATGCTCTCCGAGGCCGAGAAGTACAAGGAGGAGGATGAGGCTGAGGCCGCCCGTATCGGCGCCAAGAACGGCCTCGAGTCCTACGCCTACTCTCTCAAGAACACCATCTCCGACCCCAAGGTTGAGGAGAAGCTCCCTGCCGATGACAAGGAGAAGCTTTCGGCCAAGATCAACGAGACCGTTGAGTGGATCGACTCCAACACCACCGCCACCAAGGAGGAGTACGAGTCTCAGCAGAAGGAGCTTGAGCAAGTCGCAAACCCCATTATGACCGCCTTCTACCAGCAGTCTGGTGGTGCTCCCGAGGGTGGCATGCCCGGCGGTATGCCCGGCGGTGCTGGTGCCGCCCCCGCCCACGACGACGGCCCTTCCGTTGAGGAGGTTGACTAAGCGTATCGCCCAAACAACAACCTTTCGTCTTCAGCATCATACAGCCGGCGTTGGTAGAGGGATAACAATGGGTTTCTTCAAGTTGTCTTTTCTCTTTTCGATATCATGAAGCATGTGTTTTTGCAGCGGAGAAACTGCATTCCATGCAAACGTTACTTTAATGTCGCTCGATACGAGTGTAACGAAGATTTCTTTTCCTTTCAAATGTGTCTCTCTTTCATCATCTCTTGTGACTTTGTGACTGTCTGTGTGTGCTTTTCTTCTTTTGTCTTGGTTTTTTTTCTCGTGGAGAAGATCTCAATGCTCTCAGTGGGCACGTTTAGCCATATACAGCTATCAAAATGCAGTAACTTCTATCTGTTTTGTCCTCGACCACTGAGAGTATTTCACAACCAGTATCTCAGTGGAACATGCTCCTATCGACAAAGCATTGTGCATTTTGATAGCTGTATTCGTCTGAGCGTATCCATCGAGACTCTGCTTTCTGGATCCTCTCCTTGGACGCTACTCGAATCTACTAAACACTGTGCATTTTTATAGACACTTTTCCTTTGAGAGTGTCCATTGAAAGTCGATATTGTTGTGTAGGGTGCGTCTTGCATCTGTGTGCTCAAATACCTGGTCTCCGCTTGGGAAAACAATTGTTTTTGCTATCTCTGCAATTCTTCCAACGGTCTTTGGTGTTTTGCTCGTCTCTGTTCCTCTGTCCCGCAAACATCCCGTTCATTGTTGGATTCTATCACCTTTTTGTAACGTTCTATCTGCGCATCCGAGTCGTTTGTCCTATCATCTCTTAGTAATGGATGTGCAAGGAAACAATAATGGCTCAGGACACTGGGTTTGACGACTACCTGGATCATTGAACTTCAAGCTAATATGTAGAATCAGGGTTGTTCTTCATGGAAGCATTAGGCGTTTCATGAAGACTCTTGACCGGGTAAAAACACAAATTCTTGCTTGTCGAAGTGTCGATGCTGCCACCAGCTTCCGTCCTGGTCGCTCGTCTTGCTATGCTGACGCTCGAGACAACCTTTGGCAACGCTGTTTTCCTCTTTCGCAACTGTGACTGTCACTACGATATTCTTCGTTTTTTGACTTGGTCCATATCTTGTTCGCGATACGATGGGATTTGCACGCACGATCAACTTTTCGCGGGACCCGAGTGAAATAGTCGTACGTGCTGCTTATGACACCCTGGCAGGAATTTTTGAAGCATATCTGCTGCGGTTGCATATCGCAATGGAATTATAGACCTATCGGCAACAGTGCTGATAGAAGCTTCAGTTCGAGCAGTGCTAGAAGCCGCGAGATGGCACAAAGGGAAGTACGACAGCAGCTTGATTGCACTTCTGGTAAAATTATGATCGTATTCCTCAAGGAAGACTGGGCTCTCACCCAAAGCTTCAGACACTTCAAGCATCCACCCAGATACTGCTCAATGGAACAAGATACAAAGCTATGCCAAAGCCATACCAGAGCCCTGCAAGCATGGTAGCTTTCGCAGGAGATCTGGATGAATGATTTCGGATGTTGTTGCTAATAGAATGTCAGCTGGAGTTGACGCGCTCCGTTGGGAACGTGCGGCTTGTTCGCTCCTTCCACCAGACTTTCCTGTTCACGCGTAGAGGTTCCAACAACAACAACGACTTCTGGTGGTCCTGGCTTCTGGCAAGACGTCCTCGATCGCCTCCCTCATAGCGTCGATGTGCATGAGACCAGTAGACTGACTACAGCCTGCTTGCTCGGCGAAACACTTGCCAGGCTCATCGATAACGGACCGTCTGGTTCCTCTATCCTCTTGTCACGCGATTAGCCAAGACACCAGCTCTCTATACCTCGAACGAAGCATCCACATTGCGATGAGCTCGCCCGTACTCACCCATCTTTTCAAGGGAGTCGTATTGTGGGAAAAGTGTGACTATGCTGTCCGACCAAGCTTGGGCATGCCGCTGTATACCTGACACCTGTGGGCGGCTTGGCAGTGTTTCGATATACCGAAGCGCCTACAGCCATACCATGATATACTTCTTGGCTTACCGCTTGCTCAAGTCACCGAGGATACTATCGTCAATAGTAGGTTTCAGAATCGGTTCTCTCTTCATGACCAAGATGTTTTTAATAAGCCATGCTAATCGCGAAAGAGCCAACACCAGCCGAGCAGACCATCACAGAATACTATTCCTGGTCGCTGACTTCCTTCTCGGACCCACAACCTATATGCTTTCCCACAATCCATCTATCTTTAGGTAGAATGGCATGTCAACTTGTGCTGGGTTGATTCTGACTTTGTGTTTGATCAGCCTGGGCAGACTCGCTAAGAGGGTTGGCAAGCTGCAGCATGCCAATTTCTACGCTTTGGATTCTTGTATAGCAAAGCTCAGCATAGCTATTTAAGCACCCGAGAATCACCTCTGCGTCTTCTTCTCCTTCATCCAACACTCATCCATTCGTTTGATCATTTCACTTCTTTCCTTGTCTGCAGCCGGTTCTGCCAAGTAACCAATTTTTCACATACCTCTCAGAAAGACGACTCGAAAACACTCAGAAACGATGCATTTCACTACTGTTGCCCTCGCTGCCCTTGCTGGGTTCGCTCCCCTCATCGAGGCCCACTATACCTTTACTCAGCTTTTGGTCAATGGTGCCGCTGTCGGTAAAGACTGGCAGTACATCCGCCAACACACCAGGGGTTATATGCCGACCAAGTACGGAGAAATCCTTGAGAATGACTTCCGCTGCAATACTGGTGCCGGGTCAGGTGCCAACACCGA
The DNA here is from genome assembly GCA_023848605.1 of Aureobasidium sp. EXF-10728. Classification (NCBI taxonomy): domain Eukaryota; kingdom Fungi; phylum Ascomycota; class Dothideomycetes; order Dothideales; family Saccotheciaceae; genus Aureobasidium; species Aureobasidium sp. EXF-10728. The sequence goes on from SWBG01000073.1 coordinate 108,793, forward strand.
AGTTTACACCGTCAAGCCTGGTGACAAGATCGGCATGAAACAAGGCTTTGGTGCAAACGGAATCGAGGTGAGCGAATGGTATCTGTACTCGACATGAACAATATGCTGATCATTGCTCCGCCTCACAGCACCCTGGTCCCGCTCAAGTCTATCTGAGCAAGGCTCCTAGCTCAGTCAAGAGCTACGATGGCAGTGGAGACTGGTTCAAGGTCCAGCAAGACCTGCTTTGCAAGTCGGGCGATGCTCAAGCCCTCAAGACCGACGCATGGTGCATCTGGAAGAAGAACAACATCGAGTTTACTGTTCCCGACAACATTGTAAGTGCATGAATCACCATCAATGACGAGCCTCATTTCACCCAATACTAACCAATCTCCTTCCTGCAGCCCGATGGCGAGTACCTCGTCCGCAGCGAACACATTGCCATCCACGGTGCCCACGACAAGCAAGCCGAATTCTACTACTCCTGCGCTCAAATCAAGGTCCAAGGAGGCAGCGGAAGCTCCGTCCCCACCGGTGTCAAGATCCCAGGTGTCTACCAAATCGACGACAAGGCTATCAACTTCAGTGTCTGGGGCTCTGCAACCACGTACCCTGATTTGCCTGGCCCTGCGGTCGCTGCTGGTGGTCACACTACTGGTTCTATCGATGGCACAACCACTGGTACTACTGTTGCTGGCGGTGCTGCTCAGGGTGGATCTTCTTCTACTACTGGCCAAAGTAATTCTTCTGCTACTGTTCAGGGTGATTCTTCCTCTACTCAGGGCGGTTCCTCTTCTGCTGTTCAGGGTGGTTCTCCTTCTGCTCAGGGCGACTCCTCTACTGCTCAAGATGGTTCCCCTGCTGTACAAAATGATTCTCCTGCTGTACAAGGCGATTCTTCTGCTGCCCAAGGCGATTCCTCGGCTGTTCAGGGGTATCCTCCTGCTATTCAGAGTGGCTCTCCTGCCGTTCAGGGTGGCTCACCTGCTGTTCAAGGTGGCTCTCCTGCCGTTCAGGGTGGCTCGCCTGCCGTTAGAGCTGGTGCTGCAGTCAATTCAGGAGCCTATGGTCAAGCCAATGGTCAAGCCAATGGTCAAGCCAGCAGTCAGCCTAACAATCAGCCCAATGGCGGTCAATGGTGGAAAGGCCAATGGTCAGGCCACTGGTAAGGTATTGCTTACCTCTTGTGTCTGTCATGTGCGATGGCCTTCATCTTCGTCGTGGGTGCAATATGTGGCATAGGGGTCGGCAGACGTGGTGAGAATATATACTTATATTGGTTTGTCGCTGCGGCATCCTTTTTTTCGATTTTCGATTCATTTCTTGTCTGAGGGGTTATACGTTCTATGTATTGCAGGTCAATACAGTAGCTAGAAGACAAAGCATGTGATCTTCCCATCTTGGTTGCGTTGGTTCCTGCTACTTCCGATAGTCGGTCAAAGTACTGGGACTCCTTGGGAACCACAAACAAGGAACATTACCACGGCATGCAAAGGCACAAACGATGGATGAAACGACAGGGAGCAAAACAAAACAAAACGTACAACAGCAGGGATTCCCACGTGGTCACCCACCGTAGTACTAATCTGCCGTTCAACTGCTTATGTATGGCAGAGCGGACGGGATGCCCAGTTTTCAGCTGACT
>SWBG01000074.1:0-109943 GCA_023848605.1 Aureobasidium sp. EXF-10728
ACTGGGCATCCCGTCCGCTCTGCCATACATAAGCAGTTGAACGGCAGATTAGTACTACGGTGGGTGACCACGTGGGAATCCCTGCTGCTGTACGTTTTTGCATTTTTGTTCTTCACTCTATTAGTTCACAATCTTGTCATGCTGTCTTTTCTCTGTGCAAATGGGGGGTTCGCTGTTTTGGTGTATTGAGTGGGTAAGTCTTGGTGGGGCGGCTGATCAAGCTGTCACATTTTTTGAAAAGCAATGATTTAGGTATATTTCTCTTGACGGCTGGTTCTGACAGATTTATATCTTTGTTGGATAGTAGTTATTGACTTCTAGCTTGACAACACTGTTCTTAGAACCTGTTTAGAGAGGACTAGATCTGTTGCAATCTTTTGTCCTTGAATATGATCACCGAACAATGCTTCTGGAGCATAAATCGCAGATAACCAACTTCGAAAACCAAAAAACATGAATTCAATCGTCACAGGTCGCACTTAGGTATTCATGATTGATAGATGTGGTAGAGTATGTATCAGAGTATCTTCAGACCAGATATCATATAACTCAGAGCTCTGAATGGCCCACAATACCGTCGATAGATCGAGATAAGTATGCTGAGAGTGCGACCCTGCTCATATGGAGAGCATCAACCTCATCATGTCTTGATCGTGTCCAATAGAAAGTTTTAGGCTACATTTTCGTCATTCAGGCCTGCAAATCATTGGAGGGAACAGAAAAGGACAACAGCTCGAGACTCAGATGAACTTGTCTTTACGGCTAGTAGCATGGACGAAGGACCATAGCAAACCGGACCGCAAAATTTCTCGATGGTAATTACATACCAATGTGATCTTCGAAAACTTCAAGCTCCTTCAAGTCCGCTTATCTCAACTCGAAGCTTGGGTTAGACCGGTCTTGACCGGGCTTACGAACTTGGCCACATGCCTATTCAAGGTCCTAGTGACCTTATGAGGTCGCATGCAAGGAGGCCAGCGTAAGTAACTTATGTTCGGTTGGTGCAAGAATGGCGCCTTGTAGTCGACCAGGGAAAGGTTCAGTTGACACGTACAGATTCCTTTCAGGAAGCTGCACGATTTGCGTACATGCTCAAGCCGTGTCGCCTCAAGGATGTCCTGTGAGACAAGATGGTCGACTGCTCGCTCTTCGTGTGGTGACGATTCGTGGGCTGTGCTGCATCAGCAGACTCGGTCACACGCAGCAAGTAACGCGAATGGGACGCCGGCAAATATTGTTGGGACTGCAGACGGTTTCGGGAGTTGTGGATTTTAGCCTGTCGCTTTCTGGCTTGTTGTTGACAATGATTCTGGGTAGCTGATATGATGTGATGACAGGCTATACTTCTTTGTGAACTGCTTTTGAGAGTATAGTAACGCTTCGTGTTTTACCAAATGAGCAACCACTGAAGTTCTGTGCATGGCCTAGTATTATCGCTCAGCCTATGGGTCGTAAAGTACTTGTTTCGTCAATCCAGCAAAGAGCACGAGTAATCGATGGCTGTGTGTCGACACCAGAGCCTCAAGGTTGACCGACATGTTTTCGGGTTCTGGCGTCGGAAACGTCAGCCATACCAAGGAATGATTCGATCTGCTGAACATCGGTGAGTGACATTCGTGTTGTGCATATGTATTGCTGTAAGTATCCGATAGTAGAATCAATTATCATACGAGGTACAATGGCAATATATTCGGACCGTTTCATTGCCAGCCTGGTGATGTTTTGCTCGGTAAACATATTTGTGACGACGAGATGCGAATGGTTGAATAGACGCGATGGTCACATTGGCGGAAGAGAAGGTAAGCGCGTTGCGCGTAAACGCTGCAGTTGCCGCCGTCGAAGTTGGAAGTCGATTGATTGAAATCAGGTGCACTTTTGATGAATTCTAGCCAGGTTTGAGGCCCCTTGGCTTCTGATGGAAGAGATGTATACTGTGTCGTTGACATAGAGTTTGCTTCTCGAAGCCTGCGAAGTGTCGACTTGCTGACATGATTTGCCAAGAGCATCGGCGAGGCCGCTGCAAGGAACATCTGTTGGTGTTGTGTAACATTGATTTCCGGTCGCAAGATTGAACTCAACATAGAGTCCTGAGGCGACCATGAGTGATGCGAGCATTGCGGACACAGCCTGCTCTGGTGCGCGCTGCAGCATGCAAATGGCACCGGGTGACCATCGCTGGCATGATATTTCCGCGCGTAGGCTATGCAGGCAGTGTCAGGACTGGCGATGGTCGCGAGATGCATCTTGCATGAGTATTGAGATACTTCTGACCCGCTGCCCAGGTTGCGTTGAGATTTCGATAGTGTCGAGGACCAGGTTACTCGAGCACTGAGGTGTCGCAGCAGGCGCGCTCACAACAGCTTGCAGTCGAGAGCTTCTGCAATGTATGGGGACGCAGAGACTGTGGCGCAGAAGAACAGATTATCGATTCCCTACCTCGAAGAGAATAGCAGCTTCGTGCAAGAAGATGCACATCGGTGCAAAACGCTTTCAGCACTGGGGCTGTCGGAGCGTGCCCTGGTTTTCTGCTGCATGCAACTGCACTCATGGCAGAAAATCCATGGTGCTCTGACTTGCTAACGGAAATAGACATTTGACAGCTTGCGAAGACCAAGTACCAAGTATCGGAAGATAAAATAGACAACCGAGACAAGGTAGCAGGTGCTGATAGTGGACTCGTCGCACGATGAACTAGCCTTCTTCGATGTCAGGCACTGTGACAGCTCTCGCCCGGGTGATCGTACGTGCTATTTGACAAGAAAATTCCCCGGCTGGACGATAGAAGAAGCCACTACTGTCAAGGATATGCAGTGCGCTGCTCGTACAACCATATCGACTTGCAAAGCCTTCCCGCATATGTCACTGCACTTCATGACAGCTACTTTGTACAACGGCACTTTAGGCGTGGGTTACAGCTTCAAGTCTATCTGTCAAAACCGCTCAGCAGTGCCACGTCTGTATCGGTCTGCCTTGTGCTCAGCTATAAGAAGTTGCGCCAATCCTTTGCCTTTTCTCAAAAACCTCTATCGAGTCACGACTCACCATGTGATTCCGAAAAACATCCAGAATGACCAACACCAATGTAACATCAAAGCAAGGAAGTTGGTCTCGTAACGCACTTGAAAATCTGACGTGTACTGAAGCAGGCATGAAAATCTGCATAATGGCTCAGATCATTGGAGCAAGTGAGCCCTGGATGCAGCCGCAATCTAATTTACAACAAAATGCTTAGCCTCCGATCCAATCCATGGCCCAGAAACTGCCAAAGTCAGACTGAGCATATACTCGCTCTATACTGCACTGAATGCCATGCATATGCCGTGTTCGCAAGCTTGACTGCATGGCACCGTCCTGAGAGATGATCAGATACCGAAGGGCTTTTGATCTGTCCGCCAACCGCTGGTCTCACTGACGGGCTGACTCATGGGTGAAGGTGAGGTAGACCAATCTAGGTACGGTTGAGTGCTGCAATATGGTCCAAGAAGATCGCGGTTGTCGTCGCTGTTGTTGTCGGCCGGATACGGATTGGGAATGTTGAACATCTCTGTTGTGTTTCCAAAGTAGGATGATGTGTTGATGGGCAAAGTCTGTGAGAGTCTTTGCTGCGACGGGGCTGCGTCGACCTGAGCGATAGGATGCTGGCGAAGCTGATGTGGTCGACGGAGGCTGCGTTGACGTGCCGCTTCGGAGGAGGACGAGTGGTTGCTCAGTGGAGAGGCAGCCATCTGCTGGCGGCGGACAGATCTGCGAGTTGCCTGCCCACCCTTGGCACCTGCCTGAACTCGAATGGGTGCGGGATTGGGATTGCGTTGCGTCTTGCGCTTGCTGTCTTTGCGATAGCGAGTAGTTGAGCTAATGCCGTGCTCGACAGCATGTTTGGTAAGTCGCCAGTAGCTTGTCTTCTTGGTGCCTGCTTCTTGGTTGGGTGGAGGGACTCTTTCGAATGCCTGCATAATATTAGCAAGATTCGACTTGAGGACATGCCAGAGATACCAACCGCGTTCATGGAAAGATTGTGGCGCACGCTGTTCTGCCAGCCCTTGTTGCTAGGATCCTGAGCTTTGGAGCTATGAGTGCGAACCCATTCGTAGAGGTCCTTGAGAAGCATGGTGTGATCGTCTTCTTTCTTCTCCATCAAGGCCTGCCTGAGCAGTTCCGCATAGCATGGATCCGAGTTCTCCAAGCTGTCGTCAGTCTCACCAGAGCCTGCCAGACTGTCGATTTCATCTGGCATGGGAGAATCGGCCCACTGTCTACGATCGTACGCACTTTCACCAGACACGTTATCATACTCCAGAGCCGGCACATCCGACAGAGGGAGAACCTGGTTGTGAAAGAATGAGGTTGGACCGGTGTCGTCAAACGCCGTCAGATCGTTGTTGGAGAACTGATCGATGAGCAGAGGTTCCTTGCTGAAAGCAGCTGGGGGTAGTGATGCTGATGGTATAGATTGGCCCGCATAGTTCCCAGGCGTGGTTTGAGTAGGAAGCAAAGCAAAAGGCATAGAGGTGTCGGTGAACTGAGGCAAATCACCGGACCAGTAGTTGGGCATAGCCTGAGTGCTTTGGTATACATCATTGGAATGAGCTGGTGCGAAGAACCCGGAGTCACACTCTGAGTTCTGCTGTTGCAAAGGATACTCTGACGCATGGATACTGTCAGGGCGACAGTGAGGAGTGATCGACAGGCGGTGAATGTTGTCGACAGGTTGGTTCCACCAATCCAACTGCGAGTTGTAGGCCATCGCATAGGTCATAGTGTAATGCTGTTAGGTATAGATTGATACTGCAAGCACGGAGTGAAAGATGCGACAGTTGTCGCAACGAGGTGAGTCAATCAAGAGCTTTGATCTGGATGAGGATGTGGAGTGAATATAAAACAATCCAAGACACGTATGGGCAAGGGTTGGAAGAACCTTATATGCAACGTGACAAAGGATCGGAAGCCCACAAGCTTCACAAGATGTGACCAGTCAAGGAAGGGTTGACGTTCCTGCAACCAGTGATCAGACTGAACATGAGAGATCCCGTTGAGCGTTTAGTACAATGTATGTCTATTTCCAATACGCTGTCCTGAGCTGGCCTGAAAGAATCATCAGAGAGTGGTCAGTTGCATGACAAAAAGCATCAAAGCCTCCATCTTAGAGTTCCACAATGAACAGCGGATATATCTCAGCAGGGACACAAAGAAGGCTTGGACATGATGGAGCTAGAGCATCCCGTGAGAGCGCAGCCCCATGGCACACCTAATAGTCCTGGCGAAGCTCAATCACCAAGACGTGGAGAGGGTAACGCCCGAACCTTCCGGAAGGCATATCCGTTGCGGCCTGTGTGACGCTTGAAATGCAGGTGAGCGGCTGCAAGCACACACGCACTGTTCATCAGCACGAAGTTTAACCGATTTCTACAGCATAGCGAGCATGATTCCGAGGCAGGAACATCTGCCTGAGGAACGTTATTGCATCGCAACTGTACACGGTCACTTCTACTTGCCTACAGAGCATGCGATCAAAATCGAATTTGTGGAAAGATTATCTGTTTGATGTCAGACAACGATGTGGACGGAAAGCAAACTCTACACTACCAGGCACGTTCTCAAAAGAGTTTATCACCTCGATCTGGCACAATAACGCCAACTGCAGCTTTTGCCCAATAATCGGCTCCATGGGCACGGACTGGATGTTGTCAAAGCGGCATTGGATCTACAACGAAAGCATGTTGGAAATCCGGGTACGGGCATGCATGAAGCCGGGCCCTGCAGCAAAGGTGTTGATGATACACATGTTTCGGACCAGCAGGTGTTTCTGAGTGTGCATGATTTGGAATTGACATGCAACGAAACGTGAAGTCGTAGTTGCGTGTCATGCTCGCCCATAGCAGTGAAGGATAGGATAATGACGCTGATTTGTCGAAAAGCTGTCACGCAGCAATCCAGGCTAGGCGCTCATTTTCTGTAATAGATCTTCTTGAACTGGAAGTGTAGTTGGAGAATTCCCTATGATGACATGTCAGAAAAGCTCAGGCTAATGCATTGTGATCTGCAGGCTGTCAGGCTAGAGATGTCGCGGCAACATGTGTGCATGCGGGAAAGCAGTGTGCTCTCCAGTCTAGGTCAACCCGTGCTCCTAGCATGCAGTGCATTGTGTCTGCCGTCGGCAAGACTCCGTCCGTTGCTGGGAGATGGTTGCTAAAGCCAAACAATAGCTGCAACCAGCATTTCTTCATTGAACATGTACCATGGAACCCCGCGAACTGACAGAAGAGAAAGAGAATGATGACATACCTTGTCAAAGCTGCTTCTGAAGCCACGCTCACGCTTTGCGCTGTAGTCCCATTCTTTGTCGACGACACGGAAGGCAATGTCCTCATATGGTGGACCAGCAATGAAACGAATGAGACAAGTGTCCTCGGCTCCAGCAGGGGCAAACGATTCACCCCGTTTGCGACCGTTCTCGCGTTCAATGCGGAAAGTGGGGGCTTTGGTTGTGTCGACGAGATCGGGGTAGAAAATGTTGAACTTGTAGCCTTGAACGACCTTGGGTGGGAGATTTTCGTGGTCGTAGTGAGTCTGATTGTACTTGTTCCACTCATAGCCCATCTGGACTCTGTTGAAATAACGTGGTTTTCGTGGGCGGTACGTCTCGGCCCACTTGGGTCTTCCGGTTGAGACGTCCTCCTCGGCGTTGAATGCTTCTTCGTTGTCGTTGAAGCCTCTCGCAGCCTCTCGGTCATACAGTGCACTTGTGATCCTAGATGTATCGTCCCGTTTCGGTTCAGAAGAAGACAAGGCGACCTCGGTGTTAGAGATTTTGGTGCCAGGACGAGCTGGAATATAGCCTAGCTTGAGGACTCTGCGCCTGTCTTGAACCTGCACTTAAGTCAGCACAACGTTTTGCCGATGTATGAAGCGGCGCATACCAATTTCTGCTTGAAATCTTCCTCCTCGAGCGAGAGCAATGTTTTGTCCTCTGGGTTCAAGCGTAATAAGGGTTCCGGGTCCAAGGCAGCAGGTGATGGCGCGAGTGGCGCCTGGTCTTCCGAGGCGGCGAGCGAAGAGGACTTCAGACTCTCCCTGACCTTGTTGCGCAGGGCTAAAGCGTCTTGTTCTTGTTGCTGTCGCAGGGAGTCCAGACGAGCACCCAGGACGGATTTGGAGACTTGTCGCAGCCTGGCCTTGGCCTTGTAGATGGACAGGCTCTTGAGAAGGTTTTCCCAGTAATCGACGTCGATGTCGTCGTTGGATCTCAGCTTTGCCTTGACCTGCTTCTCCAAGGCCTCGAGTTGTTCGTGTGTTTTTGGTGCAAGCAGACGATCGATCTCCGGAGTCACCGACGACATTCCTCGAGCAGTTTGGAGCTTGCCAGGAGCAGCGCGCCGTCGATCTTTGCAGATGACCTTCATTGTCTAGCAGAGGGGTTAGCTGAGTGGTAGAGTCAAAAGAGCGGTTGCAGGACGTACATTCCAGAAGTCGCGGTTACTCCTGCTGTGCTCGAGGGTCAAGTACGTGTCGATTCCCTTGTCTAGCTCGTCGAGTTGAATGTCGTCGAGGCCCTCAAAGACGCCCTCGGGGTCGACGGCGGGCAGTTCTCCATCGTCGTCGTCGCTGTCGTAGCCGTCGCGCGTGGCATCCAGGGCGCGCAGTGTGACGGCAAGCAGATCGATGGGGTCGGCTCTTCCAGCGCGTGCTCGAATAATGGCCTTCTTCTTGGCCTGCTTGAGCACAAAGCGGTCCTCGTTGGCAACCCAGGCTTCCTCTTGGGCATCGGCGGCGCTGCGTTTGGCTGGAATGCTGGACCTGCCGGCGCCGCCGCGTCGCATGGCCCCGTGATCCATCGTCGTAGTACCACTGATTCGGCGATCTGATGTTTTCCTCAACACTGGGCAAATACTTGTTGGAGAGCAAACAAGTCTCGAACTATTCTTGTCGCATCTCAAAACGCCGCTTCCCTTCTGACGCGCGCCAAGAGCAGTGAAGCTGTTCCTGCCAACCATCCCTTTTTCCAGCCACACCGACTTTCACTCGAGCTGCTCGGAGAGCCTCTTGCATTCTCTCGTAATATGATCCAGCAACTTCAACATGGGTACCGAAGGGCGCTGGGAGCTCCTCAATCTCAACCTTGAGGGTCTGCCCAAGCTTCTCGTCAAGTATGTCATTGGCGACGCTGGCTACTCTGTATCTATCACCGACCTTGCAAACATATGGATTGAGACTCTAGCCAACCAAGACATCATACGCAATGCTGAGCATCAAGCTTGCAGCATCAATCCAGGCCATGATGTCGGCCAATTGCGCATACTACTCGAACAGATTCGACATGTTCTTCATCACAAGATTGGCACTACTGTTCATCTCGCCCTCCAGCCTCCTGACCATCTGAAGCTTACACTAAGAGCTCCCCTGCCACCTCCTTTGCCTGTCTTTGAATGGACCATGGTGCTTACCAAAGCCACTCAGACCGAGGTTGTTTCTGAAGTCATCTCACCCCTTCTCCTTCTTGCCCATCAACAGCAACAGCAGCTCAGCTTCTTGCTCGCTCAACTCAAGGACAAGGACCATGCCATGTCAAGATTGCTCGACAAGATGGAAGCTACAAACACTGATCTTGGCTCCGTCTTTCCGGGAGTCTCGGCTGGCAGAAACTCTCAGAGATCCTTGAAAAGAAACCATGTAGCCAGTCGTGTCCCAGGCCTTGCTCCTTTTCAGCCTGGCTCGGAGCTGCAGCATAGCGGGGGCTTACCCTCTACCGAGACACTATATGCCGTCCTTCGCGATGTGCCTAGTAATACAGCTCTCAGCTTGACTAATTCTTCCAATACATGGTGGCAGGACATGCCCACGCAACAGGAAAGCATACAAGTCAGCGTGCTAATGCCTTCGGCTCTGGATGATGATGAAACAGACGATGATCTTGACTTTCAAGTAAGACAACCAAAGCCATTAAGATCTCGACTAATGACGGGCAGACACAGACGATACCAGAGCAATTGCAGCGGCAGATGCCTGCTAATATATCTTCTCCAGTCCGCTCGTCCAGACGGATTCAGAGACACATTTCTGCTAATGACGATAGCACCGACGATGGCCGAATCGCATCGTCTCCTCCTCCCCCTCCGGCTCTTCGCAATTTTCGTCTCGGACAGACCGAAACCCCTGCACCTGACAGCCCGAGCAAAAGCTCAAATACACAGACAAGACGCATAGGAGCAATAGGTGGCAGATCCAGCTCTCAAGCTCTACCGCCTTCTTCGCCACCTAAGCCACCCGCAGATGTCGAACTTGATTACGGCTTGCGCTCAAGAACCATGTTGTCACCAACTCCATCCTCAATGTTGCCTCCCCAGAGCCAGGTGTCTCCTTCAAAGAGACGTAGACTTGGTGGAATCGGGCGTGGCAGCTCACAGATGCAGCAATCTCAGCCATCCCTCAGCAGATGGTCGTCGCAAGCTCCGCCTGTTCTGGACGAAGACCAAAACAATGCTGATCTTGATTCGGGACTCACGTCTACAGCTCGCGAGAGTCGTGAGGTCACGGCTGAGGTTCGACAAACTCGAGCAAAGCGCAAAGCCAGCGAGGAAAAGATACCAATACCAGAAGAGACATCCGCGGAGAGAGCCAACAGGAAGAGGCAAGAGTTGAAACAAAGCGAGAAGTCGAAAGCGCCCTTGAAGAAGAAGAGGCGGTTCTAAGCTAAGTAAACATGTATCACTGTGACGAACAAATATCGTAACAAGCTCTCCTGATTACAAGTCGCTGGCGTTCGACCCTAGAATGATGTATGGCTGTAGAAGAACCACGGATTGGTAAAGGTATCAATTGTGACTGAGAACATGCATGGTCACCAGACTTGACTTTAGTGGTCGGATGAGTAGGCATTGCGATAGTTGATCACCGCGGCGACACGAGTTCCGGAATCAAATTTCTCGGTGGTGGTTTACACACTAGGACGTTCAGAATATCCGTTTGTGCTTGCCTGTTTGGCTTGTCCGGTCATCCACCACACAAGCTGATCGATATAGGCATTTATCAAACCACTGATTTCACAGCCATTGAATTTCCAAGGTCATGTGTCAATATCGATACCATTATTATGGTCATTGCCGACACCAAGAATTTATTCTTGTCAAGCTTTGTGAAGACGCCGTTCCCCTGGCTCACCTTTACCAACACCAGCAAAAACACAACACAGAAGGCGCGAGTGTCAAAGCGCCTCCCGCCGACACAACAGCTGCGTCTCTGCGCGCAATTGAATCTGACCTCTCCAACACAGGACCATCCATTGTTTTGACAGGAGAAGTTGATCATTCTATTCATCCATCGAGTAGCGTTTTACACATCATAGTGAGGTTCGTCATCCTATGCAACCACATTTCTGACATGCAGCTTCTAACATCATCCAGCGCCATGGCTCCTGATACAAACGAGATGAGGTCAGCATCATCATTGTTGTCTTTCAGCTTCGTGCAAAACCTGCTGACTCCTAACAGCGACCACGAGCATGAGTTTGCACAGGAAGCCGAACGCCGTTACAACGATATCATCAGCGGCGGAAGACCTCCTGCTTACTACAAGGCCATCGAGGTTCAGCTACAGCAAGTCCTTGACAGGGTTCGCCAACTAGGCAACCCAAGCTCTTCGGCAGCTGTAAGACTTCAGGAACTGCACGAGCACAACGGCCAGTCGTCAGGCCAGACAGTCTCGATCAGTCCTTCGACTCCCGACCCCATACCTCTTGAGAACTTCCCTGCACTTTCTCTCGCAACTCGCCCTCGTAACGATGCTCTGACCCAATCTTATGCAAAGGCGGTTAAGAACTCTCTTCCGCAGCCACTACCTGTCCTCGCCCAGGCAAGTGAACCACAAATTCCTTTCGAGCCTCGGACCGTCTCTCGTGTCTCCGACCTCGATGAGGATGGCGATTGGCATCTCGTCGACCGCTCAGGCCGTGGCACTCGTTCCCAGAAGCAGCACGCTACCCTCAACGAACGCCATGCACGCAAATCACTCCCAAAAGCATGGATGCAGATGGACGACGATGTTCACACCGCGCGTTCAACGCCTGAGAACGTACCAACAGCACTTCAATCGAGTCCCAACAAGTCTGTGCAGCGCACCGCTCGCGTCAAAGGCCCTCATACCCAACTGGCTCAAGCCCAAGCCAACTCACTCAAGTCCAAGCCGAGCAAGCCCACTTTGACCAAGGCCACAGCATCGAAGACCCCTGGGTATGCCTCGCCCACAAAGGCCTCCAAGCATCGCACTGCAGGAACATCCGAGGCTGTTAGGGCTCCTTCTCCATGCAAGCTCAAGTCTGTGCGCGCCGATACGATGATGTCCAATGCAGCCGGTTCTCTATCAGAACAACAATCTCCCACTCGACCTGTAGCATCTGCTGTCTTTGACGCTTCACGACGCAAGGCCCTTCCTGCGCAGGGCAGACACGCCCCAACCTCGTTCCCATTCGGTCTGGATGGAACGTTCGAATTTGATCAAACTAGCATGTTGCAGTCTTTCTCTGGAAATTCTGTACGTCCTTCAAAGAAAGCAAAGCTCGATCTGAGGATCAACATCCCGGATCCTTCCAGTAACTTGCCTCGCCCGGCCAGCCCTTCTCGAATTCCTATCGCCATTTCATCAAACACATCAGTTACGGATGTTGAGCCTTTGACTCCTAAACACTCAACCGCACAGGTAGTCGGAATCACTGAAGCTGGCATGGCTACTTCCAAGCCAGTCGACAGAGCCTCCATACTCGATCCCATCAGAAGACGGCTGTCTAGTGCCTCTTCTTCTTCCTCTACCACACAGCGACGATCGAGCATTTCTTCGACTGGACAACTACGCAGAGACTCTGGAGCCACGCAAGCCAAAGAGACAGCTTGCGTCAGGGACAGCTCCATAGCCACGAAGGAGCCCGACATGTTCAACGAGTCCAAAGTGACCATCACCGAGGCCAGTGCTGAAAAGAAGGCCCAGCAGTCATCCAACACTGTTCCTTCTGCGTTGATGACCAAGCTCGAGCCCGCTTCTGCTATGTTGCTCGACACCATCAAACAGACCGCCGAAGCTCATGCTCTTCAACACAGCAAAGGTCTGATCAACACATCTGTTACACCATCTTCAAGCATGGACGAAGCACATCAAGCAGAAAAGTTGCGTGAGTTTCAGGCAGCCTGCTGTTCTCAGCACATCTCCTGCGCTTCATCTCCGGACAAGGATCCCGCAGTGGTGCGATGCGGTCCGGTCAAGCCTCAGATCTCGAAGAGTCAGCCGAGGTCCACCTCTGGCCCTCCTAGATCTACTCTGCGCGCTACTGCTGCTCACTTTATTCCTACACCTACTTCAGAAGACGAGTTCGGACCGTTGAGTGCCCCAGAGCCGGAATTCAGACTTCCTCTGCCATCTGCACCTTCCACTCTCGTCGCACCTACGCTTGGGTTGGCGCCATTGATTAGCCCTACAGTCCTCCAAGTTTGCCCACCCCTTCTTTCCACGGCAGTTCCCCAGCAGCTCACAACACACTGCCCTCCGGCTCTCGATAAATGTCGAAGCTGGATCCCCGATGATGAGTGGTACGACCTTCCCTCTGAGACGAAGATCGCCATCCTCAGAGCGCGTAGAGAGCGCGGATCCAGCTCTGCGTCGTCCCCTGGAACATCTTCAGCGATCTTCTCAAACTTCACAACCAGCCCATCTTTGTCCTCGCTTGCACCCATCGATTCGGGCATGAACCTCTGCAACCCACAATGGGACTGGATGAATTCTGGTCAGAGTGGAATCAGATTTGGCAGAGCACCTCTTCCGGTCATGCCTGACGTGCAAGACGATGATCGTTATCGCCGTGGTTGGGATGTCAAATCTACCGCTCCCGGATGGCAGTATGGTTGGCGTGGTGGCGATGGTCTGGAGATCTCGTTCAAGGGTGATGGGCCAGTCGCCGAAAGAAACCCCAATGCACCAGTCAACTTTAACGAGTACGAGAATGACTTCTACGGCAAGCGTACTAAGAAGGGACAAAAGTATGACGGGCGTTCCTGGTCTAAGAAGAACGGAAACTCGCCTGAGAATCGTGTCAGAGAATGGGCTAGAAACGCAAACTATCCTTCCATTCCTTGCGGCAACTTTGAAGTCATTCAGGCGACGGAGCATCTGCCCAACTTCTCTGACGCATGGTGTCACGGTTGCTTGCCTGCCCACATATGAAGTGGTGGCTACAGACAGATGGGTTGCCGCAAGTGAGCGAGGAACATCGCTCTTATTCTCCTATGTTTATTGTTCTCTGGGATTGTCGTGACTGGGATGAAAGAGCAGGATGAGGTTGAATGACGGAGATGCTCTCAGTTATTGCAGATTGTCGATGGATTGGGTTTCAGTTCGTCTTTCACATTGTTCCTTGAGATAGATTCTCGATGGTATCACGTTCATGATTATCTTGCGGTCTTTCGTCACAGTGAAGCAGACAATGTGTGTCCAACGAGACGGTCTGTTGTCAACAGCCTAGAGTGGTTGTTATGCAGATTAATGACGGTTATGAAGTTTCGCGGAGATGATTTGCCGAAAAGTGTGGAGAGGATCTTGAAGAGTCTCGACTTTGAACATGGAGGATCGTCCAGCACATTGCGTATGCGCAGAAGAAGTGGTCCTGTGAAGACAATGGATGCATCAGATCCAACTGGGAGCCATCGGTCTGTGAGAAGCGCGGTCTGGTGACCTTGTTGGCATGAATCAAATAGCGAAACACTTGTGGAAGAGGCGGTTTGATACGAGCGGGAGAGGACAAATGATCGACATGCAAACACGCCGTCGCCCCTTTGCTTGGCCCTGCGGTGTGCGGGCAGGCGCATCCGCCATCCGCATCTCGCATTGGCCCTGAACTCTGACTTATTTTTGTCTCTGACGCCAGCAATAGCCCACCACGCATTCGATCTTGCATTCTTTTTCCTTCTTGCGCCCTCGCTTTCTGACCTATTCTTAACACCAGTTCAACTGCTGGATACCTATTGTTATACGACTCGACAGCATCCTTCGTTTGTTGTCGCCACAAGCCCGTCTCTACACGAACCAACGACTTTCTGCGGGCCGCGTGATTACGACGCCTCCCCCTTCGCCCTTGTCCACGACGCTGCCTCAGCCTACGACTGCACAGCTCGCTCGACTGTTCAAATCACACTACGTGACGCACATCCGTGACGCGGAACCACATAAAATATGAAGACGATACACGCCGTGGCCGCCCTGACGGTGGCAGCGGCCTCGGCCGTCCAGGCTATGATCAGTTGCGACTCAAACAACCCCTGCCCTTCCAGCTCTCCATGCTGCTCATCCTACGGATACTGCGGTGTTGGCGCATACTGTCTGGGAGGATGTTACCCCAAGGACTCTTTCAGCATGGATTCTTGTATGCCTGCGCCCATCTGCAAGTCTTCCGACTACGACTTCAGCAACATGAATGGCTTCATTGAGAACACGGAATACCTTGGAGACCCATCTAGCGGCAACTGGGTCTTTTCTGGAGACCCGCTGATGTACAACAACGAGGCTGTGTTGCTTACCATGACCGAAGACTCATCGGGCACTCTTTTGAGTAGCACCCGCTATGTCTGGTACGGCAAGATGAGTGCTACCATGAAGACGAGTCGAGGCGCTGGTGTCGTTACTGCCTTCATCATGATGAGTGACGTCAAGGACGAGATCGATTTTGAATTCATTGGTACAGATGTTGCAAATGCTCAGAGCAACTACTACTTCCAGGGAATTACCGATTGTAAGTCATGCTGAATTGCTGCACCACCGAACCACAACTGATCCAGTTCAGACGGTAATGAGAAGAACCTTTCCGCGCCCAACACCGACTCGCAATGGCACACTTACACGATCGATTGGACTCCTGACACCCTGAGCTGGGAGGTAGATGGCCAAGTTCTTCGCACTCTTAACCGTAACGATACCTACAACGAGACTGCTGGCCAGTACCACTACCCTCAGACGCCTTCCAGAGTCCAGTTCAGTTTGTGGCCTGCTGGAAAGGCTGGCAACGCTCAAGGTACCATCGAGTGGGCTGGTGGCGAGATCGACTGGAACAGCCAATACATGCAGAACGGCTACTACTACGCCATGGTCAAGGATGTTGTAAGTTTGGTGTCCACTCGTGGTTATCATTATGTGATACTAACCAAGTCTAATAGACCGTCGACTGCTACAACCCTCCCTCGGGTTATAACAACCAAGGTAACAAGGCCTACTGGTACGAAAACAAGTACGCAACCAACGACACGGTTGTTGTTGGCAACAACGGCACCATTCTGTCCTCGTTCCTTGCTACTGGTGAGGACCCCAAGAAGGGTGCTAGCTCTAGCTCGACTTCTACTGCTACCAAGAGCGGCGACAAGTCTTCGGCCTCGTCGTCTGCGACTGCTCAACCCGAGACTATTCCTGGTGTTTCTGGTGGTGGTTCGCGCGAGTCTGGCAGTGATGTCAGCGGTTCATCATCTGGCAGCAGCGGTTCGTCAAGCTCTTCTGGCTCATCGGGCTCTACAGACTCGAGCTCCTCCTCAGGAGGATCCACCGGATTCTCGCAGGGTCTCGAGACGGGTAGCGGCACTAACGATGGCAACAGAGTTGTTGCAGGCAGCCTTGTTGCGCTTGTGGCCTTCTTTGCTGCTGCCATGATGCTGTAAACAAAAGAACGGGGAGGAATTTATGAATTTTCAAGGCTCATTTCTTGTCGATACTGCTTGCGCTTGATGCTATTTTTGCGTTTCCTTTATATTCATATACGACCTAATACCTTGGGGGATCGAGGTGCATAGAGCGATGATTTTGTTCGTCCAAATGACAGCATTTTTCTGATACTGCCACACTTGACATGGTGCTTTTCTGCCTGCTAATGAGTGACAAAACGAGTAATAGCAGATAGATGCTGCACTCGATGGATTGCAGATAAATGATGCACTTGATGTCCAGCAGAGGACAGTTGATATGCCACTGCAGACTTCGGAACGGAAAAACAAGAGCGCCGAAGACGCACAGACCGCAAGAGTGGTGAAAAGGCAGGCTTGGCGTCGAAATGGCTGCGGGCTGGGCGGAGGCTGCGTGGGCTTTGACGAAGTCGAATTTCTCCCGTCCTCGCACCGCCGAACGTCGTCGTCTTCAGTCCCATTTTCTTTTCGACAACCCCCGAACCCACAACACCGTCACCATGGAGAACGAACGCGGAGACCTCGTCGACCTGTACGCTGCCCCCATCATTTCCTGAGCCACCCGCACCCTCCCACCGAGCAGAGCGCGCCCTCGAGCGACAGAAAGAGACACGGAAAGACGAGAAGAGCACCAGGGCTGACATTTTCTCGCGCGCGCAGTTACGTCCCCCGCAAGTGCAGCGCCACCAACCGCATCATCAAGGCCAAGGACCACGGCTCTGTTCAGATCAGCATCGCCAAGGTCGACGAGAACGGCAGATTCAATGGCGAGACCCAGGCCTACGCTCTCTGCGGCTTCGTCCGCGCCATGGGCGAGTCCGACGACTGCATGAACCGCCTCGCTCAGCGTGACGGCTACCTCAAGAACGTCTGGAGCGCCAGCCGATAAGCGTCTCGCCCGAGAAACCGAGGGGCTTTTTTTGCGTGTGAGGTGAGCGACTCTTTCTGGATATCCAACCAAGCATTGCAAAGTGCTGATCAAGAGTCGAACAAAAGGACATGAACAAACAACAAAAACACCGGGCATCACGAAGGACCCCCTAAGGCTTTTTACACAATGACGAAGGGGGACTCGGGAGTTTGGGTTTTTCTTACCTTGCTGGAACCTGTCTGCTATTATACCTAGCTGGCTGGTTTTCCTTTGCGCGCGCGCCCATTACTTATCCCGACAGAAGATCCCTGGAGGAGATTTGCAACACCACGCGCAAAAACAAAAGCATATACACAAGACCACGCAAATACCCCCTTTCGACTGTGCTTTGTCAACGAAAAGAAAATGATATTTCCCTCCCCCCAAAACAACAACGATCCAGCTTTCTACGTTTTCGTCTTCTTGTTGTTCGTATGCTTTCTCTCGACTCGCCCATATGCGCCTACCAGAGTCGCGTCCGATTTACTGCTTCGCTCTACATCACTGTCTCAAAAGAACCAAGTTCTTCTATATATCTTTGTCTCTACTACATCGTAGCTTCCTTGTAGGTCCCCTTTACGCTTTCCCTACCTCTCACGTCTCGTCGCCCTTACCTCGCCACCACTTGATCTTTCTTTCATCATTTCTTGCTACTATCTCCCTTCTCTGTCTCCTTCCATCAGCGACACAAACCCACTCGCCTCTTCATCCACTTCCCATGATCAACGAGGCAAGATCTAGTGGGAATCCAGGAAGAAACTATGGGTTTGGTGTCATCCTCACCCTTGCTTCTCCGTGTCGTCGCTAGATTAATGCCAAGAAGCAACTCCTTTGTAAGTTTGCGGCCGCTTGAGAGCACAGGTCGTTGATACAGATACGGGAGGGACATTTATACGTAAGATATTCTGATTAATGACTGCAAAATGCTTGCAATCAGATTTCCTCGCATTGCCACTTCATTATGTGACTGCATCATACTCTCCAAATCAAACTTGGTCTTCAGATCGACCTTCCACAAGACTCTGTCACTCAAGCCGCAAAATCAACTACTTTCAATGGCCCTCCTATCACTCCTCCTCTCCGCCAAACACACCCAAAACCTCCCGCTCCACCATCCCCTTTACATCCTCAACCACATACTCCACACCAAGTCTCTCAACCCTGTTTCTATACCTCACCAACACATCCTCAAACGCACTTGTCCATGGAAAGTCACCCAGACTCCCCGCCTCTGTCGCCGTCTTGAGCTTTTCTTCCAATCTCTTGCGGGTTTCAGCGCCACAGGGTCCGTGGAAATAGTAGTCTAGCACCAGACCAGCCAGATTGGTTTGGGATGAGTGTAGTTGAGTGCGGGTTGCGAGTTCGGTTACGATTTCTGAGATTGCGGTGGTGGTCACAAAGGCTGTTGTTTTTCTGGCACTGTTTGCGACATATCAGTATCTTTGTCTTGTTCTTTTTGTAGAACGGCAGAAAAGGGAGAGGTAAGGGGAACTGACTTTTCTGCTTCCTTTTCGATAAACAGGAAGGATTCAGAGCATAGCTCCCGGGCGGCAAAGACACAGGTGTTTAGCTCGCGGAGGGTGGCTGTGGATGTGTTTGTGGCTTGCAGGGTTTGGTGGATGGCTTTGAGGTTTGTGAGGAGGTGTTTGGCGTCTTGGTGGGTGGATTCGATGTGGGTTGTGAGTGGGAAGGATGACATTGTTTCGTGGTATTGGAGAGGTAGATTGGTATTGGTGGGGAATTGTTGAGGTGATTAGGTTTGGTTTGGATATGGCTTGAGGTTCTCTTTTATAGAGAGTCGTTTGTTGCTGTCGCGTGTTTTGGTTTATCACAAGATGTGGCTGCCAGGTTTTTGGCACATGCTGGGATTATGTTGATGCAGCTATCACGGTGTAGTTATGGCTCATCGATTATCACGCTGACATGTGCTACAGATATGTTCGTTGGCTGCTTCAGGATTGAACTACAGCAGGACTGACAACAATCATGTCTTTTACAGCGCGGTTCATGTTGTAGTTCTTGGTACTGATGGATGCAAGCAAGCTCATGAATGTCTGGCACGAATAAGAGTAAAGATTTGCTTTGTATTTGTCTAGTGACTTATTATGTAGGAGACAAGAATGCAGCTGTTTCTTTCCTCTCGGTACTCATGCGTGCTCGACTTGAACGTATACTTGAGTCGGCAGGGAAGCTATCTCTCCAAACAGAAAGCGATGACGTGTCTCTATCGACGTGATGCTAGTGACTCAATGAATGTGGGCTGGTATGATGTGGCTGATGGAGGTAAGCCTATTATTTGGTCAGTCATGTGCAGCGCGACTAGACTTTCTAACGACTTACTTCCGAGCGTCTTCATGGTCTGATGATAATATCCCAGCCTAGTCATACTCCTTCACAAGTCCTTGGACAGTATCTCTGGTATCTCCTGCACCTTTCCCAGGATGACTTCCGAGGCTTCTCTTCTGGCCTGGCGCTCAAAGGCTTTGGGATCAATCGTCACCAACATGTTCTTCTCGAGCTGAAAGTAGAAGGCCTCAAGTCGGACCTTGACTTGTTTGATGAGGTCTTCGCGCAATTCGGGCCAATTTGGGGCGTGAACGTCAGGAGCTCCTTTGATGGTATGATCTCTGGGGAGGCTGTCGATCCTGCCTACGACAAAGTCGACAGCATGGCCAATTCTGGTGTCGATGGATTGACTGGTACAAATGGTTAGACATGATGAAGAGATCTTATGCAAAGGGTGGCTCAACATACGCGGCGATGTCTTCCTTGGCTCGAGCCAGAATGTTTGATGCCTCGACCAGGTCGCGGTTTGTGTCCTCTTTGGTCTTGCTGGGGTCGTGGTTGTCGGTTTGAGCGTCGTGGATCTTTGTGAGAGCGTCCTCGACTGCTTTGTGGATCTTTTTCAAGTCAGGTTCTGATTTAGTGTGCTCCATCTCGGCTTTTGGTTCCGATGATGAAGGGGCGGATCAGTGTATGAGTGCTTGTTGATCAAATGGGCAATCGAATGAGATGGCAGCAAGCATAAAGCAGGCACGTTTTGAGAAACAGTAAAAGCATATTTGTTTGAGTCGCGGTTGCCATTCCTGAGAGTATCACGTACCAATTTGATGTTGTCCCTTGTCTTGGGTCATTCCTTCCTTCCCAAACAACCACCCGAGATTGCATCCAATACCCGAACGCCTATAGGTTTTGTTCTTCTCTGATCGAACACATCTCACCAAAACCAAAACTTGCAACACCTTGAACCAACCCGGCCTTTCTTTATCTCGACCTTAGTATCCGGACAGGCTGTCGACAGATCTCACCATCTCTCTCTGCACCAAACCTGCGAGAGCTGCAACGATGTGCTTCTTGATGGAGATTTCAGAGTCGAGTGCATCAAGATTGGCTCTCTGGAAGACGGCGTCGACAATGTCCTTCTTGTCAATCATAACCACAGCGGCTTGTAAAGCAGATCCAGATGGGCCAGCGAAGATCTCGCCTTTCCTGACCTCGTCCAGAGTAGTTTCCAGGACTGTGTCGACAGACTCCTTGACGATCGAGCAGACGTAAGAAGAACTTGTCGTGATCAGACATGACTTTTCTTATCCGTTACTTGCAACTCACCTGGTATGGTTCACTTCCATCTTTTGGATGCATGTCTCAACCTGAGTCAGTGCGGAAGTGACTTCTTCCTGTTGCCATTCCGGGAGAGAAGCACAGCTCAGACGTGCACGCTTCTGAGCGAGCAGTGACTTGATGCCTTGAAGGTCGGTATCGATGCGGAAGTGCTGCTTCCACTCATCAGGTTGTCCAAGCGTGATGAGTGCTTCGGCCAGACGCTCGATCTTTCTCTGCAGCTCCAGGTTCTCGGTTTCTGTGAGGACAGTCATTTTGGGTCTCGGGATGGTTGCTGAAGCTGAGAAGTGTGTAAGTGATATAGATGTTATGTTTTGCTCCTTTTCCAGCCTTCGCGTGGTAGATAACGATGCGCGTGCTGTGATGGCACCTTCTAGACGCGTCATTTTCCGGTTGTTTTCAGTGCTATTCTTTGTGTTGGTACAGTCCTCCATCTCTCCACCTACTTCGAAACTACACCACGCCTCTGGAACTTGCCTGCGTTATTATGTCACTCATCTCCCTCTGCCATGCCTTGTGATGCACATCTATAGAGACTCAGAGTATGTCGTCATCGTCAGAGTTGTCCACTGAGAGCTGCTGTGTAGTACTTTGCAGACGAGCGCGACAAATGCCACACTCCAGATGATTTTCAGTCGAGCAACAACTGTCGTGTCTTGCCAACAACCCAACCATCTCCGTGACCAGGTGTTTCATAGCTTCTTGAACCTGACGCTTCACCTCGTCCTCCTCCAGCTGTCCGGGAGGTCTCGTGGCATTATCGCTTTCTGCACCGTTGGATGATGATGTGGTATTGGAAACTCTGCTACGTGCAGAATCAGCGATCTGACCTGTGGTCTGGATATTGTTGCCGTACTGCTGAATGCAGTCGTTAAGGTATGAGAGATTGATCTCCGTGTCTTCCATCAACGAGCTTGCTTTTTCGACGATCATCAAGTCTTGCTCACGATCTTTGATCAATCCGTACAGTTGGCTGACGCTCTGGTAGACATCTCTGATTGTGGTCAATAGCTCCTGACAGTCGGCCATGGTATCTTGTGGAAGTTTTGAATTCAAGTAAGATTAGTAGTTTGTTGGACAGAATTAGAAGGATGGTTGATCTTCGACCATGATTAATAGGATTTGCATGGTGTTGCTGGGCCTTCAGCCGGTAGAGCATTCTCACTGCTCTGTTACTTTCACCTGTATCGAGTCGTATAGAGACTAACAATGGCTGCCTGAAAGACAAACAAAGTCAAGGGTACTAGGTCAAAGAACCTCATAATGTTCTGATCAATATAAAGAACGTGGTATACATGTACCGCATGCTTTGTGAGACAAAGAAGGGTTGGCGGCATGTGTTTTGGTCCAAGAAGCAAACAGTGTCTAATCCTCTCTCTTGCCAATGAACTCTTTGGTCGTCGTCTGAGTTGTTTTTGATCCGTGAGATATCATGGTATAGCTTTGTGGAAGAAGCATTCGTGAAATTTTGGCTCTTGTGAAAGGTGTGGTCAGTCGGTCGGGACTCCGCGACCGCGACGCCGACACCTGCGTGCCGAACTTCCCATGCTTGCCCTCCCTGCCTGAAATCTCCACATGCACCTCGCTTCTCGCGCCGGACAGACTTTTTCCGCCAATTGTATATCGACCTGTTCCTCCGTCTATCAAAATGATCTGAGGATGTGTATGGCATGTTACTTTAACCGGTTAGCTGCCGTACATGTTCCCCATATTTTCGAGTTACCCCGTGGGCGGGACACTTGCGGAGAAACAGACAACCTTCACAAGAGGCGTCATCTTGTATGAGGGTTCTTTGAAGGACATGCCTTTCATATAAAGCTGTAGTTGGCCGCGTTACAAGATGGATCTGTACTCATCGTTATCTTTGTCTTCCTTCCACGATTCCGCAGGATGTTGTTCCAGCCTCTGATTGCTGCGACTCTTTTGAGCGCCATCACAGTCGTTGCTTCGCCGACATGGTCTGCTCAACAAGAATACACAAAGTCCCTTCCAAAGAGCGTCTCTAAGCATCAAGGGATGCGCCCAAAGACCGACATTTCCCCCAAGAAGCCCTTCAAGCCCTTTCCTTCTTCGCCATCCAGGAACAGAGTTTGCTACGTCAGTTCTCACAATGACGGCGTGACAGATGACTCGGACTACATTCTGTCTGCCATCAACAAGTGCAACAATGGCGGTCATGTCATCTTCTCGCAGGGTCAGAAGTATGTGATTGGTACAGCATTGAATCTGACCAATCTCAACCACATCGATCTTGATATCCAAGGTTACGTCCAGTTCACCAATGACACCGACTACTGGCAAGCAAATGCCTTCAAACAGATCTTTCAAAACGCCACGACATTTTTCCAGCTTGGTGGAAACGATGTCAATGTCTATGGCGGAGGCTTCCTTGATGGCAACGGCCAAGCCTGGTATGACTTGTATGCGCAAAACATTTACATCCTGAGACCCATCCTCTTTGGTGTTGTTGGCCTGCACAACTCGACCATTCAAAACTTGAACCTCCGCTACAGCCCGCAGTACTACAATTGGGTTGCCAACAGCACCAATGTCTTGTTCTCGAACATTTCCATCTCCGGTTCTAGTCAGAGCAAGAACGTGGCCAAGAACACTGTAAGTAAATCACTTCGAGGATCCTGAAAAACAACTCACTAACTGTTTCAGGACGGATGGGACACCTACCGCAGCGACAACATCATCATTCAAAACTCAATCATCAACAACGGCGACGACTGCGTCTCCTTCAAACCCAACAGCACCAACATCCTCGTCCAAAACCTCCACTGCAACGGCAGCCACGGCATCAGCGTCGGCTCTCTAGGTCAATACCCCACCGAGACCGATATCGTCGAAAACGTCCTCGTCTACAACATCTCCATGTCCAACGCCAGCGACGGCGCCCGCATCAAAGTCTGGCCCGGCTCCCCCGCCGCCCTCTCCGGCGACCTCCAAGGCGGCGGCGGCAAAGGCCGCGTCAACAACATCACTTACGATACAATGAGCATCTCCAACGTCGACTACGCCATTGAAATCACCCAGTGCTATGGCCAGAAAAATTTGACTGCTTGCAATGAGTTTCCCTCCAAATTGACGATTTCGAATATTGTGATGAGGAATGTTCATGGTACTGCTAGTGATAAGTATAGTCCGATCTCGGGGTATGTTGTTTGTAGCAGTCCGAGTGTTTGTACTGATATCAGGTTGGAGGGTATTAATGTTAGCAGCCCGAATGGTACGGTCAATGAGTTTTCTTGTGGTGATGTGGATGAGAGTCTGTTGCAGGGCATTCAATGTACTTCCATCAACAAGGGGTACAACTGAGCTCTGCATCTGTATATAGTAATCGGATTGACGAACCTGATATTATAACGGACATATCTAAATGTCAGAGAATTCTTCCGAACCTCGGTGACCACTTGTATCTGGATCATGGAATGTTGTTCAAGATTTCGATTGCTCAATAAGTCAGGACGACGGCAACAAACTATACTCGACTCACGGTCTCACAACTTGGTCTCGCGTCCTTCGGCCAGTACCTCCTTCCTCCAACCGACTTCCACTCTCCTCGGTCCCTCCTTCTTAAATTCTACCAGCACGACTCTCTCGTTATCTCCCTTTCTACCCTCAGCTTCAGCCTCGGCACCAGGCTTATCAAGGCCCAGTACCACTCTGCCATCTTCTCTCTTCTTGCCTCCCAGCACCGTAGGCGATATGCACTTGTCACCCCAACTGCCTTCCTTGACAAAACTCAATACTTGGTCCCGTTGCCGTTGCAGTGTAGCAGAGTCGGGTACTGGAGCTTCTTTGCCAACATCGCCTGAAGGGCAGAGGAAGGGAGAAAGCAAGTACATGAGGAAGAATTGAGGGGGGAACAGCACAATGCGAGAGGCACGAGCTAGACGTAGCCAAGTTGCTGCAGGAAGGAAGCGGGCAGCGGTGTGTTCGAGACCGCCGTCGTGGGTCGGCACCGGTATCATGGTCTCGGGTTCGTCTTCTTCAGCAGTTGACGACGAGGATGGCAAGTTCTTGGGCGTGTTGCTGAGAGGCAGTAGATAAATGTACATCTGAGTGGTGAAACGTTTGGGCAGATTCGTGGGGGTAATCCAGCGAGTAAATGGGATGAGGTTGTCTGCTCATAACGTCAATTTCGCCCAAGATGATGTGACCGAGACAATTTCTAGCCACAAGGACTTACCAAGGTCAGCCTTTGCACTTTTCTCGTCAAGCCAGTCTTCGAACTTGATCTTGTCTCCGTGCACAAGCTTTCTGACTTTCACCCTCTCTTCCTCGTCTACTTCCAGCAGTATTCCATCTTTGGTTCTTGCCAAAAGGATGCCACTTTCCTCGAAAGTCTCACGGACAGCGGCCATCCGATAGACGTCGCTATCACAGTGACGGGCGGCATCTTCGGGAGCAGGCGGGTCGCCATCATGGAAGGGAGATATGTTGCCGCCTGGGAAGACGTGTGCAGAAGCGAACGACGAAGAAGTTTGTACTCGACGCAGAAGCAGGATATGGTTCTCTGGTGAAATCAAGATGACACTGCAGGTATCGTTAGCATATGTATAAGGTGGCAGTATGCTTTTGTGTTTTGCTCGGGACTGGAGGGTCAGGGTCGCACTAGCAGCATGATTTTGAGATGCCATTTCCGGTCCAATAAGACAAAAACAAAGGGGAAGGCTTGAAAAGCGCCCGCGACCGACAATATAAGTTATAAGCCCGTGATTGAAGGACAAGATATGGTGCATGCGTGCGGGTCGCGATGGTAGACATCGTGATTTCCAGTATCTAGAGACGGATTTACAAGCCACGAACGGCAGTCGCGACTCACCTAGAACTCGGTCTTGGAACGGCAGGCGCCTTCTTTCCTTTTTCGCCATTTCCCTCATATCCCTTGCCTAGAACTGTAGTGCCCGACATGCTGCGAAGCGATGTTTTGCTTGCTAATCGTCGTGCGGTTGCTGGTCCTGCAATATAAAATGGTCTTGATACACGAAGAGCAATGACGTCGACGACAGGTGAAGCCAGTACGGTTGGCGCAAAGAGACGAGCAAGATGCATATAGATTGCACAAATGACGAGTGCCAGACAAACGCAATGA
Source organism: Aureobasidium sp. EXF-10728 (assembly GCA_023848605.1). Classification (NCBI taxonomy): domain Eukaryota; kingdom Fungi; phylum Ascomycota; class Dothideomycetes; order Dothideales; family Saccotheciaceae; genus Aureobasidium; species Aureobasidium sp. EXF-10728. The sequence continues at coordinate 25,328 of SWBG01000074.1, forward strand.
TGTATCAACAGGGATAGAGGGGATGGTTAGAGGGAAACTCCTCGATGGTTCGGTTGTAGATTTGTGGAGGTATGGATGCGGACGGACAGCCGAGGCACGTCTAGCGCCCGTTTTTGGAGGTGAGCGAGACGAGTAGACTTGTAGAAGCCGGATAGAGAGACGGAAACCGACAAACAGAATCTATAATAATCACAGATATCCAAGAGAAGATTTAAAAGACCCACACTGTGGTGATGCTGATGGTTACAGCGTTGCAAGTGGTCATGGTTACCAAGCGACGTTGACTTGAAAGCCGAGCCGCAAAGCTGAAGCAAGCTGTCCTGAGCTCCAGACCACCCAAAAGCTCAAGCTCCAAAGAGCTACAGCTCGTTGGAACAGCTATTCTAGATGGTCAAAAGTCATGTAAATGGCAATCAGACACTATATCGTGCAATTATCCGGGTTATAGGTCGAAGATCAGTCGCAGTGAGGCGGCGCTCGCGATGTCGCATTCGAGAAGTTTCTTGCAGCAGTGTTACATTGACTGATCAGTAGCGAGCCGTGGTTGAAGAGCTGTCGTGTCACGTCGGGGGAAAGAGGCAAACGTCAGTTGGTGTTGGTCAGGACAGGCGTTTCTATTCAAAAGCCTCCCCAGTGTATGAGTAGAGGTTTTTCTTGTTTGTTTTTAAGAAAGTCTTGAAAGAGCCCCGTCGTATCCTGGCCATGTCATCGTCCTTCCACAATTCATTCCTCCGGGCGTCAATAGAAAATAATGTACACGTCGATGTTTTGGTTTCCATGACCGGGGTTGACTTTGAACTCCCCAAAAGACATCGCTCATTGCAGAGGTGAAGACGTTTACACGTACTTGCACATCATGGCAACCATCAGGTCGAAAAGACCAATGGCCTCGACGAAGGCGAAACCAAGAATGGCGTACGAGAAGAGCTGACCACGAAGAGAGGGGTTACGGGCAACACCCTGGAGGAGAGCAGCGAAAACGAGACCGATACCGATCTAGAGAGTAGGGATTAGCTCAAGAAGATGGCTGATAGGGATGAGATATCATGTGAAGTGAGATGGAGAAAAAAGGTTGAGCTCCAAAACACCCCGACACGATATGCGAGTGAGTACTTACACCGGCACCACCGAGACCAATGGCAGCGTTACCCATACCAATGTTCTGGGAGACCTGGACGAGGGCGTTGGCCATCTCGGAGGAGTAGGCGCGGCGGGCGGCGGGGGCGACCTTCTGGGCCATGGAGACGGCCTGGGGGCGGACGAAAGTGGCCTGGCGGAGACCTTGAGAGAGCGTCAGAACATTGTTGCTTCAATTCAATTGGGCTTGCCATTGATGGATAGAAGGCTGATGGAGGTGGAGGATGGTTCGATGTTTCGATGGAGGTGTGATGAGGTGACGTTGAGGTGGTGATGATTTACCAGAGAAGGCGCGCTGGGCGACCTTGGGCTGGACAGCGCGGAAGGCAGCAGGGCGGGCAGCCATCTGGGCGAACTTGGGGGCGATTCTGGAGGCCATTTCGACGATTTGGATGTGTGAAAGGGGATGGAGAGGAGAGTTGTTGATGAAGGATGGAAGATAAGGGTTGAGAGATCGGGGCGGAAGCTTTCCCTTGATGGACGACGAGTGAGAAGAGGTCAAGGGGGAAAGCCGTGGGAGCCCACGCAGAATTTTCTTGTACTGCCGGTCCGGTGGCCGTGTGATTTGGCCTCGTTTGCTTCACTCGGGGCCAGGCGGCGTAGCTTAACCGAGTCCATGTGGGTCTCTTTCACTCCAGGAAGCTCAACAATTGGCCAGATTCTCCCAGCACACAGACCATCCGCCTCCGAATCCTGGCCGATGTTAGGAGTGTCAATTGCACTCACAACAGCATTGGCTGCGAAGGAAAACAGAACAATGTCGTTCAACTTCGTGCAGTCCAGCTCCAGAGCCAAACGAATTCGAGCTCAGAATGAGCTCAAAGCATAGTATATAGAGTGATAACATGGGAAAGTGACAGAAGTACTGGCCAAATATAGTCTAAGTCAATAGCGCCCGCATCCGCGTCAGTGATCGAACTGGAGCTCCCCCAGCCAACTGTTTAGGCTGGGGTGTACTTTACCGGTAGTGAGCTGAGCCAAAGTTCTCTACTCAATTTGATGATGGGTGTTCATGACGGAATTTGAATATGATGCAAAAGACGTCTCTGGGACAACACTGATGTGGAAGAGCACACTTGTCTCGACTGGACCGGTATGAGCAGTCTTTGCTGTGAGCCATGCAACAATCAAGTCCGAGTTGTTCCAGGGATGGATACACAGGGAGGCATGACCTTCGTGAAAGGTGGATACTTTTGAGATAACCAGGCCTTCCGGAACGCAGGAATTGTGATGGCCAGGTACGAATGGAAAGTCACACATGAGAAAGGAAGAATTGAGTATGGTTGTACACTTTTGAATAGGACGCGAAGAGGGATGAGATGGAGTGCATCTTGAGACGACTTGCCAGTGCGAGCCAGTTCCAGCAAGAAACAGACAGACTAACCGTTCAGGGCATGCGGGTAGCAGGAACAAGCGACCCGTTCCATTGCTCAAACAAGCAAAGTGTGCCCAGGATGCATGGAGCATGGGCGCCAGCCATCGAACATGGCTAGCTATCGTTGGCAGGGATAAAGGTAGCCAGCTGCCCGCTTCTCCAAGTCCATTGGAATTTTGCCAGACTCAAGGTCGAAAGACGAAGCAAACGGAAAGGCCTCGAGCGCAGTCCAAGATCCATGTGGCCGGTCGGTCGAGGTTGGACGTCGTGAGGTCAAAAGTCGTGGCGTCCGCGCCCTCCCGAGTCAACCCGACGATCGCTGCGAGCTTCAGCAAATTGCGCCCGCCAAGTTGGATGTGCGACGAGCCGCTGACGACGAGCACTCCTCCAGTGAGGTGTTCGTCGAGCTCTGGATATTGGTTACTTGCGCCTTCTCTGTTCAGACAACTCTAGATTCGAGATGTCCAGCAATGTTGGTGGTTCCTTTGGAGAGAGCTAAACTGATCGATAGGTAGACCAGGCCTCGGACCAACCCAGCCCGCGTGGAGACATCTGCTGCATTGTTCAGCTTCATCAAGGTGCCTGCAAGAGACATGAAAGTCAACAAACGACGTCTGAATAGACGCGCATTATGCGATCCCGCGAGCAATCAAGCCGCAGACTTGAGGCAGGAGCAGAAGCAGCTTCCCGGTCCTGCTGTGTTACGATCGCTCATGCTCGTACCGCGTTGCCCACGCCTGAGTGTTCCTCGATGATACTCAGTCAGTCGCGATGATGCTTCCTCGAAGCTCTTATAGTGCATGGAACACGTTCCTTATTAAGAGTTCGGCCGACGTCCAGAGCGCTTAGCTTTACTTTGTCTTAAGGGTATCCATTCGAGTCATACTCGCAGCAACGACCTAGGCATCGTCACGACGAGGAGTATACCGTGGTAGGGGCCTCTATATGCAGGATACTTGTAGGCCGAACAAGGACAATCAAAGCACATTTAGGTTTGAAGCTTGAAGGCCGCTCTGGTACAAAGTATGCATCACATACACATGGGCAAAGGACAAGCAGAACAAATGAGGTGTATGTGCACAATATGCGCAGCGTGAATTCGTATTCAAATTCTTCCTTTCCCAGTTCATGAACGCCCAATGTAAATGCTTTCAATCGAACTCCGCAGTGACTCCCATCTTTTTTATCATAACCGTCCAAACTTTTCCCATTGATGATCTATTCCCTCTAGGCGTAGAGCTTCTTGTCGAAGCTGTGGAGACCGTGGACGTTACCCTCGGCCTGAGCAGAGACGGTACGGAGCTCGAATCTGACCTCGCCGTCAATGACGCCTTGGCGAAGAGCAGTCAAGCTGGTGACACCAATGTCCTGAAGGGAGTGCTGAACACCCGAGATGAGGTAAGGAACGAACTTGGTGACGGATCCACGGTCCAGAACGGAACCAGAGACACCCTGGGCGACGAGAAGTCTGTCACCCTCGGAGAAGTAGCGAGCGGTACCGGCGTTGGAAGCCTTGGGGTCGTTGGGGTTGGCAGAACCAACACCGGCCTTCTTGTCCTCCATGGCGTCGATGGAACCCATACCTCTGTAGGCCTTGACAAGCTGACCCTCACGAGAGACGTAGGACTCACCGGGCGACTCAGTGGTACCGGCAAGAAGACCTCCCATCATGACAGTGCTGGCACCGAGAGCAAGGCCCTTGACGATGTGGCCAATGTTTTGGATACCACCGTCAGCAATGCAAGGAACACCGAAGCGGGCAGCGAACGAGGTGACGCTGTGGACGGAAGCAGCCTGGGGACGACCGACGGCCATGACCTCCTGGGTGATGCAGGCAGAGCCGGAGCCCATGCCAATTCTGAGACCGTCGACACCAGCAGCGATAAGACCGGCGGCCTGCTCGCGAGTGACAACATTGCCACCAATGACATCAAGACCGGGGTGGGTCTTCTTGATGTACTTGATCATCTCAATCTGGTACATGGAGTTACCCTGAGAAGAGTCAAGGATAACGATGTCGAGACCAGCGTCAACGAGCTTCTGAAGACGAGCCTTGTCGTCGGGGCGGGTACCGATGGCGGCAGCGGCAATCAGCTGCTTGGAGTCGGAGAGCTTGGAGGCGAGGGGGTAGTTCAAGTTCTTCATCAGATCGGAGCGGGAGACGAGCGAGATGAGGTTGCCGTTGTCGTCAACGATGGGAAGCTTGCCCTTCTTGGACTTTTGCAGGATAGCGTTGGCCTCGGTGAGCTCAATGCCGCTCTTGGCAGTAACGAGCTCGGTCGACATGACCTTGCTAACGGAGTCTCTCAGGTTGTCGTGGAACTGGATATCACGAGGGGTGATGATACCGAGGAGCTTGGAGCGAAGCTTGCCGGACTCTGTAGGGCCATGTTAGCCGTGCTGCTTCCGAAAGAGAACTCAAACAGAAGGCATGGTTTTGCGTATTTTTCAGATTCCAAAATATTTCTCCACAACAGATTGACTTGGATGCGGTTGAACGAAAGTTATTATATTTGTTGAGTCATCCTCAAGCGAGAAGAGCAAAGAAAGAAATGTCGGCTTACCAGTGACGGGGAAACCACCGAAACCAAGCTTCTCCTTGAGAGCAATGGCCTCGCCGACGGTGGTCTCGGGAGAGATAACGACGGGGTCGAGGATGAAACCGTTCTCGTAGCGCTTGACCTTGCGGACCATTTCGGCCTGGTCTTCGGCAGAGCAGTTGTGGTGGATGACACCGAGACCACCGAGGAGAGCCATGTGGATGGCCATGTTGTGCTCGGTGACGGTGTCCATGGGCGAGGAGAGGAGGGGGGTCTTGAGGGAGATGCGCTTGGTGACGGGCGAGTCGAGGGTGACCTCGTTGGCGGAGAAGCCTGGAAAGAGAAGTAAGCACGCTGATAGTTGTGCGCGTGCGCATTCAGCGGCTCATACCAATGTAACCAGGGAGGACCAGGAAATCGTTGTAGGTCAGACCACCGTTGTTCTTGGAGTCGAGGAGAGTCTGAACGTTGATGCCATCACGCTCGGAGTACTCGCTCTTGACGATGTCGAGGGCGTTCTGGTAGTCAAGGATCTTCTCCTTGTGAAGAACAGGAACCTGGGAGGTCATTTTGGCGGAATGTCGTGTGTCGTGAGATTAGAGGAGTAGAAAAAAGACAAGGAGAAAGGACAAATGACGCAAATGGGTATCTCGATTGAAAGTAGTACGACGAAGAGGTCGACGGGTTCAAGTGTGAATACTTTCCCCAAGAAAAGAAGAGAGAAAAGAGAGTTGTTCGAGATTTTCTGCGCATCCTCGACGCGCAGGCTTGGGCCAAGGTCTGCAAGCGATCTGTGCACTCGAGTTTGCAGTGTTTGACTCTCGGCCTTAGTAGGACCCTTTCTGGTTATCGCCGCTATCATCAGCTCTGCCTTCACACCGAGTCCAGGAGTCCTTACTCAATAGTATATACTTCAAATCGAGGCGTTACGTAGTCGGAATAGTCAAGTAATATGTCAGGCAGCTGTACCATCAAGTCGTGTCTCAGTTTCTGTCGGTCATTTCGTCTTCATCCACACAATTCGAGACGAAGTGGGATGCCTCGATGATAGCGTCAGCCAGCCCGAGGAAAAACAGAGCATGCAAAGCAGTCCTTGGGAATGCAGAAGGTGCACTAGGTCATCCAGGGTGGTCGTCTTTATGGATTATAATGGATTGTTCCTCTCTTGCCAAGTTTGACCGAGATCGATGCAAGGTATAAGAGGTGGAAGAGACCCTTGATCGGTCAGTTTAGTGTTTGGGCAACTTTGGTTTCGGGGTGCGGGTGGGTTTGTTGACACCAAGCAAAACAACAAAGTCGAGCTTTTCGGCCCACCACTTTCCTGCATACATCACGCCAGCCTGCTGCTCTGTCCAGCGCCAACTATTTTTCGAGGCCGCAAGTGTCTTGTTTGCTAGCAGAGAACCGTCGTTTCAAAAGCCTCTGACTCTGTTCCGCAAGCGAAATCAAGAACGGGTGTTGCAACGGGCGTGTTTACGGGGACTGAGCGTTGCAAAGCAATCGATTTCTGCCCTGCTATGCCGTCTGGTCCAGTCGACGACTTTTCCCTTGTCTGCTGCTTGTACTGTCATTGCTAATAGCAGTGCTGCGGGCGACGTCGCCGCTCTCTTTCGACAAACAACTCGCCGTCCCGCTGCTGTGTCGAGTGCCGCCGGGACACTGACAAGTCGGAAACCACACTCCTTCCCCATTCATTCAGGGTCGCTCCTTCCCTAAGACAGCATGGCATATCTACACCAATCACGCGGGCAAGCGCCAGGGTCTCCTTCGGTGCCTGGCAGCCCGCTCCGCCATGCGACCAGCGTATCAACAAACCATCTTCACCACAAACGAGGACTCAGCGAGGCCACCGGCTCCCCAAAGGCAAAGGGGTTCTGGGAGGCCAAAGAAGCCAATGTAGCGCCGGTCACACCTGAACAGTTCCGCACTGCTCTAAGGCCTCTGCAACAGGCCCCGGGAACATCGCCTGCTCAACCCTCGCCGCATTCGCTATCACATACCCAATCGCACTCGCGCTCCAAGAGTCTGCATGACTCTAGAATGGACCCCTTCAACGACAGCACTCCCAATTCTCAGTCTGCCTCGCCCATGCCCACATCACCGCCGATGAAGTCTCGACCGCATTCGCTCGCCATCTCCCGCTCCGACTCCGTGCGAGCCCCTATACACGACCGTGGCAACCGCAATTCCGTTCACGTCCACTTCGCCTCGCCGAGCCACATTGAGAAGTCGGAACTGCAAGGCTTGCAAAGATCAGCCACGAAACACCTGCGCACTCTTAGCAAGTTTGCCCAGAACACCGACGATGACGACTTCTCCATCAAGTCTCCAGAGCAAGAGGTTGTCGGTCTGCATGGCCGCAGGAGGTTGCAACGTACCATGACAACAAAAGAGAACAAAGGCACAGAAAACACTAGCAAGTTCACAAGCAGTTGGGAGGCTAGCAAGTGGATGGACCGTCAGCGTCAATTCTTGCAGGCCTATGAATATCTGTGTCATATTGGTGAAGCAAAAGAGTGGATCGAAGACATAATCCACAAGCAGATCCCTGAAATTGTTCAGCTCGAGGAGGCACTGCGAGATGGTGTCACATTGGCTGAAGTTGTGCAAGCCATCCATCCCGATCGACCCATACGCATTTTCAAACACGAGCGCCTACAATTCCGCCATTCCGACAATATCGCTCTGTTCTTCCGCTTCCTTGCCGAGATGGAACTGCCCGAGCTCTTCCGCTTTGAGCTGGTCGACTTGTATGAGAAAAAGAACATTCCCAAGGTCATCTACTGCATCCACGCCCTATCGTGGCTTCTTTTCCGCAAAGGAGTCGTAGACTTCCGCATCGGTAACCTCGTCGGTCAATTGCAATTTGAGGATCATGAGCTCGAAGCTATGCAGAAGGGTCTCGACAAGGCTGGCATTAGTATGCCCAACTTCTCAGGCATGGGAGCCAATTTCGGTGAACCGGAACCGGAACCTGTCGAGACAGAGGAAGAACGAATTCAGAGAGAACTCTCCGAACACGAAGCCATGATCGAAGACTTGCAATCTCAGGTTCGCGGGGCTATGGTCAGATTAAGACTCGGCGATACCATGAACCAGCTATGGGACGCCGAAGAAGCCATCGTCGACCTTCAATCACGGATCCGTGGAGACTTCGCTCGTCAGATTTCAGATTATCGCATGGATATGAAACGATTCGCTGTTCAGCTTCAGAGTGCTGCTAGAGGCTTCCTCATTCGCAAGCATCGCAGCAACCGGGAGCAAACCTGGAAAAGCCAAGAGAAGCAAGTTGTCACTCTTCAATCGCTTTTCAGGGCTCGCAAAGCAAGAACTGAAGTCAAACGCATGCGTACTCATATGCAGAAGCAAGAAACGGGCATCCGCAACCTCCAAGCCGCTATTCGTGGAGCACTGGGCAGATGGAATGTCAGTGATCAATATGAAGCGACACGCGAAGCGGAAGAGCCAGTCCGTTGGCTTCAAGCAGCAATCAGAGGAGCTATCAAGAGAAAGCAGATTGAGCGTCAGATCGAAGAAGGGCATGCCTCTGAGGAGCACATTGTTTCTCTACAAGCCGCCATCCGAGGAGCTCTTCGAAGAACTCAGGTCGAGCGTCAACTCGAGGATAGCCGAGCGTCTGAGCAAGATGTTGTCGCCATGCAAGCCGCAATCAGAGGTATGCTCGAGAGAAAGGGGCATGCCGCGAATGCCGATCTGCTTAGAAAACATTCAAGATCTGTCGCAACACTTCAACATGCCATGGCTGGCTTCATTCAGCGTCGAAAACTCGAGCACACTCGCACATCCCTGGACACAGAGGCCCCTGCTTGGCTTGCAATTCAATCTGCAGCGCGTGGTCAGAAAGCAAGACATACGTTCAGAAAACTGAAGTCAGATCTACAAAAACAATCGCCTTCGATCGTCGCATTGCAGTCAGCTTTCAGAGCTGGCTGTAGTCGCAAAGACGTAAACGCCATCAGGGATGCACTCAGTTACCGCGAGAACTCGATCCTTGATTTCCAGAGCTCTGCTCGTGGCCACGTGTTCCGCAAAAAGCACCATGCCGATATCAATGCGCTGCATGCCCAGAAGCCAGGGATCACAGATCTCCAATCTTTGTCGAGAGCCTATATCGAGCGTCAAAGAGTGTTCGATGTTTTGTGCCAGCTTAACGAGCAAGAGGACCAGATTGTCGAGTTGCAAAGCATCGCTCGCGCCCTTCTCGGCCGTCGCGACATTGGTACTCTTCTTGGTCAACTTGAAGATGAAGAGGACGCAGTCATGGAATTGCAATCTGCAATTAGAGGGTCACTCGTGAGGCGTGACTTTGCCGAGAAGCAACGCTTCTACAAGGAGAACATGGAGAAGGTCATCAAAGTTCAGAGCATCATCCGCGCCCGCCAACAAGGTCAAGCCTACAAAAGCTTGACCAGCGGAAAGAATCCACCTGTTGGTACAGTGAGAAACTTTGTTCATCTCCTCAATGACAGCGACTTCGACTTCGACGAGGAACTCGAGTTCGAGAGGTTGCGCAAGACTGTCGTTCAGCGCGTACGACAGAACGAGATGGCTGAGCAATACATCGACCAACTTGATATCAAGATTGCGCTGCTTGTCAAGAACAAAATTACTCTGGATGAAGTCGTCAAGCATCAACGACACTTTGGCGGCCACATTGGCAGTCTTCTGAACAACACCGAGATCTCTTCCAAAGATCCTTTCGACCTCAAAGCTTTGAACAAGAACTCGAGAAGGAAGCTTGAGCACTATCAGGAGCTGTTTTTCCTCTTGCAGACTCAGCCACAATATCTTGCACGCCTCTTCCACAAGCTGAAAGAACAAGGCATGCCAGAGCAAGAAGGCAAGAGGATTGAGCTGCTCATGATGGGACTCTTTGGCTTTGCGCAGAAGCGTAGGGAGGAATACTACCTCTTGAAGCTAGTCACACGCTCAATCCAAGAGGAAGCAGAGCACAGTGCTTCTCTACAAGATTATCTTCGTGGCAATTTCTTCTGGAGTAGATTGCTATCTGCCTATGTGAGAAGTCCCCGCGATCGCAAGTACATGCGTGATTTGTTTGGGCCACTTGTCAGGGAGAGCATCTTCGAAAACGCAGATTTGGACCTTGAAAGCGATCCGATGCAGATCTACCGTGCTTCAATCAACAACGAGGAGCTCTCAACCGGACAACGCAGTCGCAGGAACCCAGACATTTCACGTGAAGAAGCCATCCGCGATCCTGAGACCAGAGATCTTTTTGTATCACATTTGCAAGATCTCCGTGATATTTGCGACCACTTCTTCATCCTGCTTGAAGAGACTCTGCCTCGTATGCCTTACGGTCTGAGGTTCATTGCACAGCAGACATTCAACACGCTCGTGACCACCTTCCCTGGAGAAAGTCAGCAGCATCTCCTCCAAGTGGTCGGCCACTGGTTATGGAAAGCCTATCTTGCTCCTGCATTGACTCAACCAGAGATGTGGGGGATCATTGACAGAGGTCTAAGTCCCATACACAAGCGAAACTTGGGAGAAGTCAGTAAAGTTCTCGGCCAGGTATATGCTGGCAGACTGTTCGGCGGTGACCACATCTATCTGCAGCCTCTGAACACCTGGGTTGGTGAGGCTATTGAGAGAATGGAGGAACTTCTCGTATCTCGTAAGTCCTGCATTGGTCGTCGATTGCGCGTTGCTAACATCTCCTAGTTATTGATATCCCCGAGCCTGAGCAACAGTTTGACATCGACGAGTTTAACGATCTCTTCGCCCGCGTCAAGCCTACCCTGTACATCAAGATGGCAGACATCTTTGCCATCCACCATCTTGTGACGAACGAGCTGTCGCATCTCTCCGACCCAGACGATGTTCTGCGCGAGATTATTCGTGAGCTCGGCAGTGCTCAGAGTAACGAGAACGAAATGATGGGTGTAGGTTCGAACGAAATCAGCCTGCAACTGACCCCCAAGTTCCACGACAAGCAAGATCCAGAGGCCGATCTCAAGCAACTCTTCATGGAAACCAAGCGTCTTGTCTTGTTCATCATCAGGATACAAGCTGGAGCCAACTTGCTTGAAATTCTCGTTCGCCCCATCACGCCGGAAGATGACGACAAGTGGTTCTCACTGCTGGACGAGGAAGCTATGCACCAGAAGCATAACCCGAGAGCACCTTCGGCATACTCTGGCATGATGGAAGAAGAACCGGCTTCCACTCTTCTGGACATTACTTCAATGTCATACGCTGAAGTCAAGAGTGCGGCTCTCGAGAACATTCTGATGCTTGAGCAAGAAGGAAAAGTCAACAGACACAATCAGTATCAAGACTTGCTCAACGCTATTGCTATTGACATCAGGACGAAGCATCGTCGTCGTGTGCAGAGAACTCGCGAGCTGGACGGTGTCCGTGCTACGCTTACGCAACTCGACTCGAAGGCATCTTACTTGGACGAGCAACTACAGAGCTACAATGACTATATCGAGCAGGCCATGATTACGCTGCAAAACAAGAAGGGCAAAAAGAGATTCTTGCTGCCTTTCACCAAGCAGTACAACCACGAGCGTGAATTGGCTCGATCTGGTCGCACACCCAAGTTCGGTTCCTACAAGTACTCGGCACGTTCTCTTGCGGAGAAGGGCGTACTTGTCAGCTGGGAAGGATACGATGCAACTCAGTGGAATCGCATCAACGTCACAATCTCTTCGGATGAAGTCGGCGTATTCCACATTGAGGGTAGCATGGGTAGTCTTATGATCCCAGGCGCCAGCGCTTCTGTGCCCCTCGACGACCTCCTCCAGGCGCAATTCGACAACCACCAATTCATGAACCTGTTCCGTGGTACTGGTGGCGAAGGTGGTCTAAAGCTGAACGTCAATCTCTTCTTGCATCTGGTCTTCAAGAAGTTCTATCGTGAAGAGTAGAAGATGGAACGCGACTCGCTCGTGGACCATCATAACGTCGATATGACCTTTTCGTGTTTCCTTTTTCTCAATTCTTACTCCTTTCCCTTTACTACAAAGACGTCAAGTCGCCCTCTGTTTATATAATACGACTCCCTGGAAATTCTTATGGCACACGAACAGGGTGAAGAAGACGAATTTAGGACTCCTCCCATATGGCGTTTTCTTTCTATGAGTCTGAGAAGAGTCATGGTTGTGGTTTGCAATGGCGGCGAAATTGTTAAGCATAGAATACCCACTTGATGTTAATGTTACAATTCTCATATTTTCGAAGTCATCCCTCTGTTTCATGTGGTGGAAAGCACAGTGAGTTTCCTAACAACGGTTGCCATCTGACTGATATTGTTGAGAACGACTTTCGTGCATAATCTCGGAAGCGAGTTATGCAACACTTGGCAAGCAGCTCAAAGGAGGACCGCTGACCCTTGGGCGTCTCTGCGCGACTTCCACCTGTGTCTTATCTGACAGTCTCTCATAAATATGTGCAGTGTCATCTGCGTGTAAAGATTGTGCTTGAAATAGAGTACATATCGACATCTCACGCGTTCTCAACAACACACCCAATTGTCGCGTCTCTCAGATGATCACGACATTAAGCACTTCAGGATGTCACAAATTGGTCATCTGCCCTCATGAATCCTGAACAGCCGCGAAGGGCGGCAACTGTGCCTCTGCCCGTTCCTCAAACCCATCAGAACCCGCCACCAGCTCCGCCTCTACCCCCGCAACAGCGGGCTCGCAATGCCCTGAACAGATTTCTAGGATTCCCTGCCAGAGCCGCAGATGCAGATGGCGATGGGCGCGATGGCACCAATTTAGGGCTGAAGGATGTCCAAAGACTTCCGAGTCTATCAGCGTATAATGCCAGCGCTAGCCATAAAACTGGACTAGAAATCAATTCCTTATCCATCAATGATGAGGGAAGTCATGCAATTCTTGCTGGACGGGACATCCTCAAGACAATTCGAGTCGATGAAGGGAGCTGTACAGAAGACATCAACATTCGAGCTGCGATCCGTAACTACAGTGCCCACACCTCTGGGAGGTCAAAGGACAATATCAACATCTCAGATGTCGCTTGGGGAAAGGGCAATTTCGGCAACTACATCGCCGCTGCAAACGCTAACGGACCCATCACGCTATATGACCTAAATCATCCTGGTATCGAAGTCGCGCAGCTGAAGGAACACCGCCGACAAATCCACAGGGTGACGTTCAACCCTCATGCTGGCCAGCATTTCCTCTCTGCCAGTCAAGATGGAACCGTCCGACTATGGGACCTCCGCGACGTGAGACGAGATGCCAACACGTTTCCAAGCAGGTTCACTACCAGCGGCCAGAATGAGGGAGTCCGAGATGTCAAGTGGTCCCCAACAGACATCTTCGAACTAGCCATGTGTACGGATGGTGGCTTCGTACAAAGATGGGATACTCGCAAGCTCAAAAGTCCATTGACGCGTATCGCCGCTCATACCGGCCCGTGCGCGACGATCGACTGGCATCCTGATGGTAAACATCTACTCAGCGCCAGTTCGGACAAGACTGTCAAAGTGTGGAACATCTCTGCTGAGGGTAGAAGACACAAGGCCGTTTACGAGATCAAGACGCCACACCCTTTGCGTCATGCTAGATGGAGGCCATCTTGCCAGTCATCGTGGCCAACGGGTCGGGGCTCCAGGCAGTGTACTCAGATTGTCACATCCTACGAGCGCGACCATCCTATCGTGCATGTCTGGGATTTCCGAAGACCTTGGCTACCCTTTAGAGAAATGGAAGGGTACCAGACTGCTCCAACAGATCTTTTATGGCACTCTCAAGACTTGCTGTGGACAGTCAACAGGGAGGGCATGTTTCTCCAGCATGATATCAAATATGCTCGGAAAGTCATGGACAAACGCAACATGCAAGCCTTTGCTATCTCACCGCTTGGAGAATTCAGTCTGGTGACTCAGAAAAGAGCGACTCGCCTTAGACCGGGTCTCAATCGTGACGATAGCGAAGCGTTCATTCGTCAACGGCGATCTGGTCTTTCGCCCTCTGAGACGATTGGACAAGGCAACACATCTAGTCGAGGATCCCATGACGATACCATAGACGACACCTTTCTAAGCAGCTCTTATGGTAAACGCCATAAAAGATCTCCCAGTGCCAGGATCGGCAAGTCGTCTAATGAATCACCGCCGGCATATGATGCGAACTCTACTCGAACGGTCAGCCTCGAAGACGTCCTGAAGGCGGGTCGAGCATATAAGCCAGGGCAAAGCGCCGCTCGCGGCCGTCTACCTGGTAGTCCAAACCTGTTGCTCCTGCAGTATTTCGCCAAGCACTACACAACACGAGCTCTGCCCGAACCTCCTTCAGTCGATGCTTTCCTGAAAGTACATGAGGTCTTTGAACACAACGCATCTCATGTACAAAAGGCATCACTATACCGCTTGGCTCAGTCATGGAGGATGATGGGTCGAGCAGTCATGATAGAACTGCTGAACAGAGCAAATCACCACCGTAGACTAAGAGTAAAGAACGAGTCCGGGCCTCGCAAAAGCCTGCTAGACGAGTCGCCCTTTGCGAGAAGGACCAGGAAATGGCTCGGGTCAACAGAGCGCAGGCTGAGCTCAAAGCCTGGTACACCCTTGAGCCGACCACTCAGAACGATGGAGTCACTCTCGACTGTTCAGCCCGACAGTACTTCGAATGTTCCCACACCGATTGCACGACCTGTAAAAGACAAACACGAGTCAGAGCGAGCTTCGTTGAAAGACATTGATAAGGACGAAAGTCTGACGCTACCACCTTCGCTCCTGACTCCTTCAGAGATTCAACAAAACATCGAGGAACAGAGCCGAGCTAAGTTGCAAGCAGTCGATCACCGAGGCATCGAGCATCGTAACTCTTGGTATGGCTCTGTACAGAACTATCAAGAGAAGCGAGAGGCGATCAACAATTGGAGACAACCCCTCAAAGAGCCACTTAGTCTGGAGGATGGGCCCAGCGAACGGCCTAAACCTACAAGATACAACTCCGACGAGAGTTTTGGCATGTTCCCATCTTTGTCTTCTCGAGATGCATCGGGTCCCGCTTCTTCAGTTGCTAGCAGATCGGATCTCATGGAAGCCGTGCAAGAGAATCTCCGATCAGAAGGGTCAGACGGCTCGATGAATCTGGGAAGTAGTTCATCTTCTGAGCCTATCTTGGGTCGAAGCTATCAGACCAGACAGGGCATACCGGAGGATAAGAGCCAGGGAGATGTTATCCCTTCATCCGAAAGCGACCGCGGAGGATCTGTGAAGGCCCCCGCAGCCATGGAGAACAAAGAAGCTCCAGCAAGGGACATACCTCGAGACATGCAAACTCTAGCTTTGAACAATCAGCAGAGCTTCACGTCCGAAGTCGACGCTTTCCCTAAACACCGGAAGCTTTCTGATGAAGTTGAGAATATGGAGGCTAGTGGCACTATCATCCCGCACCGGCACTCAAGACAGCTAGGACGATCGAGAGAAGGATCCATAACCAAACCAACAACACTCGCGCACACCACAGAGAGCGCACCAGCCGCGCTATCTTCAAAGAATGCTTCTGTGGACTCGACAAAAACACCCTTCATCACAGCCGACTTTCTGACATCTGACTACAATGTCGATAGCGAAAAGGATAAACCATTCCGTGTGATCGACATGCTCAATCACCTGCTCGACTATCATACTGTGAAGGTGCCTGACGCACAAGCAGCGACCAACTTTATCTTCATGTTGGCACCCCTGCTTCCAGCGACCCATGCACTCTCACAAGCAGATATCGATGCGACCATTACTGTATACAGCGAGTACTTCACGGCCATGGGATACAGTGACATGGAGATTTACAGCTTGTTCTCGACTTCGTTTGAACATCTCATCAAGGCTGGGCTGCAACCTCTACAAGCAGAAAGCATCATCAGCACCTATCACAGCCAACTGCAGCATCTCGGGCTGTTCAGCAATGCCGCCTATCTGCGCCGTGTCAGCTATCCCATGTACCCATCAGTCTACGAGGCCGGCTTGAAAGACACTCAAGTCAGCTTCATGTGTGGTGCCTGCAAGAAACCCATCAACACCCCCAACAAGATGCGCTGCGAAACTTGCACACAACGCCAAGACCCATGTCCAATCTGCTGGAGCGACACAAGTCCCTTCGAAGGTCCCGCCAAGATAAAAACACGAGCAGGAGGCAATCGAACTTCTGTAGTCGAGCCCTTCCCACAACCAGCGACTACCACCGACAACGACGACGAGACCCACCAAACCAATCTTGAAGCCGCGCAGGTGCAGAAGAATGCATTGTACTCTACCTGCTTGCTCTGCAACCATTCAGCCCACGCCGCATGTCTGCGTACCTGGCACTCACCCCCTCCACCCCACATTGATGTCTCTCCAACCTCGGTGTCGACCTCCGAGGGCGCTTGCCCCACTCCAGGATGTCTTTGCGCATGCACACCGGGACCTCTGCGCAATGAATTGTTGGATACTGTTGAGCGGAGGGAGAGGGAGAAGAGTGTTCGTGATGATGATTGGGTTGTGCCGGAATCGAGGGCGGCGCAGACGGCTGCTACGTTGGCGGGTGGGAGGAAGAAGAGTGGGTTGAGTGTTACGACGCCTAGTGAAGAGGTTGGTGGTGGGAGGCGGGAGAGGAGGAGTGTAGGGTTCAAAAAGAGTTAATCAAGAAGTAGTCACCATGTCAGTGTATTAACCTATGGAATCGTCAGACGGTAACTCATCGGTGGTTCTTTCTCGCGGCAAGCAATAAAAAACTTTGCAAGACCTGGTTTGGAGAATTATACTGTGGTATCAAGTCTGGGCAGAAGTCAAAAATAAACATCTACAAACCAAGTGATCATGTTGCAGTACAAGCAAAGACAGGAGAAGGGCGGGGGTAGAGTAGACAGGAGGTAATCATACTCTGAAAAACACAACGACAAGTCGTCCATCACGACACAAAAATCTAATCCAGAATGAACGACAGGCAAAGAAAAAGAGCACCGTGGGCAGGGATTGAACCTGCGACCTCCCGACCCTTGAGAGAGAGAATTAGGGACTTAGGTAAGCGAACGAATAGGGACTTAGGTTACCAGGTCGGGCGTGATACCACTACACTACCACGGCTTTTTGTGGTTGAAATGGGCTCAGAATATCTTGAATATATAGGTTGGACGGTTTGAGGGGTTGTCGCGGGAGCTTGGAGGTCGCGTGAGGGAGTTTGGGTGGTCGGCTGATCTTGGCAAGGCACACTTGATAACGCAGCAGGTGCTCGACAATGAGAATGCGATCAACGTCGACTTGGAGGTTCTGATAGGCGAAGGGTGTCGTATCGATGGTCTGGCCGAAGGGTTGGGACTTGGAGCTGGGTATGATCAAAGTGCAGAGAAGCCAGGGTCAAAGCGACGGGATGGGAAGACAGCCCAAAATCGGGATATGCACTCTCTTTGGCTGGATTGTTTCGAGCAACGGCTGGAAGGCGAGTCTGACTTGACGCGAGAAGATGTGAGTCGATGGTATAAGAGAAGAAAAGGAGATATAGCATTAAAAGGCAACAGTGCTTATTTGTACAAAGTCGAAGGGTCCGAAGAAGAAGATGTTGTGTATGCAAAATCGGGGGTATCGTTCAAAACAAGCAGTCGAGAATAGTATGTTCATGAAATGGTCGAGCTGGGTTGCAGCAGGTTATTCGCGATCGACATAGGTGCTAGCCAGGCGTCCGAAGAAGGGAAGCTCAAAGCGGTCGAGAGTCTCGGCTAGCCAAATGATCAGTACTAGGTAGACTCGGACAAGGAAGGTAAGCAATCTCACCATCGCGATAGGCTCTAAAGACCAGTAGGACAATCAAGCCGAGGTCGCCGATGAACAGCAGCCAGGACAAGAAGCGAGACCACGAGAGCAACATGTGTAGCACAAACAAGGCAGCAAAGACAAGACTCGACTGCCACGCGTGGAATCTATCGTGTTCATATCAGCATCAAGCTCTTTCCTCTGGTGCTTGAGATGAATCCTCTTACCGCACGTAGTCGCTCTTCCTCTCGAAAATCAACATGGCGACACCTCCTGCAGGTGGCAGCAGTAGGTAAGGCAAGCAGGCCTCGATATCCATGCGTATTCCCAAGCTCGTTTCAAAGACATAATAGCCGTCTCCTCTTAACCGCGAGGTCTGTGTTGTGTTTGCTTCGAGGTCGTCGTAGGCTGAGGGGGAGGGAAGTTGAGAGACGCGAGTAGCAGCCCATGGGTCTTCAATGCTTGATTGTGCGCGAGTGACTGCAGCAGGGCGAGGTGACGAGGTCGATGTGCGGAGCGGTGGTGACAATGCGCGTGTTGATTCAGGAGGGCTGCTCTGGTAGGGTGCAAAGTTGTGTGCCATGGTTGCGTCTTCGGTGTGCGTTGGAGCTATCGGAGCTGGTCAAGAGGCTGTAGAAAATACAGAGGCAGAGGAAGAAAGACTTGTTTGTTGCTATGCATGGCACCTTATCGTCACCGCTGCTTGTCTTGGTCGCCGGAGCTGCTGCCCGGCGAGCCGTGGTTTCTCCGTCTTGTCTTGGTGACGCGCACCGCTCCTTCCTGATGAGTCGGTGAGCAACACCTGAACAAGGCCTCCAATTGACACGCCTGGATTGTGTCTTTTAGATTTGCACTGTGAATCTCCATGGCTACTTGTACTGTTCGTTGGCGCTCTGGAGACCCTCAGTTCATGCCAACGCGGGCACCGCCGAAACATGGCTGCAACTCCAGACGACTGTGCTAGCGAAATGTCTCTATCCAAATGCACAGTCGAATTCAACATGTTGTAAGCTCCACCGAGAGCTTGTGCAATCTGCGAACTTCCATTCACTTGTTCAAAGTTGGACCCTCACTGTCGCTCGTTCACACGGGTAGCCGTCCACTTTACTCTTGATAACCTCACCCAGCTTTTCCTTTCGAATTCTCCCATGGGATTCTCAAGTAATCACCAATCTATTGCAGTAACCAGAGAACCTAGGCGTCTCTTCCCAGTTCGACTGTCTTACCTCTGAGCAAGCTTCACTGCAGGAGACGTCGACGACCCCTTTCAAGGACCAAGTCCAGCCAGCGTCCATCTTACTCCCCACCCCATGTTCTCAGCTTGACAACAAGCTTGTCTTTTTCAAATCCGACCTTCACTTGCCCAGACAGGTAGTATATAAACCTTCTTGCGATCCACCTCCTCTCTCTCCTCTACATACCACTTTGCTCCCTGTTCTCTACTGTCACCTTCTCTCCTACTACTCCACATCATCATGGACAATTCAGACATCATCGAAAGCACACGCCTGACCGAGTTCGAGGGCGCAGAATGGCCTTGCTTCGTCTTTCCAGACCACTCGGTACCTCCCGGCGCAATCGAGCCTAGACCTAACAAGTATGCTCTACCCGTATTACTTCTCAAACGACACGACTTTGAATGGCGCAGCCGCGACGCACTTTACGAATTCGACCCTTGTGAGACCAGAGAGTTCGGCGACAACCGTACCAACGGAGAATGCGAGCAGGCCTTCGAAGAGGCTATGGAGTTCCACGGCATGGAACACTGGCACGATGTGGCCTGGCAGAAGCAAGCCGCAAAAGATATGATCATCGATCTGGACAGTGACGAAAACGACGACGACATCGGGAAGTTCAAGCCGCACAAGCGCACCTCCTTCCAACTGGACACGGATGACGACCTCAGGATCACTTCGGTGACCAAGAAACGACCCTATTCAGCAGTACTCAATCGCTCTGGTCTGCCATCTCCTGGTCTGACACCCAGAAAGAAAGCCAAACCATCGCCTAGACCTAGCCTACCACCACCTTTCGAAGAAGAAGAAGAAGAGGATGACATCGAGTTTCCCGACTCATCAACCTTTACACCCACCAGAAGACAAGACCCCAAGCTAGCCACCCCTAAGTCAGCCACCCCTAAGTCAGCCACCTCTAAGTGGAAGCCAAGTGGCAAGCTGCCCAAGGTCGCCTCGGATGACTATGTCACGAAAAAGCAGCTCGAGTTGCTCATGATGAAGAAGGGAGACGGCAAATCTGCCACGCCTGAGAAGGCTAAAGCTCTTGAGCCTGTCAAAGAGTAAGCTCTTGCATTCTTCCTCGGAGACTATGTACTGATCCGCACACAGTCCCCTCAAGGTCAATGTTTACGTCGGCGATGAGAACAAGCTCTTTGTTCTAGACCGAGCTCTCATTCAAAGACACCCTTCACTGATGAAGCACATCACCGGCGACAACAAGAACGGCTTCGAGATTCGCAACGCAACCTTTGAAGGATTCAGACCAGAACAATTCGAATCCTTGGTGTCTTGGCTCAACACTGCCGACTACGCTCCTCGCTTCATCCAAGGCAACCACCCGCATCTCGAAAACATCAAAAGCGTCAAACAGTTCGAAGATACCGCTGAAGCAGCAAGCAAACTCTGGGGTGTCGCTCACACGCTCGGTCTCTTTGGCCTTCAAGAGCTCATCTACCGCAAGATCAAGGTCCAAACGCCTTTGGCTGTGAAGTCACTGCTCATTTTCACGAGCATGATTCTCTCGAATTCATCCACCAACGCTGCAATCGATGACAAGATGCGCCGATTGCTGAAACAGGACGTTGCGGCTCGCATGCACGAGATCATTGACGAGGAACCCATGCTTTTCAACCGCGTACTCAAGTCCAATGTTGAGCTGGCCAACTACGTCTATACATACCGACTTGAGCATCCTTGGGAGGAATCTGCTGAGCACATCTCGGAGAGTGAAGAAGATGACGCAGAGGATGATGATGATGAATGATGGCACGAAGATTCAAAATACTGCATTGAAGATTTGAGAGCAGCATGTATCTAGACAGGCCGCGTCGACACCCGGGTCCCGAATAACGAGGAGACCGGGTCGAGGATAACGAGGACAGAAGGTAATCAGATAATGAACATAATCAACTTGACGAAATCAAACAACCTTCGGATAACCACTGCACTCTCTCTGGACAGTGTCGTGTTTGTAATTGTACTGTGCATTTTTATAGATATCTTTCATACAACCATTCAGAACTGAAATGAGAACTATCGTCAAGAAAATGAGCTCTCACTGGACATCTCAAGGTCACGACTGTCCATCATGCATTTTGATAGATCTCTGACATGCTGTCATGGCAAGCTGGAGATGATCATCGAGCACGGATGGTGAATCGTTCCGTCGGTTCCTGACGATGACTGCACGTCGGGTCCTCCTTACACAGCCACAACACCACCGTTTCGGTACAAGATGCACGATGACATGCATGACCGAACATTCTTTTGCTCAAGACGCTCGTGCACAGCAAACAAAACACGGCGCTTGACGCGGACATCTCCATTCAACGACGAAATTGAGCAGGGAGCAAATATCAACTACCGTGCAGAAGAAGATACAGCAAATGTCCCCTGGTGCCTGGCATATGGCAAACGGGTGTGCAGTAAGCATTTCAGTGTCGCGTGTGCAGTCAACAACGTTGCACGGAGACTTTTTTTGCCTTTGTGTTGTTGACGAAAAGTAAATATCTTTTATGCTCCGAACCAATCGGCAAGCACGAAAACGCCTAACATGCACGCTAAGGGCTGAAAAAGAGCAGACACTTGCGAAATAGACAAGAAAGGAAAGAGGATCCCTCGAGAGACTTTCAAACTTCAAGCCATGCGGTGGGCTCATGGATGTTCAGCGCGGCTAGAAACACCTGAACGGGGGAGGGGTGGAGGGTTTGGTGTTCGTTTTACGGTTGTGGGATGTTGGGGAGGGTTGCTTTTTATAGATTGATGGGAGTTGGGGCGCCTACCGCCGAGAGTTGTTACGAGACGCGTGTGGTTTCGTTATCGAGCAGAGTCGTGTTTACATCAAGTGTGAAAAATGTCTAGCCACTCGGTATAGATGGTCTTTAATCGAAGGAGGAGTATGAGACCTGGTCGATGGCTGTAGTAAATAGCCGCCGTCTTCAAGACACGTTGTCGCAGAAGCGTGTTTCTCACCCAAAAGTCAAAAGCAGATAGACGGCATGCGTCGGATAATAAAGCGGAATGCGGCTGATACGTGTATCAGCAGCGGCTAAGAAACCGCGCGTCAGCAAAAATGATGGATGGCTCAAGGTTCGTCATGGTCGTGGAGAGAAAGGGTCTTGGAAATCTGGAACGAATGATGACCTCGCTGGCGGCCCTGGTGCCTTGGGCAGGTGCTTTTGTTCTTGTTCCTGGTTTTTGATTCAAACCTTCCGACCTCTACACACGCATAATCACGTTCAAGATTGTCGTGTCTGTATTTCTTTGTCCTACTCGACCCAAGCGCTGTCTTCAATCGTTTCAGACTCGCCGCGGCCTTAAGCTTCGATACATCCGCCTCCTCGACCATCGCTGTATTTTTCTCCTGCGCTTGCATACACTAGCTATTGTTTTGATGCTGCAAGCCACCTGCGTTTGGTCCCCGGCGCACATCCTTTCCTGAGCATCCATCACCTACCCTTCCGGCCGCCATGGACGTGCCGACAAGGACAATTAATCTGCTAGCCCGCCAAGGGTCAGAGACGAAGCCCGTCGATGTCTTTGCTTCGCTAATCTCAAATCCATTCGCGCAATCGGCAAGTCTTCCATGACTGTCGGCTTTGGTCTTGTGTGTAGCTAACCTGTTTACGTGCAGATCGAGAAGAACGCCTTCTGGTCTGCTTTGGGCACTTCAATCGGTGGTTCTCTCTTGATCGCCTGTCTTTTCTGCTTCGTCCGCCCATACAACAGCGTCGTCTACGCTCCTCGCTCACGACATGCCGACTCGAAACACGCCCCACCGCCGGTAGGCAAGGGTGTTCTCGATTGGGTCGCACCCGTCCTCAAGACAAAAGAGCAGGAATTGGTCGAGAAGGTTGGACTCGACGCCACCATCTTCCTACGCTTTGCAAACATGTGCCGAAACATCTTTCTTTGCATCACGGTCGTGGGCCTCGCCATTTTTGTCCCCATCAATTTGTACGAGCATCGTAGCTCTCTCGGCAGTGTCCGCACAGACAACTTCTTTACCCAGTTGACGTCGCAGGGTGTCCAGGGTACATACCTGTGGGGTTACGTCCTGCTCGCCTGGTTCGCAAACTTGACCATCGCCTTCTTCCTCTGGCGCAACTACAAGAGCGTTGCTAGACTGCGCAGAGCTTATTTCGACAGTCCGGAATATCAGAAGAGTCTGCATTCTCGGACTCTCCTTGTCACCGAGATCCCGAGAGGTCTGCGGACTGACGAAGGACTCGTCAAGATCGTCACCGAAGCAAAAGACACCGGCTCAAATCCGCGTACTGCCATTGCTCGCAACGTCAAGGATCTACCAGAGCTCATCGAGGAGCACAACGAGACGGTCAGAAACCTCGAGCAGGTGCTTGCCAAGTACCTCGCAAACCCTAACAAGCTACCGCCAAAGCGACCGACATGTTCCGTGAACAAATCCGATCAAACCTACCGCAAGGGCCAGAAGGTCGATGCTATCGAATACTTGACTGCGCGAATCAGGGAGCTCGAAATCCAGATCAAGGAGGTCAGAGAATCCATTGACAAGAGAAACGCCATGTCGTATGGATTCGCCAGTTATGAGTCAATCGCCGATGCTCACACTGTCGCATACAAGACACGCAAGAAGGGTCCGCAAAAGACATCGATCCGTCTGGCACCTAGGCCTCACGATCTCATTTGGAAGAACTTGCCCATGACAAGTAAACAGCGAAACTGGCAGACCTTTATCAACAACATCTGGGTCGCTGTCTTGACTGTCGTTTGGATTGTCCCTAACGCTCTCATTGCCGTTTTCCTCTCCAATTTGAACAATTTGGCAAAGTTGTGGCCTGCTTTTGCGACTAATCTTGGGGACAACCCAAAGACATGGGCTGTCGTTCAAGGTGTAGCAGCACCTGCTCTCACGTCTCTTTTCTACTACTTCCTGCCTGCCATCTTCCGAAAGTTGAGCAACAATGCGGGCGATTTGTCAAAGACCAGCAGAGAACGCCATGTCATGCACAAGCTGTACACTTTCTTCGTTTTCAACAACTTGTTCCTGTTTTCGCTATTCGCTGCCATCTCGGGCTATGTCCGTGCCGTCATCGACAGCAGTGAGAATGAAGACGCTTGGTCTGCCATCAAAGATGGTCAATTGCTGCAGAAAGGCATAACGGCTCTCAACCAGGTCTCAACCTACTGGATCACCTGGCTTCTTCAACGTAATCTCGGTGCCGCTGTTGATCTTGCCCAGTTTGTCAACCTCGCCTGGGGCTCATTTTCTCGTCACTTCCTGCATCCCACACCCCGTGAGCTAATCGAGTTGAGTGCGCCACCGACATTTGATTATGCTGGATACTACAACTACTTTTTGTTCTACTCGACTGTCGCCTTGTGTTTCTCATACATCCAGCCACTGGTACTGCCCGTCACGGCCTTTTACTTCTGGGTCGATTCGTACCTGAAGAAGTACCTGCTTCTGTACGTCTTCATCACCAAGACCGAATCTGGCGGTCAGTTCTGGAAGGTCTTGTTCAACCGATACATCTTCCTCACCATTCTCTCCGACGCTTTGGTAGCCTTGGTTTGTGTAGGTAATACCACCTTTGGCTACACTGAATGGCTGCCCAAGGTTTGCGCTCTGGCTCCTTTGCCAATTCTTATGTTGGCCTTCAAGTGGTGGTGCGCTTCGCACTTTGACAACAAGTTGACTTTCTACACGACTGGAGTCACGGCAGCGGACACTGAGAATGCGGCAGAGATGAAGACCAAGCGCACAGACCGTGTTGGTGTCCGCTTTGGTCACCCTGTGCTTTACAAGCCCCTCATTACACCTATGGTGTCTGCCAAATCGAGACACCTTCTGCCGACCATCTACTCTGGCCGTACTGCAGAGGTAGACATTCCAGTGGCAGGGTACTCGGATGTATACATGGACGCCATGGCGCACGATCAGCCTGGTAAGACAGCTAAGGGCGAGGCACCGGCACCTTTCGAGTTTGTGTCTGAGCACCAGATGGACTTTGAGTTCTATAAGAACCGACCCGAGTTCAGGGACGTGGCAGGTGGCGAGGGAGAACTTTACGGTAGACCTCAAGACCAGGTCCGTAGAGGATCGCACGGCACACTGATGACACAAGACGGCACTATCATGACGGACTACGACAGCCGCAGAGGGTCGAGTGATTCCGCAGCGACAAGAACGGGTGATGAGATGGGCACGACATACCCTCAGGGCTACCACAAGACGCCGACGGCACTGCGTGACAATAGTCCTGCCAGTAGTGTACGGTCGATGGATATCGGTAATGCCGATCGCCGTTACGACAACGAACACCTCTTGTCGGGAGCTGCAGGTATGGGAAGAGGCGGAGTGCCAGCACCGACTCCTGGAGGTTATGGGCCTCTCCGTTTGGGAGAGATTCACACGCCTGGCGAAAGCGACCACGAAGAGAACACGAGTTACGATTATTTCCGAAGGGGAAGAGGGCTCAACTGAGCAGTGTAGGATACAAAAATTCACGCATAGATTGGGTAGAGGGGGATTTGCATCTGGAGGGGGATAACTATAATGGACTGGTTTCTAGATATGGTATAAGGAGCGTCATGGCGCGAATGTGTTGGCTTCAGTTGCACAAGGTTGTGAAAATATACTCAGTCAGCGAGTTGGCTTGTGACGACAGCACGAGACATGGATGGCGCGACCCCGGACTTTTTGACAGCAGGACGTCAGTCGCGTCTTCCTCGTTCTGGTCGGCGGCCACGAAACATTCATATCGCATGCCTGGTAGCCGGTCTGGGAGTCGTGTTTGGCGGGCATGTCATTAATAATCTATGTCGCGCACTCGGGCAACAAAGTCGTGGCCGAGCCGGCAAAGGTCAACAGCCTGGAAAGCCTCCGCGCATGGGTCCAGCGCACCGCCCACATCCCCGTCAACAAGCAGGTCTTCCTGACCAACAAGGGCAAGGCCGTCCGGCCCCAGACGCTGCTCACCGAGCCCGAAATTTACGTCTTTGACTCGTCGTCCTTCTCGCCCGCCAATACCAGTCTCTCGCTCATCCCGGACCCGTCTCCTCTGAACCCTGACACCCCGCCCGACTCTATCGCCAACCATGACCAACTGCCATCATGGAACGACCTGTTTCGTCGTCGCCTCGACTGGGCAAGAACTCTGCGCGACAAGTATGCCGACTGGGTCGACAGCACACAGCGGTACCACCAAGAGCAGGCCATCATCGAACAAAGCGTCAATGTCGCCGTCATGAGCCTGCACCTCCACATTCGTTCTACCGAGCAAAGATATCGCAACGAGGAAGAGTGGGTGGATAAACTGCTTAAGCAGCAGGAGGCACACGTCGACAGCTGGGAAAGAGACCTTGATATTCTGCAGCACATTCCAGCCAACCCCGACTTTGCTCGCTACATTCAGTCGCAGACTACCGTGTCTTTGCACCAATCTGGACATAGTTCTGATCTCACGCTACAGCAGTTCGTCCACGTTGACCATGTCAAACAGGCCGCATCATCTGCTCAGAACATCATGACCAACTTTGCACAAAGAGTTCACGACATCCAACAATCACTAGACACAACCGCCAAAGATAGCGAGACTTTCCTCGACGCTGTTCAGACTGTGAATCTCAGTCGAGTAGACAACACGGACGAGCCAGCGAAGCTCCTTGAAGAGGTCGATATCATCGTAAACAAAATGTCCAACGACTTGGACCATGTCAGATCCCTGCCGAACAATGCCCAAAATGCTGCGAGAGCTTCAAAAATGGCCCTGCTACATACTCGAAATTACCTGCCTAATCTCGATGGCTTGTGTCTCGAGCTCAACTCACTCGTTCGTCAAACGGTCCAACAACGTAACAATGCCGCTCAGAACTTTTTGCACCACATGCAGACTTTGTCTAGCATCGAGTCTCGTCTGGCTCAGGTGCACTCGAGTCTCAAAAACCTGAACATGTCGCAGACTGACGAACAAGTCTTTGACACGCTCAACGTCTTGTCCAAGCTTCCATTTGTCTATGGCTCTCTCATGATCGAAGCTGTACGTCGTCGCGAATGGGCCGACAAGATGAAGTCTGATTCTGCCACACTCGCCGAAGAAATGGCTACCTATCAGGAAGAGGAAGTGCGCCGTCGGACCAAATGGCTCAAGTCTGTCGATGATGTCGTCAAGACTGAAGTCTTTGAAGGAAAGCCTTTGAGTGTCGAAGTGAACCTCCAAGCAGACGATCTCGAATGGCCGATCGTGCAGAGACAGCATTTGCAAGAGTACATCCAGATCCTAACGCAACTGCAATTACCTGACTTTGTCACGCAAACTCTATCCACCGCCCTTAAGGATCTGGACCGTCCTACCAAGAAGCAGATCAAGCATGCCAAGACCTTCAAGAATGGCAGTATGCATGAAGCTGCTTTTGGGACTACTTCCCTCATGCTTCGTGGTGAGGACGAGTACAAGGTTCTTAGAGAAGCGAACATCAAGCTCGAGGAAGAGTTGAAAGGGCAGAAGAGTCGAGTACGAAGACTGGAAGATATCCTTCACCGCCATGCTCACATGAACCGCGTTACGACGGGCGATAGTTTCAGGCCCTCGATCGAACTGGTCTCTGACATGGTCAGCCCGACTCCGCCATCACCAAGACCTTCAGAGGAATTGGTCAGGCAGACCGTCGGCTCTAGACGTCCGTCGTCAAGTTTAGCGGCCGAAGAAGGTAAACTCGCAAAACGCATAGTATCGCTCGAAGCCGAACTCCACGCTGCCAAGGAACGCTCTTCAAACCTTGAAAAGGATGCCGAGAACAGAAAGCAGAAGGATGTCGATGATCAACGCGAGATTGAAGAAGCTGTTTCCACGAAAAGGGATATTATGCAAAACATGGAAGCACAGCAGAGAGAGTTTGCAGATGAGCGCAGAGTCTTGGAGCAAGACTTGGATCAAGCACGACACAGGATCGAGGAGCTTGAGGATGAGATTGACAGGTTGCTGGGCAGTCGCGATCAAGAAGTTTCTGGTATCGATGCTAGAGCCAAAACACTCGAGGCTGAAATTGCAAAGATGAAACAGTCCGCAGAAGAAGCACAGCTGAAGCATCGAACTGATCTCGAAGAGACACAGTCTTCTCTGCGAAAACAACAAGAAGAGAATCAACGCCTGGAGGAGCAACTGCAAATCCTCAAGAAGAGTCAAGAAGAACAGCAACAGTACGAATCTGATAACTTCCGAGTTCTTAAGGAGACCCACAAGCATCTATCGCCCACCAGCTCACCCCCAGAGAAATTCATGGATCTGGTTCCTGCTTTGGAAGGGCTTGCACAGAAGTCTGCAGATCATGTCAGAGAGCTAAATGATGCTATCGCGCTTGCGAGGTCCGAGACCGAGTCTCTTCGGTCACAAAGTAGTACCCAGAAGACTGAGCTCAAAGCAGTCAGGGCGAAGCAGGCTGTCAACGAGGCTGAGCTTATTCGCCTACAAGATGAGATGGAGGCAGAGAAGGCGCACGCCGAATCGCTGGCAACATGTCTTGAAGACGAACGCGAGCAGTTGCGCAAGCTTCGCTCAAAGTTTGCCGACGGAGAAACGGGGGCAGATGTGCTTCGCCAACGTGTCACAGAGGAGGAAGGTAGAGTCATCCAACTCTCGGAACAACTCTCCGACGCTCAGACGCATGCTGCTAGTCTTGACGTGGAGATCATGCGAGTACAGAAGCAGCTCAATGATTCGAAAGCCACAGCTGCTTCTGTTGAGGAACAACTCAGACAGCGCGGTGCTCGTGCCAAGGAGATTGCACAACGCCTGTATGCTCAGAATGCACGCCTCTTGCGTCTGCTCGAAGCCTTGGGCTTTGTCGTAGCTCACAAGGATGGCAATATGATCATCGAGCGGGCATCCAAGGTCACTGCTAGTACTACTTTCGACCCGACATCAAGTCTCACTCGTGCGATATCGATGTCTTCACCTCCTCCAACACGCAAAACGTCTACCGTTTCCGATGATTCTTCATCTCTTACCTTCCTACACTGGTCTGAAGCCACCGACGCGGCCGAAGAAGAGTCGCAATATGCCGACTATCTGAACCATGTTTCCTTGTTCAGCACTGACATCTTCAGCGAAGCTATCAGCAAACGCCTTCGTGACTTTGAATACACTGCTCGGAAATGGCAGAAGGAAGCGCGCGGATACAAAGAGAAGAATACGCGTTTGCAAGCCGAGTCCTCGGCCAAGATTGCGGTAAGAGACTTTAAAGAAGGCGACCTCGCCTTGTTCTTGCCGACTAAAGGCCAGCGGACCGGCGCGTGGGCTGCCTTCAATATCAATGCTCCACACCACTTTCTGCGGGAACGTGAAGGTATGGTTCTGAACCGCCGTGAGTGGCTCGTCGCCCGCATCTCCAAGATTGAGGAGCGCGTCGTCGACTTGTCAAAACCAGCCGCATCGTTTGATGGTCGTAGCATTGGTTCAACAAGCGTAGACGCCGCTTCTCTGGACGAGATGAACGACAATCCCTTTGATCTTTCGGATGGACTGACATGGTATCTGGTACATGCATCCGAAGACAAGCCTGGCGCTCCGACCACACCAGGCTTAGGCAAGAGCACCGTCGCCAGCTCATCCGTAGACGCTAGAGGCAGTATACGCATGAAGAAGCAGAGTGACCTCAGCGAAGCAGCAAAGACACTTAACAAGAGTCTAGACAGCCGACGCAGCAGCTCAAACTCGAAAAAAGGACTTACAGCAGGCTTCTTGGGTGAATCTGTGAGAAGAGGGGAGAGTGGGAACAGTGTTGCGGACGAGTCTTTGAGGAGGAAGGCTAGCGAGAGGGGCTTGGGTATCGACTCTTCGGCCGCCACTGCCGCCACCTCGCCGCAAGATTTGTCGGCGTCGCAACAGCAGCAGCAGCAGCAATCTCAGGTGCGCAAAGATCTTCTCTGGGGTCCTTGAGACTTTTTGTTTTTGCATACACACTATCACTATCACTATACTTGAGCACAATTCACCACACTATTGCTTCTTGTCTCCTCCTCCTCCTCCTCCTCCTCCTCCTCCTTCTTCTTCTTCTTCCTCCAATCGCTCGTATCTCGTCTCTCCATCCCGTGCTTATCGTGCTAACAACCATCTGCGTAAAAGTCCTTCTTCATCTCCCCATCCAACCGCATAGCCATACCACCTGCACCATTCACCCGGCCACCAACCTCTCAACCTCCTCGCTCCCTCAGTCCGTCAAAGAGTATCCGCTCGCTAGCGCAGCATCTACAAGGTCCGAATCTATCTGCCTCGCCAACGAAGGTTTCCTCGCCAGTTAAGGGGAGAGGTGAAGTGGCACTGAATAAAAACTCTGGCGAGGATGGGGATGTAGAGGAGGGCGGCAGTGGGAATAAGAAGGGTAAGAAGGGGCTTTGGAATCTTTTCAATGCCGAGTATGAGATTTGAGATGGTGGCTGTTTGGTGTGGAAGGTGGAGGAGGGAAGTAAGAGTGGGGAGATGCTGGGTCGGGAGGTGAGATGGGGAGCAAGAGATGAGGATGGAAGTAAAGAGCAGAGGTCAAGAGCGAAAATGTACGATAGGATAGCGCAGCACACTCTCTTCTGCCAAACCTAGGAGATTAACGAGGTGGTGGATCCTATGTCTTTTCTCTCTTTCCTTCCACAACATCTTGAAATCTCAAAGGCAGGAACAAGAAAGAATTGCAATTTTCCTTTTGACACCTGCGGAAAAGAAGAAACAATCTCAGACTCGGCGACTCACAAAGGCGGTTTATTCTTTCAACGAAAGCAGGACAATCTAAGTAACAAATTCACACCACTTGGATCTTTCTTGCACAAAACTCAACCATTGTGCATTTTGAACCCGAGGACCTGGGCGTCGATTGCGTTCTTGTGCTTTGCAGAGGAGTATATTGATATCCTCGATAACTATCAACGATGCCTCGTGACAGCAACAAAAAGCGCTAGATGCTCTATCGGTTCGATTATGCCATGACCCTCAACGACGTGTACAGTTTACTTGCAAGTCTTTGCTGTCTAGAGCGGCTGAAACCTGGGGGGTTTTTTTCCATGTGCATTGCAAAAGCTGAAGAAGTGATGGGGAGAGAGGGAAGACGATAAGAGGGGACTGTAGTGATTTGTTGTCTGCCTGAAGTGACTTCTTGGTGGCGATGGGTTGATATATAGGAGCTTAGTATACTACGCACTCGTGTGCAGCTTCGTATATATGATATGATGGAGACTCATCAAGTAAAATTGTTAGAAATATCCATTACTCAGTTGACGATGGGGAAGGTCCAGCGAAGCGGCAGTATGTCAGGGAGATAGCGTTTCCGAAGGAAAATTTGCATGTATGGCAAAACAAAGAAAATCATCAGTGATTTGTGCAAAAAGCAAAAAAAAAAAAGGACCAGGAATTGGGAATCGCAACCAAATGACCGTCTTTTGACCGCATAGCTGAACAGCAGAGACGATGCGAGTGAATCAGAACAACTGCTGCCAAACTAGACTATTCTGACCGCTTGGACGGAAGAGAGACCTACATGACGGGCAACAAGTACCCTCTGAGCTTCTTCCAGGCGGTTCATGACAATGATCACCGTAAAGTGAAGGAGATTTGGTCCGTGGCTTCACAAAACTGTCGGTCTAGCTGGTGCACCTGACTGAACGTCCTTTACAGGCTAGGTTATGGTAGGTGAGGTGAATAGGGGGGGATGGTTTGCTACACGCAGAAAGCATAGATGGGAAAGAAGAAAGAAACTTATCGTGTTTCGGCTGTATAATCACACCAGCATCTTGAGCCAATGAGTACAAAACCTGATACATACAGATGCCATGGAGTAAAAACAAGGGGACTATATAATGTGGAAAAACTGCTTACTTCACATCCCTCCTATAAGTCTCCTATAAGTCTCCTATAAGTACACACGGTAGTCTGGCTGTAGGGAGATTCCCGGTCCTCTGTACAGGAAGTGATTTGCCGCCAGTTGCAATGATTGTGTACGCCGGGAGTAGTAGCGTTGGAGACTCTAGTTCTGCTTTACCAGAAGTGGTGAGTTCGACTCCTGGCTTGACCCTTTTTGTCTACTGTTTTGCTTTGCGTCTGTCTTTGTGATACACACGATCAACGGCGCGCTGTCAGTATCTCCGTGGCGCCTGTTGTCCAGTGTCACGATGCAGCAACTCGGTTTAGCAATTCAGGAGAAGTTGATGATGGCTCACATGCCCTTCAGAGTGCTGTCTTTCGTGGTCATCTTACGAGCAGGGGGCAATCCTCCATGTCATGGCAGATGCAGCATCGAATCATCTTATGAGGAAGATTGAAAAGCCAACAATTCTCAGGGTAAGTGAGGCCAATACAGCATAATCCAATCTCTTGATCCCATGGCACAACTTCGGCTTGTTTCTGACGGTCGGCGGGTGTCGAACTTCCAAGACCTGAGTTTGTGTCAGTTTGCCTATACAGACGCACAGACGATTTGACGCCGAGCAACAACACCGCTGCGCCGTCCATCAAGACAAGGAAAAGCCATTCATCTCCTCAAAATGGCATCATCTACTTCATCAACCCCCTGCTGGTCAGACCAGGTCCATGAAGCGTTCGACATGCTCAGCAGCGGCAACAACCAAGGCGCCATCTCAGCATTCCAAACGCTGCGCCGCGATTCAAGACTCCCTCGTTTCTGGCGCATCCAGACGCTGGCTCTGCTTGCAAATGCAGTCGAAGATTGGTATGAGGCCGAGGTAAGATTGTCTCGTTGAGTCCAGACAGAATACTGTTGACCATTGTAGACCTATCAACAGGCAGCCGAGATGCTGTACAAAGCCACTCGCACCATGTTCCCACCAGGTTGTGATGATAGCATGGACGCAGCTTTGTACAGAAACCGTCTCCTCCTCGACCAGCTCGCAGTCGAGCTAGACAATACCATGCCTGACGAGATCAGAGCTTTGAGAGAGCAGGACGAGGAGGAGGACGAGCAAGAAACCGACGAAGAAGAGAACGGTGACTCCGAGGACGACGATGATGATGTTGATATCCACGATCCTGACGATAATCATGAGGAAGTCTGAGCAAGCCGGGCGCAGCAGAGAAAAGGGGGAGGGATAGGATGCCAACCACAACGAGATAGAATACGGCAATCAGAATTCGAGTCTCCAGTGATAACTTTTGTGCTTGTGATACCATGATATGACACGCGAGGTGTAGCTAGTGCGCGAGGAGGCTTTAGGAGAACACGTCCTTCGTCGAACGGGTCGGGGATTTGAATTTGTGCTTCAGTGGACGTTCTCTGTTTTCCTAGCGTACTGTGCATTTTTATAGGTGATCTTTTTCTGATCATGGCCAGAGAGAGCTGTTCGTGTCATCAGCTCTCAATGGACGTCACTAGTCCTCTGTAAAGTACTGTGCATTTTGATAGCTGCATTTTCCTGGTCATGTCCTGAGAGAGCTGATGATGTGAAGGTCTCTCAATGGACCATGTCCCATTCTTGCAAAGGATCGTGCATTTTTACAACCATCTTTCGATTGAGATGGTAGCAAGGAGAGCAGAAGGAGAAGACGCGAAGGATCATGAGAAGCGGAAATGCTGATTTTACCGAAGTTGTGCCGTGAAAGATAGGCTTCATATTTGTCTCTATTCCGCAAGCCCGCACCCAACAGCCACAGAAAGCCCAGCTTTCACATCTTCCGTGGCGCAATTGGCTAGCGCGTTCGACTGTTAGATTTGCGACTTCGCAAATCAGCTATCGAGAGGTTGACAGTTCAAGCCTGTCCGGGAGAGCTCTTCTTTTGGCCTTTTTGTTCTTGCTCACAGTGTCGAGAGAGTGGACTTTTGCGCTCTGTGGATGTAGATGCTGCAAACAGTCGAACGCACTAGCCAATTGCGCCACGGAAGATGTGAAAGCTTGGTTCATTGTCGCTGGCGACAATGCACTGGATGCAGTTCCACACCAGCCGATTTGACCGTATCTGATGTGAAAGCTTTCTCAAATACATGACCAAAAACGCTTTCGATTCGTAAGTCTTTTACTTGCCCTACTTTTGATTTGAGGCGACCAAGCAACGGACAGCCAAGTCGTTTTCGACTTCGGTCCTCGGACAGGACAACCTCGGCAAATATGAGCTTGCTTGGGGATGGAGAAGCATAACCGAGTGCAAGTATCGACAACTTTCAAGGCAATGTGTTGTCAGGACTGCCAACTGAGCAAACCTCGTTGCAATGAATGGAATAGAATTGACACAACTAAGGCCGACTCAGCCAGCTGTAGTCCGGCCAGCGTCCAACGACGATACAACACCCAGTTCGCCCGCACAAGACACAGAGCGATCCATCACCAACGCAGTAGAACAACATCTTGCACCAACAGATGGAGGCATCGCGGCATGGAGACTTCTCATGGCGGCATTTGTCTTTGAAACACTGCTCTGGGGCTTTCCCCTCTCCTTTGGCGTGTTCCAAGACCACTACTCCAGAACGCCCGAGTTTGCGGATAATCCATACATACCTGTTGTTGGCACCGTAGCTTCTGGATTGGGCTATCTAGGTGCTCCGGTGATGATGTTGGTTATTCAGCGTTTGCCACAGTATCGCCGGTATATGATTTGGATTGGATGTATGTGCCTTGCTTTCTTTAGACTTGGACCTTTCGCATACTCTTGGATATCTGAGGCATACTGACAACTACTAGGGCCTATTTGTATCCTTGGCCTCGCACTAGGTTCCTTTGCCACTTCTCTTGAGGCCTTGATCGCATCGCAAGGAGTGGCGTACGGCTTGGGGTTCCTCATCTTCTATTACCCGATCCTTTCGATGGTGGATGAGTACTGGATTGCCAAAAGAGGCATGGCTTACGGTATTCTTTGCGCCGCATCTGGACTCTCTGGAAGCTTTATGCCATTTGTACTTCAAGCCTTGCTCGACACACATGGATTCAGAATCACGTTGAGGGCAGTGGCAGTTGGGCTGACAGTGCTTACAGGACCTTTGATACCGTTATTCAAAGGACGTTTGCCAGTGTCGAGAACCACTGCGAGCAGAAAGATCAATTGGGCATTTC
Source organism: Aureobasidium sp. EXF-10728 (assembly GCA_023848605.1). Taxonomy (NCBI): domain Eukaryota; kingdom Fungi; phylum Ascomycota; class Dothideomycetes; order Dothideales; family Saccotheciaceae; genus Aureobasidium; species Aureobasidium sp. EXF-10728. Next base: position 60,393 of record SWBG01000074.1, read on the forward strand.
TCCAGCAGCCGATGTTCTGGATGTACTCGGTGGCAAACACGTTGCAAGGGTTTGGATACTTTTTTCCTGGCTTGTACCTGCCTTCGTTTGCAACGTCGCTGTCTCTCGGACCTCACAGTGGAGCTATACTGCTGGCGATCATGAGTGTTTGCCAAGTGTGCAGTCAATTCACATTTGGCATGCTCTCGGACAGGAAGATGTCGATTAATGCTCTGGCCTTGTCGTCGACGGCAATGGCGGCGGTTGCGGTGCTAGGCGTCTGGAAAGTGGCGTCTTCACTTCCGGCCCTCATCGTGTTTGGTATTCTGTATGGCTTCTTCGCGGCAGGATTTACGGCGATTTGGGCGAGGATTACCAGTTCGGTCACGGATGATGTTGGTACGGCAGCTGTGGTGTTTGGACTTTTGAACTTTCAGAAGGGGTTGGGGAATGTGCTTGCAGGGCATATCGGAGGTGTGTTGGTTGATGTCAGGGGAGGAATGGGCAGTGGAGTGTATAGGTGGGTAATTGTGTTTACAGGTGCGTGCATGGCTGGGAGCTCCTGTTTGATATTGCTACGGTGCTTTATATCTGCCAGATAGCCTGCTTTGGTGTAAGAGATGAGCGTGGATGCGACGAGGACCGAGGCAGCGGAGAGGAAAAGTGCCAAGACTCGTCGATAGGAGATAAGAATTCGACATCGTCATTGGGCACAGAAAAAAGTTGTCGCATACAAGTCAATCCAACCACAAGACAGTCAAGATGCCTACCGAACTTGAAGAGGTTTGTGCCTTGCCAGACTCGAGCTTGAACCCCTGACTGACCATTTCGGCAGCTCGTCGAGTTCCTCCACCATGGAAACACGCAGGTCCGCCAGATCGGTATGCCCACCACCCTCGAACACACCAGCAGCAAAGGACCGTCTCTAACACGATCCTCACAGCGGTCGAGAACCTCGTCGGCTTCTCCACAGCCCAGCCTTCTCTCTTCAAATACCAAGACCTTACACCCGTCAAAGACATGAAACTGCTCGTCCGCGACTACCCTCCAATCGCAAAGAACGTCCTCACAATCCTCGTAAACATTTCCTCGGACGACCAAGTCCTCAACTACCTCGCCGAAGACGACCAATTCCTCGAAACCCTGTACTCGCGCATCACAAACGCAAAAGAGGAAAACGCAGACGAAATGGCCATGCTGCTCGCCAACCTCACAAAACACGAGCACCTCAAGACCCTCCTGACCCTCAAACGCGACATTCCCAAACCGCTGTCTACATCTCCGTTTGCCATTGACCAACTGCTGGATCTGTTCGTCAAGGGCCAAGAGGGCAGTTACAACGAAAAGGCAAACTTTGACTATCTCTGCTACGTCTTTGCCGACATCTCAAAGTACGAGGAGGGACGCAAACACTTCCTGACTCCGCGCGAGGAAGACGACAACATCGTGCCCCTATCAAAACTCATCGTCTTCACCGAGCACAAATCGACAATCCGCCGCAGAGGCGTGGCCTCAACAATCAAAAACGCCGCCTTTGAATCCGACGCCCACGCTAAAATGCTGTCCACAGATGAAACCAACGGCGGCCTTAATATTTTGCCCTATCTCCTGCTCCCACTCATGGGCCCCGAAGAATACGAAGACAAAGATATGGACTCGATGCCTGAAGAACTGCAATTGCTGCCTCCAGACAAGACACGCGAGCCCGAGACCGACATCCAAATCATCCATCTCGAGACTTTACTCTTGCTGACTACAAACAGAGAGGGCAGAGACTTTTTGCGCGAAAAGAATGTGTATGCTGTGATGAGGGAGTTGCATTTGCATACCGAGAGTCCGGATGTGCAGGAGGCTTGCGATCGGGTTGTGCAGATTATTGCTAGAGATGAGGAGGGTGAGGGTGAGGAGCCGCCGCAAGCGCCAAAGGTGCAGGAGATTGATGATGATGAGGATGAGTTGGTTGAGGTTGCGTAGAGAACATGTGTAGACGTCAATAATTTTTACCATCAAATTTTTGTCAATAAATATTCATCAAAGCCAAGCTGCCACCACTTTCTATTGGAGGATGTTGCAATCTTTACACCATCCTTGTTCGATTTTTTTTTGACCTTCACCTTCAAACTCTGGCCGAATCCAGCCTTCGACATTGGCTGTTTTACTTACCCCCAGCCTTTTTTGTTCCACAAGTATAAAACCAGTCTAAAACATTACAAAAACAGTCCTCCAACCATCGCCTTTACCTCTCACGCTTCCAAGCCCAAGCCCAACCCAAGGGCAAAGGCAAGGGTAAGGGTAAGGGCAAGGGCAAGTCCAGCACATACCGTTATGTTCTCAAGTTATTTCTACCTACACTATATACGACGACAATCCGGTCAGTGTAGGTAGACCCCTTCGTTTTCATCTCCTCTTGAACACAAGGCGAATGGAAACTTACCGTGATGGAGATCCTTATAAGAGGTTGAGTGGAGATGTTGTGTGGGGGTTAAGGAATATGAGTCTGTCTGGCTAACACCCCTGTCTTTGAGCCCCTGACGATGAACTTTCTGAAGGTATTGGTTTCTCAACTGAGAGCTACCCATCACTGTTTCCTTTCTTTCTAGAATCTAATAGCAACATTTCGCGCTTATAATGCACTGCAACAGCACCAAAAGCTGGCAGAAACCCAAGACAATTGCCTTGGATTTGCTCTTGATATACTCGCTGCTATATACGCCACACACACAAAGCAAACAGTATAGCATACAATCTTGGAAATCGAGACTGAGAGGCCAGATTCGCTGTGTCGAGGTCCAGAACCTTAAGACAGCAGAAATTGGTCTTTTGCTTGTTGGCTCAGAGATAGTCAGGACTCCATTGAGCAAGAGAGCGTGTGAACTGCATGTTCGGCATGATTCCAGAAGAGACTGACGAGTAGCGATCCCATCAACGAGTTCCAACTTGATTACCACAGCCAAAAGCTACCATTCCCCTTCATCGCACCCAGAATAGATGGAACACATTCCCTTGTCCTTTTTTTGGTGTTTGTCGTTCTTCTGTCGTCCGATCGTGAAAGTGAGTTAAAGGCTGTTCATTGGATTGAGGAGCCCTGCAGAGCGAGAAAAAACCCCTTCGATGGTCACAATTTGGAGTTGAGAAAAGAGAATCGAGAGCATTGTTCAATCTGGGCATGGAGTCGAGTTATCGAGGTATGATATCTTTTTTCGCTGGGGTTTTCGGTTTGTGGTGTTGAGAGAGGAAAAGATCTGAATGCTTGGGTCCAAAGAATTGTCTGCAATTGAGATGCCATGAAACAGAGTCAGATGATACGAGGAGAAGCGCGAGTGCTGCAAGCAGAGTGCAAGCGTTAGCAAGTTGGACCAGAAATAAGGCAATCGAGCGTCAAAGAGGGAAGACAACAGAAGAAAGTTCTCAAACTTGCCCCTTCAACTCTGTCAAATCATCAATGTGGTTGGCCATGGCAACGAACAGATCAAAGAACATGCGGCCACCACTCTCCATCTCCACTTGCATGGTTCCACTTCGCTTGAAGGTATTGCGGGTGCGGATGATCAGAGCAAGATAATGCGCACGCAACCGAGAATCAGTTTCGGGAGTGTTGTCATAGGCAAATCTCGCACTGCGAAGGATGGTTGCGACCTCGATACCCGACTGCAGTCCCTGCTTGCGCAAAGACAGCTTCTTGAGCTCTTCGAGGCCGAATCGCTCGGCCAGGCAGTAGATGGCAGTATCCCTCAAGATCAAGCCATTGACTCTCGAACTGAAAGTGGTGACGGTAGTCGCATTACCCCTGCCTTGGAATTTGGGAGAGAGGGAGGAACACTCGTCCACGGATTCAAGGACCCAGGTGTTTCTTCTGCGGTCGTGGAGGAGACGCGGGAAGTAATCGCCTTTGTACATGAACTCGAGGACGGCGGAAAAGATTTCTGCTTCTTCGTCGGGGAGGAAGATACGACGGGTTGAGGACGAAGTCGAAGTGTAGAGGGCGTCCTTGCTCGCCGATTGGAAGAAGGGCGAGGTGTTGAGGACGTCTTCATGGGCAGCAAACAGACGTTGGTCCTTGCCAACCACGATGGTGACTATGGCGCTGTTGAGCCTGGGAGAGGCTTGGCTGTGGACACGAATCAATGACAGAACATCGACCGGTGACTCGACGGGTAATAAGGAGACATAAGGCAAGAACAAGAAAATTAATCCACGTACACAGCGCTCGGCGGACTGGACGGCTGAGCGAGCTGCTCCATCAACTTCAGCTTGGCATCATCACGGAAAGATCTCTTGACAGGCTTCGTAGCCTTGCCGGCACGATCCTTGTAGCCAAAAGATCTCTTCAGCATCTTGGAAAGAATTGTCACGGCGAGAGGATGAGCAGAGGGAGGAGGAGGCTTATAAACGAATGGAGATTGACGCGCGAAGCATGAGAGAGCTATCGAGGAAACAGGCGCGCACTCGGACAAGCTTTCGCAGGCAGTAACACTGTCTCTTTCTTGCGAAAAAGAAGCGTTACGTGTGCGAGCAGCTTGGAGGGGTGGATTGTCGGCGACCTTTTGGCGTGCGTAGAAGAGAAAGAGGAGAACTGGAGAGTGGAAATGACTACTTATGATGGAGATTGTCACGCAGCGCTGGCGCGAGGCTGGTGGCTGCATGCGGCCGATTGGGCGCGTGTGGTGTATCAGGCAGCAGCCGCCATTATCGTGCAGGTATTGACGGGTGGAGATCTACAATGCGTGTGTGTTGCCTGGTAGACGGGATTGTGGTGTTGTTCTAAGAGTCACAGCTGCAGGTACGGAGTAAGTGTTGGAAAGAGAATAGAAGGATGAAAGGAGAAGGAGCAAGTGACTTTGTCGGTGAGAGGTGAAAGTGGAAGGCCCCACAAAGCATCCAGGCCCGATGGAACCCCGCGTCACTTGAAACACCTTGATCCATCTTTCTTTCTTCTGCCGTGCTATTTCTCTTCTCCTCTGCACATCAAGCTCATCCATCATGGCCAACAAGAGAATCGTTACCGTATGACCTACCGCCCGTTGTGCACGCTTTCACAGCTAACGCGCCTCACAGGAACTGGGCCAAGTGTCAACCAACCCCGTGCCAGGCACGCAGGTTCAGCTCGCCGAAGAAGGCAACGTCTTTCTCTGGGAGGTCATCATGCAGGGCCCTGAAGACTCTGTCTACGCCGTGTGTAACGCCGTCCACTCCTCGCTAACTCACAATGCTGACACGAGCGCAGAACGGCAAGTTCAAGATCGAAGTCTTGCTCCCCAAGGAATACCCCTTCAAGCCGCCCACCGTCTCGTTCAAGACCAAGATCTACCATCCAAACGTGTCCAACGACGACAAGGGCAGCATGTGCCTGGGCATGCTCCGTTCCGACCAGTGGAAGCCTCCAAACAAGATTCGCGACGTCCTGATCCTCGTCCGCCAAATCCTCTCTGCGCCCCAACCTGATGATGCCGTCGAAAGTAGAATTGCCGACGAGTACAAGAACAACCCGGACGTCTTTGAGAAGAATGCAAAGGACTTTGTCGCGAAGTACTGCAAGTAGGACTTGACATCAGTCAAGCATCTTGACCGTAGGAGCCAGTCACAGCCCCTAAAGTACAAAATCGGGCTGGTAGAGGGACTATGAAGAGCTGGGTCCCAAATACAATCCGTTGTCCGCTAAGGACTCAAGATACGAGAGCATTGCTGGACATGGTTATGCATACAGCAGGGCGTTATGGCAATGACATATGGACTGGGACAGCAGGAATACAAGGCTAGGCGCAACATCATCTACCAATGGAAACATAATCGACCTTTTACACTGCTTGATGCTCGATTTTGTCTTCATGTGCTAATTCCTATCCAGAATTGAGCGCAGGAAGTTGTCTTCTACTCTACACAAGGGGAAGGAGCGAGCTGCGGCTTTAGGCGGACATAAGCAGCTGTGACTTTGCGCCCAAGCTCCTGAGCCATCCCTCCTCCGAAGGCGAGATCCCTGAACTAGAGTACTCCACTCTCCCGCCATTGTCACCGTCGGGCAAATCACTTGTAGTGGTACCAAGAAGACCACGAGCATCGTTGAGGTTCGCCATGATATTGGAGAGGTGACCTATCCGTCAGTCGTTCACGACTTACTGCCATGGCCGCCATATGTGGTGGAAAATATCCAAATATTCCAAGGACAACGACCTAATGCAGGTCTTGAGGAGGTAATCCAAATTTCGCAAAGGTTGACTTGCTGCCGCTCATCTAACCAACCACGATGCCGTCAGTCGCATTGTTGCTTGGTGATCGAGATTTTCTTTCATGTTTTCTTTGTTTGAAAATTCGCGGTATGGGCTTCTACCGCTCATACGTCTTGCTGTTATATTGATTGTCTTTGTTGTCGCCGCATCCGGCACGCTTCGCTCAACATGAACAAAACCCATCGCTCCCATCCGCAACGGTCGTTTGGTACCCGAAGGACTTTATTTTCTCGCGCTATACACGATGCTCAAAGGTCTGAAAAAGATTGTTGCGTCTGTTCTTGATCCTAGAATCAGACTAGACGATCCGACTCTACAGGCCATCGATCTCGAAGAACTCAACCGAAAAGGCTATATCAATCTCCCAGATTCCGACTTTCCCATCAACCCAGACTTTGAGAAGAAAGCAAAAGAACATGTGACTGGTGCCTATATCCGACAGTTGCGTGGATGGGATCCTACCATCTCTACGATACACCCAATCTTCCTCCCGCGAAGATGGAAAAATGTTTCTCAAGAGGACTACAACCTCTTGATTCCTTCCTTGAAGTTGGCTGGCAGGCTCTTGGATGAACCTCAGATATTGCAATATGTCAAAGGATTCTTGAAGAAACCGTTGCCGCAGATCAATGACCAAAATTTGATCAACAAAACCGGGCAGTTCTTGTACACCTTCAACACCGAGCCTCTGCGTGATTGGACCTCGGAAGGAGTCTGGCATACTTTGTGGATGCTGAAAGATTGCATCTCGTTTGAATTCTCGCCACAATTGCCGTATGGATGTACAGGCATGACTCAGTTTGGAAACACAGGCTCTATGATTGTGATGGGGTATGTGTATTAGCGCTCAAGTCTTGATAACATTCTTTCTGACATCTCTTACAGTGCAGACTCCGCCAAGGTGACCCTAAGCAGCCAATTCTTGGATGTGTTTCGAGGCAAGCTCAAAGCGAGCAAATACTCGGTGTCTTGGAACCCTGGCAGCCACGATGAATCTGCGGTTCTGCGTGCACAATTTGTGCTCGCTACTATTCTTGTCCACGAGGTGATGCATTCCCTCTGGATCACTTCCAACCCTACATATATGCAACACTATGCAGCACCCAAACAGCCAGAATGGCAACATCCCCAAGAGCCATACTTCCGTGATGGCCGCATCAACGAACTAGGTGCATGCTGGGAAAACCTTGTATTTGGCGGCAATGTACAGATGCTGGGTACTCCCTACAGCACCATCATGCCCTACGGCCTAACGACTGTACCCTTTCCTGGCATCTGGGAATGGTACCCATCGGCAGTCTCCCGCAGCGAAGATCCAACCAAATGGGGCACCAAGTGGGAAACCAGATACCTCATCGAGATGAAACACATCCGAAAGATGTTTACCAACGAAATGTGGGACGAGGTGCAAAGATATGGTATCAAGAGGCTGAGGAGGAAGAGAAAGCTGGGCTACAGGACTCGTCTCGATCTTGACAAATTTCCTGGGTTGGCACCTGGCGAGGCTGCTCCGGGTGTCCCTTCCTCACCGCATTCCAGTGTGGCCAGTAGAGAAGGAGAGGAAGACCAGCATGGTGTCGTGAGACGCGATCCCCCATCAGTCTCGTCAGAGAACAGCTTCGTGATAGTTAGCTAGCACGTCAAGCGGAGGACAGAATTCGACGCACTCAGAACCTTCATGACAAACAATGAACCAACCTTACTATTTCAGATCAGTGCCTGCTCTCGGCGGGCGTTTTCTGTTTTCTGATAACTTTATGCATTTTGATAGCTACTCGTATGGCTAGACTTTGCATGGGGAGTGCGCGCGCAACAACTTGATTAGTTTTGACAACAACAACCCTATTAATTTAACATTCATTTATACATATGTCTATGTTTTAGATCCTGTTTTTAATCTGTTAGAAAGTCATTATAATTTTAACTTTTCTATGGTTATAAAATGGCCGTTAGATTTTATAACATTGCATGGTCATTTAGGCATGGATTTCACAACCGCATTAATATACCTTTATTTAACCAAACACAGATTGTTAAACCGCTTAAGTTAATTGACTTATAAGGGTTAAGCTACGGGGGCAATTGTTAAGTGCGCCGAATATTGTCCTTTGCTTGCACGTCTAACCTGTCAGACATCGAATGGCAGCAAAACCAGCTGTAGCGATTGGTCAATGTTGTGATTTGCCTTGAAAATCATGTCGTGTACCTCAAGCATTTGTACCACACTCATAGCTTGTGATCCGTATCTCTAGCGGTCTTCTCTCCGGCGTCCCCAGTATCGGTGATGATCCAAAAATCCAATATCTCCATATCAATGACATCGTTCTGAGGTCACCGAGCCGCAAAGATCGACTTTGATGACTACCATTTCAGGAAAGCATATCAACACATCCCACGTCCCACACCAAAATTTCTGGGGATCCGCGGGTTAGCACAAGCAGAACAAGTAACACGATACTCGATGGTGGGAGGACATGATGAGTGTCAGAACCTTGTGCGTCCGTTGATAACTAAGACCAAGTCCCTACTCTCGTTCTTTGATTTTTCTTTCTCTTTCTTCTGATCTCAAGGACCTAAGTTCGCTAAACACTCGAACGACACTGTCTTGGTTTCGAAACTAATCACCATGGCTCTCAACTCTCACGACGTCCAAAAAGTGGACTCGTTCATCAACCGCGAACCCGAAGTCCGCATCTGCTTAACCCCAATCGCACCTCCCGCAGCTCTAGGATTAGCTGGTTTCGCAGGCAGTACATGGATAACTGCATCCTGGATCGCAGGATGGTGGGGCAATGATCAATCACCAACTATTTTCTTCCCTTTTGTGGCCTTTTGGGGCGGGTTGAGTCAGTTTATTGCTGGATTGTTTGGATTTCATGCTAGGGATACGTTGGTTAGTGTTATTAATACCATGTGAGTATAGGATGAAAGAAGAAGGGCGAGGGATATTGCTGATGATGGAGTAGGTGGGGTGCGTTTTGGATGAGTGAGGGATTGATGTTCTTGTTGAACACTACTGGGGCACTGCCTGCTGGAGACATCCACGCGCATCTTCCTGAACTGGCATCTTGGTTTGTGGTTCTGGCCGCATTTACTTGGGTTGGTGTAAGTTGTGTTTTCGGTTTCCTCTTTGCTAGCGTTGTCCAGAGATACTGACGTTTTTTCCACTAGGCAATCGCAGCCACGGCTCGTGACGTTATTCTCGCTACCCTTCTCTTCGCCCTCGCCATCGGTACAACGATTGCCTGCTGTCTCTTTGCATACGGGACTGGTGTAGGCATTGGCATCAAAGTGGCCGCGTACTTCTGGATGTTCTCTGCTCTGCTCGCTTGGTGGCGTGTGGCAGTGTACTTGATTGAAGAGGCGTATGGCCCAAAGAGCGGGATTGCAAAGTTCTTCCCTGTGTTCAGGACGTCTACAGAGAAGAGTGCACCCATGGTACGTAAGGTCAAATACAAGTATCGGCTGTATCGAAGACAGACTGGTGAGACGGCGTCCAGGACGCTGTCTTGCCGATGTGGAACTCGATCTACAAGCCGGCTTGTCGATACAGTACCGTGACATACTTTCTTCAGAACTCTGCTGACTCTTTTGCGAAGGTGGTACCAGGTCTGGGCGAACCTGGAGTTAAGAGAGGTATGCCTGGTGTCGTCTAGACGATCATCTTGAAATACAATAGTGGATGAGAGGGTGCAGAGTATGTTTTGGAAACTGCATGGCATCAATGCATAATTCATATTATTTGCTTCTGCATACTCGAGCTCTGCGGCCCACGGTCCTTCCCTTCTCGCGGCGCACAATAGGAGGTAGGCTAGGAAGGTTCAGAGTCGTGTTTCCTATGATCTTACAGGCAAAAGGTGGAAGCTTAGGAGCAGTGTTGCTCCAACAGTGTGAAGATTTTCTCTGCTTCCGCAAGTAGAGTGCGAGCTTCATCAATCAAGGGCACTTCCCTGTATCTGTTCACTGGGCGCCTGTGTGCAAGCACATCCGCAAGATGCTCTATAGCCATACGCTGTCTCGTTTTAGCGTGGTCGAGCGCGCTCAAGTCTTGCTTATCTCTTGCTGTAGGATTCGTTTCGGCATGTAGCAAAAGTGTGTGGACCGCAACATAAGAGCCTACTTGTGCAGCAATAATCAAGGGACTCTTCCCATCTTTGTCCTTGATGCAGACATCTATTCTGGAATGATTAATAAGGGGCGCGATGGTGCGGAATCCAGTGGCAGGAGAAGACGCTATTCGTCCAAGAAGCGGCCGCCCAAATATGTCTTTGCAGTTTGGGTCGGCCCCGGGCAGTGCTAGTAACAGTTCCAAGGTCCGAGAATCTGGATTGCCGCCAAGATATGATAACCAAGTGCAACCATACTCGTCTCGAGAGTTAGGGTCCAGACCTTTGGCAAGAAGCCATTGCGCGAATTCAAGGCTTCTGTAACTTTGCAATCCTCGCTGCAAAGGATGTCGGCGGTCGTCGGCAATCAAGTAGAGATCTTCCTTGGCTTGGGGAAGGAAGGACCAGAACAGAGCGAGCATTCCCTCTCGTTTGAGTTCATCAGTACTGTATATAGCACCATCCAACGCATATGACAAAGGGGTACGTCGCCTGCGATCTCTAGCCCGGATGTTCGCTCCATGATGGATCAAGGCTTTGGCTACTTCTGCGTGTCCGGAATCAAGCGCTAAGTGTAAGGACGTGAAACCATATTCTAGAGTTTTGATGCCCATGTCTACTCTTTTGGTCTGAGCGAGTCGCTCCACAACCCTGCTGTGTCCATTTCGCGCGGCCATCATCAAAGGCGTGTATCCATCAGAGTCACGAATATTTAGGCACAGCGTCCTGGATCCACGTTTCCGCCAGGTCAGCAGGGACCTTGATGAGGTGTGTTCGATATCCAGGAGTCTGTCTATGGCGTTGCAACTACCATTAATCGCAGCGAGATACAACGCGGTTCTGCCTTGATGACAGCAACAATTAATACTCAACTCGGGCGCTAGGGAAAGGATACTGCTGATGAGGTTGGGAATGTCAAAAACTGCTGCAACGTGGAGCAGATGTTTCCCTGAGTATACTGGCCCATAGGAGTTATTGTAACGCGATAGCTCTGCCAACTTGGTGACAAAGTTCTCTTGTGGCCATTTGAGTATGCGAACAAGATCATCTTGTACGGGTTGTCCTTCTTCAGCGGATCTAGCATGCTGGAAAATGTGGGCAATAGCGTATTGGCACAGTGGGTGTTGGTAGGCATCTGGATATGATTCAGATTGAATGACAGATCGGTGGCAGGCTTTCACCAGTTCAAGCTCTGCTGCACGCGTGGTCAGTACGTCTTCAGAGCCCTGAAGATCTCTGATGCCCTGGCCGCTAGCAAAGTACTCCTGTACAGAATGATGAATGAACTGAACCGTGCGATCACGAGGAAGCTTGTTGAACGAAATCCGGGTCTCTACAGTATGAACCACACTTATGAGTCCGTAGGAGAGATGTCCAATGTCTAGGCCCGTCTCGTCTTCGTGGCTATTTCCGCAGGCCAGATTCGATGAAGAAATGTACTGATCGGAAGATGCCATCAATAACGCAGATCTAGCTTCAAGCAGTGAGAGTGGTCGTTTCGCAAGAGACAGCCACCGAACAAGACAACGAAATTGTTCCTTTTCCTGAGCTTGGACATTGGTGTTTTCCATGTGCGACCGTACAATCTGACCATACAGCTGGAAAAGTTCTTGAGGAGTTTCTTCAATATCTTTTAGAATGAATTCCACAGGCGACTTTCTCTCAAGAGATCGGACTACCCTTGCGACCACCAAAACGCTCCATTGGAAAATGTCTCCAGCCTTCGATGTTATAGCCGATAGAAGCTTCTGATAGTTCCAAGTGTCTTTGTCAATAAACTCCAGTTTTTGCGCAACATATCTTCGAATGTCTGCCGAGTTCTCACCATCCACGATAACTTCGTGTAGTACGTCAGTTCGAGTAAGTGGATAGTGTCTTGAAGAAACGCAAATTCGGAGCTGGCTTTGACGTTGTTCTGCGGATGCAATGACAACGCTTTGAAGGAAATCAAGGAGCTCCCTGGCATTTTCCTCTCCACACTCATCGAGAGCATCAATCATGATCAGCGAGTCGGAATCACGACAAGATCTGAGAAGATAGTCCTTGGAGAAAGCTTTCAATTCGGCTTCGACCCAGTCCCAGTCTTTTCCAAAAGACCCTTGCGTTTCGCAACGAGCTTGAAATTTTTCTGCAAACTCTTCCTTCAAGAAGGGTACCTGGTCTACAATCTGATGCAACAAAGCGCGAAAGACGCCGGACGGAGACCTTTGGAGGTCCACTCCTCGACCATGGCAGAAGAAAGATGCTGTGACTTGTCTTGCCGATCCCTTGTCTTTCGAAAATCGATTCCATAAGTATTTCATCACTGTAGTTTTACCGGCACCAGGTTTTCCCTTGATCCAAAGTAGTCCTCGCCGAGTCTTCCGCCAGACTCTGAACGTAGAGTTTTCAAGGATCCATGAGCAGGTGCCAGGAGACGCGTCTGAAACCTCGAGCAGCCGATCATACATTTTCGGGAAGAACAAGGCTTGCTGTGCGCTCCGTTGTTCATGAACAAGCTGTGAGCTGAAAATACCAATATTCGCAGTTGACCCATCGCCTATGGTCACGTTTCCAATTGACTGCTCTAACGAACGAATGTGACGGTCCATAGTCAAAGATGGGGCCCATGTACACCAGCGCCGAACGTGCCTGTGTAGAAATGCAGTAGCAGGAATAGAAGCATTCAGTCCGGGGATGAAGATCTGTATCTCAATGAATGTCGTTAGAGGCTTCAATGTCCTTTTGAATTTGCGAAGCGGGTTGTGAAGAGGCGTAACAGCAGCTGCCTGCATGGACGCCACAAGCGCTTATCTCTTCGTTCTTACAGGTCAATTTCGACCGGCGGATTGCGCGTAAGCCATGCGTCTGCATGGAAGATTGCAGTGAATCACAAATGCTGATAACCCAGGATTCAATAGACTAGAAGAAGCCACATACACAACGTACATGCCATCTTCAGCTCGCAACCCCACTCTGTCCGAATACCGTATTCATTTAGCTGAGCTTCGTGGGCGTTCAAGCATCAATTCTACCATATCTGCACAATCAACTTGACCGTATCCAGGCGATGGCCGATCCTTTGAGCATTGGAGCTGGTGTTGTAGGCGTCGTCGCTGCTGTCGCCCACACGGTGCATGAAATCATCAATCTGATTGACGACATCGAAGGTGCACCATCTGCCGTCCGCCAGATAAGAACCGAGCTGAACGACGTCGAGTGTGTTGTTGTGTCCCTGGAAGACTGCTTGCAGAGCAACGTGAACAACGCGATCTGGACTCAGTTGTTGAACGGATCCAAGTTGTCTAACGCACTCAAAACGCTGAAATCTGTTTGCGAGGGCTTCTTGTGTACCCTACAGGGATGGACAAAACACACCGGGTCCAGCGACAAGCTATCTCTTCGGGATAGCTTCGTGATCGCCACACACAGTCGCAAAATCTCGCAGCTCTCGACACAGCTCAACAGTTGCAAACAAACTGTAACGATAGCTTTAAGCAATTGTGTATTGTAAGTCGCTCGGATCTCATCGCTCATCCGGTCGCGTACTGAAAAGAAAAAGGCAAGGACAAATTCAGAATGCGCACACCACAGAGCGCATCGTAGAGTTGATGGCGCAAGAAAGAGAGGCTCTCAGTTTTCTTGCTGCCCAGAGGGCCGTTATCGATGGCTTGCGCTCAGATGAACAACAACTTCAGATTGTCAAAACGCAATCAGAAGAGACTGGAGATATCGATGAGATAGAACGAGTTGAAGAGGATATCCGCGACGTCTCTCGAGCTCGTATCGCAGTCAGTCAATTCGCGACCGTGAGTGAGTATGTTGCAAGGTCATCAGCTGCAACTGGAACAGATCAAGACATCGGCCATGTCGTGATTGCAGAATTGGGATACGGCGCCATTGGTATCAGCAATGTCGATGAGTTGTCGAGTGTGAAGCAGAAAATTGGTGACGTGAATGTTGGTAGCAGAGGCACAGGATTCGTTGGCATCCACAACAAGGTTAACCATAACGCTGCTCTTGCTGGCCGCTGGAACACTGCGAGCAAGCCATAGTACGAGCTCTAAAGTTAACGAGAGAGACAAGTTAATGTGTGTATCGTTGCAAGGTAGATTAGTTGCTTGAGTTGTGCTGGGTGTCCAAGCGAAGGACAATATTTGGCGCACTCGACAATCGCCCCCGCAGCTTAACCCTCTTTCGAGCAGTTTAACAATCTGTATTTGGTTAAACAATGGTATATTAACGCGATTGTTAAATCCATGCCTAAACGACCATACGATGTTATAGAATCTGAAGCATATGTATATATAGATGTTGAATTAACATGGTTGTTGTTGTCGTTGTTAATAAACTAATCGAGTTGTTACGCACGCCCTCCCTGTGCAAAGTCTAGTCATACAAGTAGCTATTGAAATGCACAAAGTTATCAGAGGACAGGTAACGCCCGCTGAGAGCAGGCACTAATCTAAACACAGCTGTGCAATTATATAACTCGTTTGTCACTTCTAGGTCAAGGTAAGAGGAAAGAAATTCTGAGTGCGGCGAATTCTGTCCTCCGCTTGGTGTCCTCGTATCATTTGCCAAGCCCGCAGCTCCGGTCGCGATCCTTGTTCCATCTTGCTCCTGCCTCTTTCTCTTTCCATCAAGCCTGGAAAACCACCGATGAACAAGTGAAGTGTCTAAGCGATCCCATATGCTGTCATTAAATTAGAAAATTGCAAGCATCACACTTTTGCAGTGACGTGCAATAAGTATGGAAGAGGGACATAGAGTACGTCGCGGTGCATGATAGGGCAAGAAGTCTTCAATACATGGTAGAGCTACGAAGCTATGTTTGAAGTTTCAAGACCCAAGGACAACGTGGATTCATCTGGTTTCGCACGTCTGCGAAGGAGCTTCAACAACAGATCTCTGCACCTTCGCCAAATAATCAAGTCTGCGAACCATAGACACGTCTCTCCAGGTTGCTGGTGGGTACGCGAAGCATTGCTTCCTGAAGCTTGATGAAGAACTTGTTACATGATTCCGAGTTCAAGCAAGGATGACTCATCCATCCCTTGTCCATGGGGCGAGGCACGAACTTGACCTTGGGGAGTACATCGTCTTCTGTCGAGGAGCTGTTGTATGGAGAGCTGATCTTGACAAGAGCCATGCCTGTCTCGAGTTTGGCTTCAGGGTCGGTCTTGGCTTTGGACTCAGGGCTTTGAGCGCGAGCGACATTCTCCTTCTTCTTGGTCTTCTCTGCGGCTCTCTTGCGCTGATTGCGCTTCTTGTTCTTGGCTCTCTTCCGCTCGGCTTCCTCGGATGACAGAATCTGGAGCTCGGGTACGACAGTTGGAGTCTCGGGTCTGGAGAAAGTGGCAACGGGAGCCTCATCAATGCTGGGATCGAAGTCGTTCAGAGCCTCCATCTCGTGGTGCTTCAGGAGCGATTCGAAGTAGCCGTCAAAGAGAAAGTCCAGGAGATGGGCGTCGCCGACTTCGACAAAGCCATTGAATTTCTGAAATCAGGTTAGTGGTGCGACGAGATGCGTAGTGACCTGGACTTGCCTGTTCCATGGCTCTTCCCTCAAGCACTTGCATCGAGGCCGAGTGATCAAAGGCACGCTCGGGGAACATCTTCAAGGTAGGATACTTGAAACCCAAGCCAAGCTTTTGCAGGTTCTGCTTTGCTTCGCGTTCGTTGCGAACCTTGATGCTCTTCATGACTAAAGCATGAGGCGTGTATCTTTTCTGTTTGCTGTTGAGCTCTTCGAGCAGGTAGTGGCGCACCTCATCTTCGACACGGGCAACGGCATTCTTGCAACACAGAGCTGCCTTGGCGCGTTCATTGAGGTATGCCCGAGCTGCCTCAAGACGGAGATCCTACTCAAGCTGTTAGTGCTGTCATTTTTTGCAATCGTCACGAACGACCTACTTCAGCTTCGTTCCAGTCGGTAACCAACAGACCGAGGATGACCGTCAAAGAGGCGCGATGTTCACCGCTCAAGCAGCTGTCGTCGGCACACATCAAGACCAGACGGATCTTGCGCGCAGCGCGGCGGAGTCTGACTTTATCGCACGCCGAAACAGCTTCCAGGATTTCGTACACGTTTTTGAATCCTTCGATTCCAGGCAGCGCCATGTTGATTCGGTCGATGGAAGATGAGCTGAATCCGAAAACCCTGGTGGGATGAGTGCCAGAGATAAGAAGGATGGAAAAGTGGAAGCAAGTTGGTTGTGCAAACGGGCACGAAAGGCAGCGCGCAAACGCCAGGCAAGAACGACCCGGAAGCTGCTTGAAAATGCATGACCAGCGCTTTCCGCACAGAAATGCGTAGACACAAGAGGAAGGATCTATGAGACTGAAATAACAATGAAAGCACCAATCTACAAGTGTCCTGTTTGTCTTGAGGTTTCGAGGAAAGAGCCAAGACGACACAGATTCCGAAACTGCAAAGGACCTCGCGACTGCTTTACTCCCAGCAACAAGCACTCGAAACTTCTTTGATATCGAAGCCTGAGTATCACACTGTCATTACTGAGATGCCCAAGATTTTCCCAGATGGAATTCCGGGGAATTGTTGTCTTGTAGCATCTCCATGGACACTTTACTTGTTCTGAAGACTACTTTGCATTTTTATAGTTGAGATGTGACCGTCTCTGGCATGTGGGAAGAAGAGCTTCACCAAAGTGAAGGGCGGGGTTGAACGTCGTTTTGTAGGTTCAAGATCGGCCATTGAGGAGGATTTCCATTGGCCAGTCGATGAGTCATCAAATGTATACAGCACTTGTTTCGCATGTCTTTCCACTCCATACCTTGTAAGAGAATCAATGATTGAAGCTTTGTATCGATATATCCGTTGTAGCAGTAGAATTGACTCCGTACAGCAACACGCATGATGCAAGCCGACACGCGCGACCAAGCGATTGCGCTTCAGGTTCAGCCGAGCTCAACTCCACGAGATGAAGCAGAGTCCGACCACGTCCAAGACGATGATGTCTCGAATAGCATCGAGCATGGCTCGTCTAGACGAATTGGTTCAAGCAAGAAGATGGCATGCGTTCTCATTGGATCTGCGTTGTTACAGTTTCCTATCTGGGGTGAGTCTTTTTACACGGATATCTCCAGACTTTATATGCACAGATGTAGCGCCTCGCAAGGACTCGCGTTGTTCTGGTAATCTGACAAAAACATATTCCAGGCTTTGCGATGAGCTACGGTGTCTTCCAGGAGTACTACATCAAGCATTGGACGCTGCAAGGAAGCCGTGACTTGACTGGCATTATCGGTACGACTTCCAATGGAGTCATGTACCTCTCAATGCCTTTTCTGTTCGCCCTCTTCACTAAGCGTTGGGCACGATTTCGCCAGACTGCAGCTCTATTCGGTACTATCATTGTATGCTTGAGCTTCTTGTTGTCGAGCTTTAGCAGCAATGTCTGGCATCTAGTGTTCACGCAAGGCGTACTCGCCGCATTTGGATCTGCTCTGGTGTTTAGCCCCATGACTCTGTCTTTGGGAGAGTGGTACAAGACGAGCCATCGAGCATTGGCTTATGGCATCACACTATCCTGCAAGAACATTGTCGGCTCAGTGTGTCCTTTCCTGTTTTCAGCACTCTTGGATCAGCATGGCTTTCGCTTCACCTTGAGGATCTGGGCAATCTTGGTCGCTGGCGCGAGCGTGTTCACAATTTTCTTAATCCCAACTCACCCCTCGGCTTTAGCTGTAGCGATGAATAACATCGATGACAACGCGGACGATGAGCAAAATGCAAGCAGAACGGCAAACACTCCCCGAACACGCAAAATACCCTGGCACTTCTTGCACCACCGGACGATATACATCCACTGCGTGGCCATCGTACTGCAATCCGCTGGTTATGGAATACCACAGACGTATCTCAACACGTACGCCAGCGAAGTTGCCAAACTCTCTCAGACCTCGGCCACTCTTTTGCTCACGCTGTTCAATATCCCTGGCATCGCGTCCTCTTCATTCTTTGGTTACTTGAGCGATAACAAGCACTTTACACTTTCTGCCACGACTGTCACGTGTATCTCTGGACTTAGCTCGTCATTGAGTGCCTTTCTCTTCTGGGGTCTGACGACACAAGGCAACCTAGCGACACTGGTTCTCTTCTCCATTACATTTGGCTTCTTTGCCGGAGGCTATAGTGCAACGTGGGGGGGTCTGATAAATGATCTTGAGGGCGAAGCAAGACAAGCAAACGAGGCCATCGATTCAGGTATGGTCTATGGTCTGCTGAACGGTGCAAGAGGCATTGGATATGTCACTGGTGGTCTGGTCGGCGTGCCATTGCTCAAAGCTGGCACTAGTAAAATGGCTAGCGGCGTTTTTGGAGTCCAATCAAGTTATGGACCACTGATTGTGTTCACGGGGCTAGCATCCGTGTTCGGTGGATGGGGTGTTTTGTGGCAGTGGAAGAAACTCGGGATGTGATTCGTCCAGTTGAGTTATACCCAAAGGTCGAGTCTCTCTATGCTCCGTACAACAAACATGCATCCCCTGCAGCCTACTCTCTGCGATCGTGGTGTTGAGACTGCTTCTTCTCTAGCTACTACCTGAGACCATGCGAGCTTGAACCCAAAACCCCTACTGTCCACGATGGTATCGTTCATCACCCTTAACCTAGGACAGGTTCCAGACGCGCCTTGCCAGGACCGGTAGGTACCAGACGACAAAAGCCAGGAGGGAGAATACACAGGTACTCAGGAATACCAAAGTCGATGACCACAATGGCCTTGTCGTGTTCGAGATCAGGCAGAGGGTTGACTTCAATCTCAGGCATGGAGTTGTTGGTGCTGCCTCTGCCATCGAAGATCCACATGCCGAGAGGAGAAGGCGAGAGGTTCGAGGGTATGGTCTTGTTGTCGAACGGGAGGGTGCCGCTGGTGAGGAAGCGGTCGCGTTCGGCGTTTGTCCAGCGGTAGTCTGGAAACATGCGGGCATGGCCGTGTGGGCTGGGCTGTGGGACCAGGATTGTAACACCCTCCTTCTTCTCGGCTTGCTGGGTGTTCATGGTTTTGATGACCTTCTTGCGGTACTCAGGAATGACCGGTGGAGGGTTTGCAGTCTAGATAAGATGAGTCAGTTGAAAGCGTAGCTCACACGGTTCGCGAAAGACTCACAGATGCATTGAAGTTGGCTGTGGAAGTCATTATGAGTTGACGAAGAGAGTGAGGTTCGGATGACACTTGAGAGGTTTGTGGAAGAAAGGAAAGGTACAGGAGCCTGCCTTCTTCAAGAGACCCCAGCATATTCAAGAAGCGGTGGGCTTGGTCGTGCCTCAATCTGTAGACGTGTTTCATTTCTGCAACTATCCGCTTTGCTGCCTGACGACATGACGATATCTATATCCACAACCATTCCAACCTGCTTCTGGCTGGGCAATCTAACCTGCCAGTTATCTTAGGATCTGATCAAAGAACTTTTGCAAGCAACCAACCGTACGAACGTGTAAAATCGTCGAAACTGCCACACATGAACATGTCTCATTCATGCACACCACCAGGGTACGAGAGGCAGAGAGCAAACAGGTCGACCTTTGCTCCATTTATGCAGCATGCCGATATGATCTGCGCTTGTGTAACAACTTCATATCAGCCACTTCAAGTCTTGACAACTCAGAAACGACGAATCAAAACAGGGACATGCATGGACCCTCAAAGAGTTGTCATATTCATTATGCATTTAATACGATCTTTCCATATCAACAGGTGGCTGTTCATGAGAGTCTACAACGTCGATACTAGGGAGAGTTGATATCTAGAGTGAAGTCATCCCCAGATCTCACAAAACACAAGGCTTCACACGAAAGGAGAAGATTGGCTGGCCATCAGCGCTCAAGACGCGATAGATGTGAGAGGTTGATCACCAGAAGTTCAAGATGCACAAGTCAGACGGTCCCAGCAGTGTAAGGACAAAGTGTGTCAAAGAAGCCTGGGTCAAGTATTGGTTGTAAAGAATGAATTAGATCGTAAATCTGGGTAATAGTATGCTAGTAATTTTGTTACAGGGGGCCGTGAAATTAATGATAGTCTGTTTGCTCTCCCCTCCTCTTTCTCGCTTTTCGGACACTCCATCAAGGACATGCTTTGTGAATATTAATGATAGTAAATTATCTTCTCCGTCCGCATCTTCGAGCATGAGAACCCATTCTTGTATCCATATTTCAGGAAAACAGGAAGCCACTCAAGCGATTTAACACTTGGAGTAGTTGGCATCGTACTCGAACTCGAAAGTCCAGGACTGGTGGGTCTTGTAGGAGCCGCTACCACCGAAAGTAGCGTACTTCTTGTGGTCGAGAGCAGCGCCGTAGAGCGAGCAGTAAGTACCGTAAGGCTTGTTGTCCTTGTGCAGGAAGTAGGAGTTGAACATGGCGCAAGGGGTGAAGCTGCGCTTGCCGGCCTTGACGGCGGCGTTGCGGTTGAAGTTGTTCTGCTCAATGGCGTAGTTGGCGCAGACCTGGGCGTTGAAGGGGCCGGGGATGAACTTGCTGCCCATGTGGTACTTGGGGGCGGAGATGGCCTTGGGGCCGCAGTTCTGACCAGGCTTCAAGGTGGGCTTCTTGGTGGGAGGAGCGGGGCCGCCGGCAGGAGGAGGGGAAGGACCGCCGGCAGGAGGCTTGGGGCCACCAGCGGGAGGAGAAGGAGGTCCAGCGGGCTTGGTGGGCGAGACAGCGTTGGCGGTAGAGACAGCCGAAGAAGCGGCGGGGACATCGGAGACAGAGCACGAAGGAGTGGTGACGTTGGTCTTGTCGTATGCGTTGGAACCAGTGATGACGGTCTGGAACTGCTCACGGTTGTCGCCCTTGTTGGTGGCAACATCGGCAGAGAGAGAAGATCCCCACAAGGTGCACTTGTAGTTGGTGATGGATGAGGGGTTGGGGCAGTAGGTCTCCCAGGGGGTGTAGGTGGTGTTGTCGTTGTTGGCGGGAGCAAGGCTGGGATCACGCTCAATGTAGATGTTGAACGAAGTGCAGAGGTCGGTGTCGTCGCACTTGGCGGCGCAGTCCTGAGCGCTGTAAGAGGTCAAGGTGTAAAGACCGATGTATGAGTTGGCAGAGACGGCAGCGTCAAGGTCCTTGAAGACCTGAGTGTACTGAGTCTTGTCCGAGCTGGGGACAACAGTAGGGGCAGCAGATGCCATGGAGTGGAAAGCAGAGTAAGACAAGAAAGCGTCAACAGTGTCGGGCTGGACCTGAGGACCGTAACCTCCCTACAACATAGTTAGCATCATTCCTGACGAGATTAGAACGGGAAAATTTACAGGCTGAGGCGCACAGGCGTCATTTGGGTTGATGAACCCACAGAAGGTGCCCTCTTCAGGTGTGGTAGGGCAGGGGGCGCTAGCATCGTTGGTAGTGCTGGGAACCTGAGTGGTGGTGGCAGCAACCGAGCTGGAGGTCGAGACAGCAGCAGATGAGGAGCCAGTGACGGCATCGACAGTGGTAGAGCCCTGGGGAGAGGTAGTTGGGTAGCTGTAGGCGGGGAGGCTGGTAGGAGGAGCCTGAGTGGTGATCAGGGACCAGGTGGCCTGGGTCTCGGTAGGCTTACCGCAGCCCCAGCCCTGCTGGGAGCTGCCCTGCTTGTAGCTGCCCTGGTTGTAGCTACCCTGGCTGCCGCTCTGGCTGCCGCAGTTGTGGAAGATCTCACACTCGAGACCCTTGTAGAAGTAGAAAGGGCTGTAGGAACCGAAGGTACGCTTCTCAAGATCACGCTTGGCAGCGCTGGTGGCAGTAGAGCTGGCGGTAGCAACAGTACTAACAGCGACGGTGGTGGCAATGGAAGCCTCGTCAACAACAACAGCACCGGTAGGACCAGTAGCGACCTCAGGAGCGGCGTCAAGAAGAGAGAAGTCAAGGTCCTGGGGCTTGGGGGCGGCAGCAGCCAGGCCAGCGACGGCGGCCAAAGCGAAGGCGGTAGAACGCATCTTGGAAGACCTGATTGAACGAAGGAACAGGTAGATGAGAAGAAATGGAGGCGGATGAAGGTGATGGGCAGGTATCTTGTGGTGGTGGGAGACGGGGATTCTTATACCTCATTTACCTCTAGAGGCTCAACTTAGGATGTCTCTGAGCCTCGATCCGAGTGATGCAACGATATTGTGATCGCAAAGTCCACCTCGGGGCTGTGTACCATACTCACCGCAGCATAGGCTCATCACGAACGGACCTCATACCACTGACGGTGTACTCACAGACTTTCTTGGCTGGTGCTTGAGATCTCAAATCGTAAAGTGAGACAATAGTCTCCAGCCTGCACCTTCCGTATGGGCCGTATGTAGACGAACTTGGCGTGGTAATAATGGATCCCGATGGTGTTTCGAGCTTAGACAGTGCACGAAGTGCAGATGGAGCACTATTTTGGCAAAGAAAGTCAAAGACCTGTAACCTCTACCGACGGGACCTAACCTTTCGCAGGACCTGCCCGTGCCGTCCCAGAGAAATGGCGTTCAGGTACGGCGGCAAGAAAGATCCGAGTTGATACGAATGACTCGACCGTGGCTGGAACCCGTTAGTTTTTGACCGAAAAAGTTCAGTCAAAGAATAAATGTTTTTCACGCCAACTTGTGTTTCGAACTGAAACCTCTTGGTGGAAGCCACGGGAATGCTAGATAGTTGAATTGGAGTGAGACTCGAGCAACGCTTCTACGATTCAACTACGAAGGCCGTTCTACGCCCGTTTGTAG
This sequence comes from Aureobasidium sp. EXF-10728, assembly GCA_023848605.1. Taxonomy (NCBI): domain Eukaryota; kingdom Fungi; phylum Ascomycota; class Dothideomycetes; order Dothideales; family Saccotheciaceae; genus Aureobasidium; species Aureobasidium sp. EXF-10728. The sequence goes on from SWBG01000074.1 coordinate 83,377, forward strand.
ATGGAGAAGCTCTCCTGCAAGATGATGGGTCTATGCATGGTGATCTCGTGTAAGCATGTGCTACACATGCATCGCGGCAGGTTTTGTCGATATTGGAGCAATAGCTTTGCATGGTGCTCGCCTAAGAGAAATGATCAACACCCAGACTAGACCATCGCTCGCCCTCTTGAGGAAGCACATCGGGATCGTTCTGGCAGAGCTCGCATTCACCTGTTCGTCTCCGAGCCCTCGGGTTTGGACTTTGAGCACGGCGCGAGCGGAAGAATTCGTTTTTCGTCCTCTCCACAGAGGAGTTGATTTAGAGTGCGTCCGGCAAGCGCTCGGACTGCCTGATCGGTGCAACGCCAAGCATATCTATCGTCTTCGTTCCTAACACGTGCATCCGTTGAGCATCTGTTGGCCATGCAGAGACGTTGCAAACAACGTAGAACCTGCTCGTTCTCCATCAATAGCGGATACCTGTTGCGGAGTCCATTCGAACTCCGTATCTATTCACGTCTCCCTCACCATCTGTGATACTTGGACTATGCAATCGGTGTGTCTGAGACAGTAAAAATGGTATATATGGTATGCATCTTCTCCATTTGAAGGTTACAAAGTTTAGTCGCGTAGATCCCCCTGGCAGATCACCTCGGCCTGCTCGGACTATGTATACTTGTAGATTGGCGCCGGAGCTGTCCAGACAACATCACAGGGCCACCAAGCAGTGGAGATACTCTTGCGCACGAGTGCCCAACAACAAATCCATCGCGGGCAACCAAACGCGAACTTGTCACGCATTTCCACAAGCGAAGAATAAAGAGGGTCTCTGCACAGAAGCGTTTGGATGGGCCGTGGCGTCGGTGGCTTTTTGCCAAACCAAAGCTTCAATTTGCCGTACTGCCCGAGCCACCCTGTCTCACACTTTACTCTCCATTCTTGACCAGACATCAAGGTGGATAAATGCACAGAGTTTGCAGGACAAGGCCGTAAGAAACCCCTTGCAGGTCCGAAACATATGAGGTATGTCAAGACGGAAGAACATACAGAATCCTTCGAGGTAAAGTGGAGTTGTGTCTTTATTCGAACCACACGAGTCAAATTTACACATGCACACTTTTGTGAAGACTGCCGAAATGATCAAATCTTCTGCCAAAAGTCAAAATTTTGGAGGGACGAGAAGGGTACTCGCTCCGACACTACTTTAGTAGCACAAGCAAAAGCAAGTCTCGCTCATGAGCGACAGATGGAGCGATTCGTGACGATTGAACATGCCGTGCTGGAACATGCTCCGGGATTGGGCCATCGACGGACGATCAACTATATCTCGTAGCGAGAGATCCACGCATCTATTGCGGATGAACTGGAGATAGAGTGGTGATCTACTTCCACGAGCTTCGATATGGCGTGCATGATACTCGGGCATATACGAATCATTGACACCTTGCACCACGCTGACAATTCTTTGACAGTCTTCTAATTTGCTGAATTGAACCAAGCTGTAAGGCAGCTTCACAGATTATTCATTATTTGTACGCAGAGACGCACATACACACTACGTAAGCGCGTGTTGCTTTGTGGACATTAACATCAAGTTTGGATGAGGAGATACCACATGATCCTCGATCATGGCTCACACCTTCGTGTCGCCATGTCGTTGTTGAACCTTCAAAGCCATGTCGGGCCGTATATTAACAAGCGTCATTGCCAATCTCGGTCTGATGGCATCTGTCAATTCTCCTTTCCCACACGTGGGCTTCCTTTCTGCATTCAGCTAATCCAATCTGACGGACCCCTTCGACTTCCAGAAGACCCATAAGACTGCGATTGCCACTTTGAGCGATCCAGCGAACCACAAAACTTTGGAAATGTCTTCGTCTTGGGTCAGGAAGCCGCCGGCAATTGCACCTAATACAACCATGAGCATGCTTCCCACTCGGCGGTTGCGCTTGACATTTCGAGTCGGTCCATCGAAGACTTTGTCGTCAAAAGCAAAGTCAAAGTACGAGCTCGTCAGAACGACGCTGGTTACTTCTCCGTAACCAAGGATTCTCGACATGGCCATCTGTCCGGCTGATTGAACTGACAATAGACCTAGAGGTAATAGAACGATGAAGCTGTCAGGCAAGACGTCGCCTGCATTGTTCGGAACGACACCAGTATCCTCAAGAGCGGCGCAAACGTATATCAATGCAGCCTGGACCAACCACGAGTATACCATCGTGCTTCTTCGAAGGGGTCCAAGGTATTTCATAAACCGACCGAAGATGAATGCGCCCATTATGAAGGAGATAATGGACATTCCTGACTTTGCCCAGCGCCATGGTGATGATTTGGGTTGACCAGAGACACCAAGACCGAGGTAGAGTGTGTTGCCTTCTAACGTTAGTCATGACGATTGCTTGATATGGACGACATATCTCACCTGTCTGCATCGAGACGAAGCAAGACCACACATTGAATACCGCCGAGTCCAAGAGACCGGTGATGAAGCTGCTGACAATAAGGACCGAGTCGGCCCATGATTCGGTGAGTTCTGCGTCAAAGTGTTCCCGCAGCGAGCTCATACGGCTCTTTGATTGCTCCTGGTTATCCTCGACATCCGGCATGGTTGCTGTGTGTACAAGAAACTGAGAGGATGCTGGTCATTGATTTTCGCCAGAGACATTTTGGCGTCCGTGCATCATCGTCATCAATGTTGCAGAAATCAAGCCTCGGGTGCCGGCAAATTGTTTCTTGGTTGGAATCTCCTGCGAACAAATACGCATCCTCTCACAGGGATACACGAATCGTAGAAGCAGCGGTAGGTGGCACTGAGCCATGGGTTTATCACGAATTGATTCAACAGAAGTGTTGTGCTGAACCACGTTCGAGTCACGTATTCTGCCTTCCCCAGCTTTGCCCACCTTGATGGCGTCCTGGGTAATAAAGAACGTAGCTATGAGAATGTACAGTGCTTCCAAGAAACAAAACACTAACCACCGTGAGATACGATATCTCAGCTCTCTTTGATTACTTCCTCGCTTTCGGAAAGAACTATGCTTCTTACAGCGTACACTTCGCTCTATGGTCTTGGAGGAAGAGGGCTGTAGCACACGGGAAGGTAGGTAACAGCTTCGCATAGCATATGGAACAAGCCGCCGTACACAAAACGACACAAAGCACTATAGAGCTTAGTGCAACAAGGCCTTCACATGGACTCAATGTCTCCAAAATCCATGTTGGCAAGGAGGGAAGGTGTCAAGGACCGGCACTCGACTCCGAGCATGCATTCGCGGCTTCCCCGCAGGTTTCATGACGTACCCCAAACAGACCAATAGCCGCCGGATCAACCAGAACGAAGTCATTGACAGCATTCTCAAGTCATCACTCTGGAAGTTCATAAGAACATCGACCTCTCAATTCTTGCTGAAGCCTGACATCAATAGACTTCTAGACCTGTACCTCAACCACTGGTTCACCCATTGACAATGACCAAGTTTCCGAAGAGCGTCCTCGAAGAAAGGCGAGCTGCTAGCTTGAAGCTGCTTGAAGCCCTCGATGCCTATGAGAAGGTCGAGCACGGAGAAGATTCAGTGTCAGTGGTGCACTGATAAGGCTTCAAAGGTCTCTTGTTGACAAGAATCAGTCCCGTACCTCGACGCGGCAAGAAAGGCAATGATATCCTCGGTCCTCAGAATCCAGACCGCATGCGTCAAGAGCCAGATACCGTGTGTCCTCCAGAGACTGACCATGGCAAGATGCCCAACATGAAGTGGTTAGTTGATGCATCTGTCTTGTGTCTATTTACCTAGCTAACCTAGAAAAGGTCCTTTACAGACTCGCACGTACGCCTTGAGGAAGGCGGCTGGGCCAGAGAAACGACCGTCCGAGAGTTGCCAACCTCCAAAGAGCTGGCAGGCGTAAACATGCGTCTCGGGCCTGGCGTCTATCGCGAATTGCACTGGCACAACGAATCAGAATGGGCATACATCATCAAAGGCCAATGCCGCATCACTGTCCTCGACCTCGAAGGCGGCTCCTACATCGACGACCTCGAAGAAGGCGATCTCTGGTACTTTCCCACCGGCTTCCCTCATGGTATCCAAGGCACCGGCAAGGAAGGCGTCGAGTTTCTTCTCATCTTCGACGACGGCAATTTCTCCGAGGACAGCACGTTCCTGCTAACAGACTACATCGCCCGCACCCCCAAATCAATCCTAGCCAAAAACTTTAGAGTGGACGAAGCAGTCTTCGACTCCTTGTCCGAAAAAGAAAAATACATCTTCCAAGGCACGATCCCGGGCTCTCTGGCCGACGACCGCAAAAAAGTCGGCACACCCTCAAAACACCGCTTCACCCACCGCATGCTCGCCCAAACCCCCAAAAAGTTCCCAGGCGGCGAGGTGCGCATAACAGACTCTTCCAACTTCCCCATCTCCAAGACGACAGCTGCCGCACATGTGATCATCAACCCAGGCTGCCTGCGCGAAATGCACTGGCACCCCAACGCAGACGAATGGTCCTTTTTCCTGCGCGGCCACGCCCGCATCACAATCTTTGCCGCTTCGGGCAACGCGCGCACCTTCAACTACACAGCGGGCGATGTCGGCATCGTCCCCAAGAACAACGCGCACTATGTCGAAAACATCGGCAGCGAGCCAGTGGAGATGCTGGAAATGTTTCGCGCCGACAGGTTTGAGGATTTTAGTACGGAGCAGTGGTTGGCGCAGACGCCGGCGACTACTGTAGCCGAGCACTTGAATTTGAGTGGGGGGAATAGGGAAAAGTTTTTGAAGAGCTTGAGTAGGGATAAGAGTGCTGTCAAGGCGCCGGTTAGGAAGACGAGGTCGATGGGTGATATGCACAAGGCGTTGGAGGAGTTGTTGTGATGAGGGGATATCACTACAACAAATTCAAGTTCCGGTTCATACAGCATGGCAAGCAGCTGATGTAGAAGAGAAAGGAAGAAGACGACGAGTATCAAGTATTGTCTAGCACCTACCTAGTGCGTCTGAAATCTCTACTGATATCAAAGCAGTGATCTAACCAATTGCAACTTTAAACCATAGACACTTCTTTGGCAACAAAAGACCATAGAAAACCCCTAGCCTATGCCCTATTACTACTTGGGTCCTTAGCACAACTAGCAATGCTACCATGCCTAGCTGTTGCATAAATCAAAAGTATACTTTTTATAATTCTATTTATCCCAAGACGCGCGCACCCATTACCCGGAAAAGATACTTGTAGTAGCTTTTTAATAAAAATTTACCAAGTATATTATAGATAGCTATAGTATTCAAGTCCATCTTGACATTTTTAATACTTTTGTATCTTTTTTTGTCATGATTATTTTTCCAAAGCTGTATTGTTTAGCAGAGCAACAACAATCTTTTCGTTTCCTTGCAAATAAAGCTACAAAAGATCTTGTATATCAGGACAAAGACGAGTTTCAAAAGACAAGAGCTAAGAGGCCATTTATTACTCAAGAATGAACAGAACAAGACATTATCTCAGATACGAACGTCCTAATCCTGTATACGATCCAAGAGAAAGGCAAGAGAGAAAAAAACATATTTGCAATGTGCTGACGTCCTAATGTGAGAAGAAGGAAATGTGTTGACATGACAAGACTCCCAAAACACCATGCCAAAAAGAGAGAAGCATACGTATATCCACAATGCTGCGACGCAGAAAGCGACAGGAAAAAAGAAAAAGAGTCCGAAGATGAGAGAAAAGAGGAGTGCCATGTCCACAATCAAAAAAAAAAACAGACAAGACTTGCTTCCAAAAGACGAGGCACAATCATCTACGCCCCCTTGGTCTGCCGTCTCGAAAATCTGGTCTTGCTCTTCGCCCTCATGAAGCTCCTTCGCCCAAGGGCATCTCCTTCGCCTCCCCTGCCCCTGACGTCTCCAGATGAGACGGTCAATGTTCTCCCGCTCCGAGTGGCCACTCTTCCCTCTTCCCTTCTCTTCTCGACGACATCCTGAGATAGTCCTCCAAAGCCGCCTCGCTTGCGGAAGCAAGTTTCCATGAGCGCGTTTGCGTCCAACATGCCCCTAGGCAAGCTCTGCACCAGCTGAAAGATCTCCATAGGGTCAGAGACGGCTTTTATGGTTTGCTCCGAGGATTTGAAGATGGCCAGGGCGACGCGGAACAGTGTCTTGCTGCCTTCGAAGAAGAGGCAGTCCCAGACGCGGAGGACGCATTCAATGGGCAACGTGCCGACGAAGAGGGACATGAACCATGCTGTTGTTGCCAGACTGACGGTGGGTAAACGGGGCACGCCACCTGCAGCCGGTGTAGTGGGTTTATCGTCCAGCTTTGCCCAGATGGAGGGAAGCGATTCTTTTATCGAGGTCATGAGGACGGCGATGTCGATGTTGGCGCCTTCGAGTGCTACGCCATGAGTACCGGGCAGATGTTCGGTAGTCACGACATTCAAGAGAATGAAAGCCTTTTCCTCGTCTTCGTTGAGGAACAAGAGCAAAAGACCGGCGATGAAGTTTAGACTCTGGCAGTATCCTATGTTTGGGTTGTGAACAGCAAAGGCTTGCAAGACTCGCCGCAGAGCCTTGATCATGGAAGTCTCGTTTTCAGTCTCACCGATACCACGGCTTTGTTCGGAGGTTGTGGGTCGGTCATCGGGTTTGAAGCGATCATTGTCTGGGAACGTGCGATTGAGATCGCGTTCGATATGCTCACGATCATTATCGCTCAGGGCGCCTTGATTGACTTGCTTGAGAAGATTCCAATATAGCCCAGGGTCTTCGGCCAGTTTCTTAGGACCGCCAGCATACCAGAACCAAGCAGCGCCTCGCCAATCTGGTGGAATACCCTTGCGCACATATCTCTTGATCTTCTCAGATTTTGTAGGGAAGCGTGTCGGATTCTCAGTGGTGTAGCCGAATTGCTTCATCAAGATATTCCACTTGGCCCGTCGTCTATCGAGATGGAGATTGTATTCTTTCTGCCAGACGTCATAGTCCTGGACTGAGATGTGTAGAGATGATTTTTTGAAGCCGTAACGATCGCGAGGGACAGGTTTTGAGGGAGGTAGGGGAATGCTGCTGCTAACGGGCGAGTCGGTGATGGGAGAGAGGACAGGAGATGGATCGACGGTAGGCGGCGGAGCAGAGAGGGGTGGGTCGGGCAAGACGCGGCCGGACAAGATTTGAGTCGAGGTTCTGTTGTGCGACAAGAATAACGTGGGCTTGTTGTTTCTGTCGAAAGGAGTGAGATTGGCATCAGCGAGGATACTCTTGCGGTCCACCATGCTGGCAGAATGACTGCGTCTGTGCGAGCCACCAGTGTCGTTGGCAGACGACGGCGACGTGCCAGGCCGCACGCCGAGCGTATCGACGGAGCTTTTGGGAGCATGCAGGAAGCTGTTTGTGCGAGAATTGGCCATGCTTAATCGCATCGACTTTCGCATCTGTTCGCGCAGGTCGACGCTGAGATTGACAGGCGTGCCGAAGCCAGCAATGTACATGTCCAGCAGATCATCTTCATAATCAGTCATGTTGTCCTGTGCATCCTCGTCGTCGTCGGCATAGTCGATCTTGACACAGTCCGAGACGGAGCTGTCGGCGGTTGCAACACTGCTGCGTGCCGTGCCCGTCGTCGAGCCCATGTGGCTGCTGGTCGAAGTCATTTGCGAGCGATAGCTGGTGCGGGTTTCGTTGCGGTCCGTTTCGGGCACAGCCATCGACGTCGGACTGTCTTCCAGAGGCCAGCTGCCCTGTCGCGAGAGAGTAGCGTCGGCCATGGACAGTTCCCGCGGGCGAGAACGAGGCTCGACGGCCGAAAAGTTGCGTCGACGGGCAGGACTCTTCTCATCGTCGGTGTCCTCCCACCACTTGTTGCTCTTGACGTTGACGCGGGAGCTGTGCGGCGGAGCTATGCTGCCCGAGGTGAAGGGGCCCAAGGCCTCCTGGCCGGCGTTGGTGGTGATGAACAGAGGCGCGGGCTTCTGTCTCGTCTTGATGGTGGGCAGGCTGGGCATCCTCTGTCTCAGCCGCTCGGGCGAGGCCTTGCGCAGCGGGAGATGGGGTTCAGGGCTGCGGACTCTGCGTGGCCATGAAAACTGCGGCGTCGTGGGCTGCGAGGGCGAGACGGGCGAGTCGGGCGTGTCCTCGCGCTGTTGGTGGTAGTGTTGGTTGGCGAGGACGGCATTGATGGAAGCCGTGGGCGCCATGGTTCGGCTCATGCTGTCTATACGGATTGCAGGAGGGCACGTCGACTCATGTTTGTGTTTCGTATAAGCGCTGTCGACCGAAGCTCCGAGCTGCCAGCATCAAGTGTTTTTTGCCGTCTTGATTTTGGCCGTTGGCGGCTCTTGTTGTGTTTGAGAGCTGGAGAGAAAAGAAAGCAGCGTGCAAAACGTCAAAAGCTCTTGCAACTCTGCAGCACAACAAGCACATCCAACACACATCCACAGACGGTCAAAACACCGGCTGCAAATGTGCCAACCTCTAAAATCCAACTGAAACACACTGCAAACCTAAAAAGTGACGCTCTCATTGGCTTCCGTCGAGCAATTTCCACTGCCCGTCGCCAAGCCCCAATCAATACTGATTTCCCGTCCAACTTCCCAAACAACCACAGCTGAAGCACACGTCGTTCCTTCCGACAAACAAGTTCTTCGTCTCTTGCTTTCCAGCAAGGCGGCTGCTCCCGCAACTCAACCACACGAACGCCTGGCTTTTCCCGATCGCTGTCAATACCTGGCATCCAGCTATCTTCTACGATGCCGATTTAGACAGACGCGCGCACATGATTCAATCTCGCTCGTATTTCGCAGCCTTTTCATGTATATTGCCTCGTCTCGATCTGGTCAGTAAACTACTGCGTGACACCCACAGGGCTGCCAATGTCTACATCGAATCCGTCCGTACATCCTCAATCTCTCTCCTGAACCACAGCCGTTTCCCATCAAAGAGGGTATCATCGTTTGTTGTACCTGGGTAAATAAATTCAAAGAAAAATGATAGAATGACTAGGCCGTTTTTGCCCGTCCCGTCTTGCAATCGCGAGCCCTACCGTCCGTCATGCCACATGATCTACTTCATAAAATTCATCTCCGACCAGCCAACACTTCGCCCAGCTCTTTTAGGCGTACAGGTTTCGTCATGAACTGATCCACTCCCGAAGAGAATGCCTCTTGCTGTGCCTCTGCGCTCGCCAATCCTGTCAATGCAATAATCTTGCTCGCTTCCATGCCATTGCTCTGTTCAAACGAGCGTATCCTCCTCGTGGCTTCCAATCCATCCATCCTCGGCATCGAGATATCCATGCAGACAAAGTCAAACTTCGTCGCCGCATCTTGTTGATGTGAGCAAAAGGCTTGCACTGCTTCAACGCCATCTTCTGCAGTCACGTAGTCGTGCTTCTTCGATTTGCAATAGCGGACCAATAACTGGAGATTGATCTTGTTGTCGTCAACCAGGAGCAGGCGTAGCGCTCTAGCTCCTCCTTCTTGTTTTGCCGGCCCTTGGAGCTCTTCGGCTGCTTTACTCTGGCTTCGTGCTACTCGTGGTGGGGTAGCTTCTTGCGAAGTTGACGATTGATTCTGGTTGTGTGCTTGGGTATGGGGAGCAGGCATGCTCGGCAGCGTCATGAGTTCCGTATCCCGGTATAGGATGATGTCTTCCAGCTGTGGTGGTTTTTGCTCTTTGCACGTCACAAACGCGCGCGCCAGTTTGCGAGGTCCGTAGGGTTGCGCAATGAATTCGGTCGTGATTGCTCTTCGGAGTGCTTCACTCTCGGCGTATACCTGTCGCAGCCGCGCGTTGCTTTCGCAGAGTACTATGAGTGGTTTGTTGAGCTTGATCAAATGTTCCTTGAAACTCGGTAGGTCGTAGCATGTTGTCAGCACCACCGTCGCATCTCCCACCTCCTCGACTCCACTGACAGTGGTGAATTCCATCTTGAACCACCCCCAGCATTGCTTGTCGAGAGCTTTGCGAAGCGATCGTTGAGAAGAACTTTCCCTATCGCTCGAGATCGGCGGGTCGATAAATGCTGCTTTCAGGCCATGAAGCTTTTGTGCCGCCTCGTTCATGACAAAAGCTTCGTCATTTGCTTCTGGGCCCGGGACCGAATCCATCATAATGACTTCGACACGAATCTCGGTACCCTTGTTCAACTCGGACTCTACAGAAATTTCACCACCAAGGTTGCTGACAATATGTCGCACCATGGAAAGACCAAGTCCTGCTCCAGGGTTGAGTGGGTCTTCTTGCGCGAACGGTCTGAACAAATGGTTCTGCAAGTATTCCTTGGACATTCCTTTTCCAGTGTCTTTGACAGTCAATGATATACGGCTTCTTCTGGATCCTTCGCTGTTTTCCGGCAACTCCTGTGAGGATAGTTGTATGTAGATGAAACCGTCGTTCGTATACTTCAAGCTGTTACCAGTCTGCGGGCTTGATCAGTATCCTGTATGACATGTGAACATGGCAGACTGCTTACCAAATTCATGACTAAACGCTTCCATGCTCCTCCTTCGGTACATAGTAGCCAGTTTTCGTGATCCTTGGCCTCGATATCAACAATGATTTCGACGGCGCGTCTGAGTGTCGTGTCGGTATTTTTGGATGCCTGTATATTGTTTGGTCCATCATGAGCGGCAGCAGAGGAGGTGTAGCCTGCGAAAACGGTTTCCAGAGCTTCTTCGGTAATCGTAGGCAGGTGTACTACCGAGTCAAGACTCAACATATCGGCTTGTCTTGTCGTCGGATCTTTCTGACGTTTAGATTTGTTGCGGGCGAAGTTGTTGATCTTACTGAAGTCGAGGAGGTGGTTAATGGTGTCTAGGAGCGTGCGTCCACAAGTATCAATGGTCTCAACCAGACCATGTTGCATAGGGTCGAGGTCCGATGACTCTAAACATTCTATACTGCCCAGAATACCATGCAATGGGCTTCGCAGCTCGTGACTGATGCTGTTGAGCAAATCAGACTTGGCCTTGTCAGCCATGGCCGTGTCAAGTTTGGCGACCTCGGACATGATGGACATGCCGAAAGCTCGCAAGAAACTCAGCTCAGAGTCCTTGTGCAACAGGCGTATCGCTCTATTGGACCAAACGATGCCACCGCAGAACCAACGCATGCGATGGTCGTCCCACATGGGAACAAATGCCAGCGATCGGGCATCAGGAAACAGACGCTTCAGCTCAGCAATATCGGCTGATCTCTGTCGGCGCACTTCCTCTCGCTTCTCACCATCTGAATGCTGCTCCTCATCAGGTTCGACCTTTTGGCCAAAATCTTCGGATTCCTCGGGTGTTCTAGCGTTGGTCATGTGTAGTTCGGTCTCGATGGGGTCAATGTTGAAAATCCTCCCTTGTCCATAGCGTGTCAAAAAGGAGTGCAAGAAGCCTTCTGTAATGGAGGAACCATGGTCAGATTCACCTGCACTTCCCAAGACGTGGCACTCCTTCTTAGAAGCGGTGTTCCGCGTGAAATAAGAAGCAGAGTCTTCCTCAGAACTAGCGGGGACGGACTGTACCAGAGCGCCGAAGCTTCCCACTGAAGCATCGAGGAAGACTACGCCTTCGACGTCGATTGCATCTTTGATGATTTGAGCAGCGCGTTGGAAGGTGGATTTGACATCGGTCGAGAGCATTTGAGCCTGAAGATCCTCGAAGCTGAGAGTATCCTCTGCGGATTTAGTTGGATCAGGTTGTAGAGGATCATTCTCGTTCTGAATATGGACCATTTCCGGCGGCCTGGAAGTAGAAGCTCCGGGGGTGAGAGGTGGTTCGCCCTGGTGTTCGACATGTGTGCTTTTGGGGACCGTCTTTGAATGCATGTGCATGTCTACTAGACCCTTGCCCTCGACAAAGGAGCCCAGACCGACGACCATTTGGGATGCACGACGGTGCTCTTCTTTGGACCTGACCATGTCGAGGTGGGTCATGATGGTGCTTGACATGTATTGAAGAAAGACCTTTTCTGACTCTGCGAGGTCGTCCCTTGATTCGTAGTCTAGAACCGAAATGACACCAATGACGGGGCCATAGGGACTGCGAATGGCGGTTCCGGCGTAGAAACAGACTTTGTCGGGCACGTTCATACGCGAGGCACAGCTCTTGTACCAGTCGTCGTCTGCAATGTTGGGCACTACAACGACACCATCCGGTCCGCTGTCTAGCTTGTTATCGGCCAACTCGAGAGTGCGCTCGCACAAGAGTGAATGGCGTTCTTGAATGCCTGAGCCTAGCCATAGTTCGTCTCTGGGGTCGTCGGCTTTGTCTGTCTTCAAGGAGAGAGTCGGGGTGGCTTCGGCCAGGATATACTGATTGTTGCGGTCGAAGCACGAAACGAGGCAGCGGCTGACGCGCAGTCGCAGGCAGATGAATTGGGCGAAGGCGGCGAGGGCATCGTCGAACGAGGCCGAGCAGCCGTGGGAACCAGAGTTGATCTTCTCAGCACTCGTTTTCATGAGATTGTCGAAGGGCTCATAGTATCTGGACGTGTGGGATTAGTAAGCGATGGCTGGGGTTGCATGTGTGTCGACCTGCTTGTAGAACTCGCGCGCCCTCACGCCTTCTATCTCGCCATCGTACTTGGCCGCAAAGGCCGTGGGAGGACTTGGTGCCATGGCGGCGGCGGCGGCGGAGGCGGCGGCGGCGGCGGAGGCAGGTGCGCCTGCACTGGGGCTTGACAGTCGATGGCGCTCAGGACGTCGTTCCAGATGCGCTTTAGTCTTGCTGTACACTATCCCCACTGCGCATTCTTGTTAGAAATTCCAACAATGCCATGTGCAACACCACTGCTCCCAGAATGCGCCCGCAAACACGATCGAAGAGCTCGGGCCAGTCTAGATGCTTTTGGCTTTGGTCTAGATCTCCGACGCACTCGTCATTCGTCTGCCAAAGTGGACTCGACGACGAAGCCCGTCGCGGTCCCGGACTGCTGCCCGTCAGAGTCATTTCACCACGAAACACCAGCTTGTCTGTCGTTACTCAGACATCATGTCGACAACGACTACGGTTAATTGGCGACTGTCAGAGTTGAATCTGCTTCTGTATTTCGCTCAGTCTGGAAACGGCTTACGTGCGTACATGCCGCGCACGATTGCTTGCGAATCCAACCAACCAAATTGCGCTTCGAAGAAGCAAGAGAGAGTTAGTGCTAAGCGCTTAGACGGCAATGTCGTATCGCCAAGGGTGCAACCTGGCTCCAAGACAAAACAATGTAATTGATCACCACTCCTCGCTCGGAGCTGATTGACAACAGCTTAGGCTTCAATAAAGCACCAGATACTGTCTAGTAACACCAGCACCATGGCTGTCCACGAGCTTTTGTGAAGTGTCACCTTGCTGCAAAGCTTTGGCCAAACCTGACATCGAATCATCACTATCATAAAGAGGAAACCCTCGGCAAAATAGAAACTTCAATGCCGTGAACCATATGATAATATTGTGTATCGATCTCCTAATATGCCCACATACACTTCTGGTTGAGGATTCTGGCACCGAGTCTGTCAAACTCCAACTGCCCAATCCAGCTATCGTTCGTACCTCTCATCTTGCCAAACACACTGCCGCCCTTCCATACCAGAACCTGTGGGTCTAGCTCTCTGGGTGGAGGCCCAACCAAGATCTCCTTTTGGAAGTTCGGCTGTAGTGCGCGAAGTCTCTGCTCGAGATAGACGTTGAAGTTGTACGTCTTGCTGCCACCACCGATCACCATGATACCGCCGAAGAAATCACGCGTCTTTTTCTCGTCACCCTTGGCGCCTTCGGTGATGCATGTAACGATTGCTTGATCCAGTGGCATGACAGGCAGGACTGCTTCAGTCTCTGGCTGCGTGCCTTCGATTCCAGCTCCTGCCACGGCCGGCGTTGCGTCTCCAGCTCCTGGTGCCGGAGTAGCCGTATCTTCGGGAGCAGGCGAACCGGCTGGAGACGAGCGAGGTGTACTTTCCGCTACATCGGCAAGATGAGTCAGGCGATCCAGATTCAGTGGTCTACTGGGTGTCGCGGGCACACCGCCAGGGGCTGGTGTATTCGTCGATTCTGTTACAGCTGAAGGAACGTTGTCGGAAGAGTATTTGTAGACTTGTAGCTGAGCAAGCGACATGGGATCGTTGGGCTTGTCATCGTACGTGTCTGTCGATCGACCGATGAGCTTGCGCCGACCTGCGAGCTTGTCTGCGTGGTCAAAGATTGTTGGCCTGAAGAAGCCCTGCAACACATGTGAGTTTTAGGGAACAGGACAAAATATGCGTCATGACATACCATTGGTGCCAGCATGACCTCGTCGTAGGTCTTGAACTGATATTTGCGAGTGTCTTGGCCGAACGCACGCAGATGGAACTCGTATAGCTGTACACTGATGTGCGCATCTTCGAGCGTGCAAAACTTCTGCTTCAGCTCCTCCGCCAGCAAGTAGTCGTGTCTCTTCAAGAGATCCATGTTAGCGTAATTGAAGTGGTCAAACAGCATCATCTTGATAAAAGTCTCCGTGACATCTTCGCCACCGAACTTCAGATTCATGCGAGAATTCTCAACGCACATGCCTTCCTCAACACAGCAAATGGACGTCTTCTGCGCGCCGACATCGACGATACAGCTGCTTGAGTATCCAGCTCCGAAGGTTGCTGCCAGACTTTCTTGAATGAAGCATACTCGCTGGAAGCCGAAGTCCCGGAACATCTCTTCGAGGATGGACGTCACAAACACTTTCTCGTACAGATCAGGAATGACAAAGACGCAGGAATACTGTGCCCAGTCTTTCTTGCGATTCAGGTGGAGCTCGTTCTTGATGGCTTCTTCGATGATGCGGAAAAAGTCGCGGAGCAAGTCAGATTTGCTCGAGTAATCCTGTTCGTTGAGCCAGCCATATTGGAGCGGCCAGTAAAGCCTGTATCTCGGTTTGGAATGCTGCGGTATCCGCATAGCCGCATGTCCAGTGAAGTATTCCGGTGCAGAGGACTCGATCTCTGTCCAGTCGACGCGTTGAGGATCGTTGTGCTCAGAAATTGTTTCCGGAGCATTGCGCGAGTTCCAGTTCACGACAAGTTCGCGCGAGTTGGGCAAGACTCTGCGCTTGTTGTTACGGCGGTAGATCTTGAAGTCAGCCGCCATGCTGCTGTATTCCTTTGCAAACTATTTCAGGTCAGTCTTGGTCTGATGTTCAAGGCTGCGGGCAACACACGTCTTGACCAAATGCACTTTCACCGGCAGGCTCTACCGAACCGTCCTCAAGCTTGACTCGCTTTGGTCGTGGTTCAGCACCGGGCTCTTCGTCTTCCGCCTGCGAAGCCTTACGTGCAATCACCATCGGGATAGTCTTGGGAAGAGCGTCCGTTGCAAGACCGATCCGTAGATTGCGACTGCCCGGATGAATGACAATTGTCTTGGAGCCAAAGGCTTCGGCTTCTGCGGCTTCATCCTCAGCGGCATCTTCGTCCATCTCAGCTTGTGCGGCATCGGCTGATACTCCGTTCGAAGCTGCTTGAGCCATTGCGCGATCCTTGTCGCGCGCAGCTTTGATCATGCGATTGCGGTTTTCCTCGCCCTGAAGGCGAAATGCAAGAAATTGCTCATCGCGCTTCAAGAAGTCACTGTTGCGAGAAATTAGAGTCAGCAATGCTGCGTGTCAAGAGAGCAGACTATTGTACCCGTGCGACCGCTCTTGCCGTTCATAAATGCCTTTGGGCATTGGATCATGTTACTGGTAAGAGACAACGATGACGAGAAGAGAGTGCGAAAATCAGACGTGATGGCTATTCAGTGGGTGTAAAGTAGGCAGATTGACGAGGTGTTTGGGCATGGAAAGAGAGGTGAGACGAACGTGTAGTAATTCTTCTTATTGACGACCTTCGGAATCTGTTCAAAGGGGGAGTTCATCGGGCCATTAGATGAAGCCATCGTATGCGGCGCGACTTGCGGGTAACGGATATATTATTATTTGTTTGCCGCCGCAAAGGAAGGGGTTGATTTGGAGGATTGCTCTCACCAAACAGGTGGCTGATCGCGCTTCCAGGTGCACTCCGTCGGAGCCGAGCTCTCGTCACGTGTGTTGCGTGACATGTTGCGCAAGCTGCACCGTGCGCTCAAGACGAGTGTACAAAATTTCAACCTTTGCTCCTCCGACCTTCCTTTGCATCACGACATCATGAGTTTCAGCTTCGACAACTGCGTGCAACCTCACGCCCTGCGCCTGTCTACGCATAGAGAATGCACAAGACAGGCTTCGGTCATTTAGGTAAGCTTTTGCGCAACCCTCAATCAACGTCAACAGCACCCCTCTCCTACCTGATGAACGAATGTTTTACGATTAGTCTTACGGAACGTATTCATGTCGACAAACATATTCTGCCCTTTTGCTCTCTGATCCTTTTTGGAGTACACATCTTGCACAAAGCAACACACAGCATGTTGAGAGTCATCTGCTAACATCATGCTCAGTAGGTCCAAAGCTCACAAAGCACATGGCTGCATCTCAGCTCTCTATAAACAAACATCTGAATACAAACATGAATTACTTTCCTTCATCTATTCCATCAAGTCACAGTGTCAACAAATGATTACCCCTCTATGAAGTCTTCGATGCAAACAGTTTTGTCTCCAATACGCAATGAGATCAGCTTGCAACTGTTCACTAGGCCACTTGACGGTTGATTCCAGAGAAGAACGATTCGTACGACATGACCATCATCGGCATTCAGCTTCTGCTGTCAATTGTCTTTTTCCACATCAATGCACCATATATCAGTCTCGCCTACACTGTGATTCTTTCAAGCATACATGGAAGAAGTTGCTGAGTCTTGGCGCCCTTTTCCATATCAGTTAGGGCAATTGAGATACATCTGACTACATGGTTACCTTGCCCTACATTGCAGCCTTTCAATCTCGTTCTAGCACCGCTCTCGACGGCTTTGAATCCGCTCACGAACCTGCCTTACACATATTGCTCTAATGCATTCATCTGGCTTGGAACAAATGCAGCATCAGCGTCTCTCGAGCAGCCGGCGACCTCCGACCAGCAACCACAACATGTATAGATAAGGCAGGGGTAGCCAAGAACACCCAGAAAGTCAGACATGCTCATGACGATAGTACAGCCTTCCAAGAAAGATAGAGCACTTCGTGGCGATCCTGTAGAGGCTTGAGGTTGTGATAAGCATCATCGGAGGCCGCCGACACACCTTGGGGCTCCACCTCGCACGGAGATGTCGATGAACCAAGTACCATGATGGCTACTACTAGTCGATTGCGGGGTCCCTCGGACGTCAGTTACTTTCTGGAGACACCTACACTTCCTATAACATGGTATATACCATTGCAAGTCGATGCTGGAGGTGTTGTTTCCTTCTGGCTGCCGCGCCCCAACCACCCAGCAACCAAGCGAGTCAGTGGACCCCATCCTTCCTTGGCACACCTGCGCACAAGCAACATTGAGCAAGACGAAAAGAATCTCGACATGGACCAGTTGCAAACACAAGTCGCATCCATAGTTCAAGGATCACACATGTGTTTCGCTAGCAATCCTTTGCGACGCCTATCTGGCATGACCAAACCTATGAGTCAATAGGCGAGGACTCCCGCTGCTGGTGCTGCAAAAGAAATCGTTACCAAGACCTTGGCGACGCCTTTTGCATACCATAACCGCCTCTAGTATCCTTCTGAACCCTTTTTTCTTGTAGGCCCTTATCGTGAACCGCTCGCGTGGTGCGAAGCTGAGGCAGAGTCATCTCTTGGCTATGGCTCGCCGAGTAATAAAAAATAGACCCGAGCCCGACCTTGGTGGTGTAGACACTTTTTTTTTCTCCAGTACCATTCGTACACTGTTCTTCGAGCACGCGCTCACCCTCACAAGCTTGATCCTCAGCTTCATACCTATCCGTCAAGATGAGCTGGGTTCACAAGACTAACCAGTCAATTGCGAAGTCGGCGTTTGGCAGGTACTTCAGATTGGAGGGATCTGGTCATGTTAGCATTGCTCTTGGTTGTGCTCATACACTCTCAAGCTGATAGCTTCTTCACAGCACCGTTCGCGTGATGGATCTTTCTTCTTCACAGAGATCCGTGCCGGTCTCGCTACCTTCTTCGCCATGGCATACATCATTGCCGTCAACTCGTCCGTTGTTTCGGACACTGGCGGTACCTGTGTCTGCCCTCCCACCAGCCTCGACGCCTGCGCTACCGACATTACATACAACCTCTGCAAGCAAGAGATCCGTCGTGACCTCGTTACCGCTACTGCCGCCATATCCGCTTTGACCTCATTCTGCATGGGCTTGTTCGCAAACTTGCCTCTGGGTCTGGCACCGGGTATGGGCATCAACGCGTACTTCACCTATACCGTTGTTGGCTTCAACGGTACTGGTCTTGTTCCTTACAGAATCGCTCTTACCGCCGTCTTCGTCGAGGGCCTTCTTTTTGTCGCTCTTACACTTCTCGGAATCCGTCAATGGCTTGCTCGTGCCATTCCGACTTCGATTAAGTTGGCTACTGGCGTCGGTATTGGTCTCTATCTTACCATAATTGGTTTCTCATACAGCGCGGGTATTGGCCTTATCACTGGCGCATCCAGCACACCTCTTGAGATTGCTGGCTGCTCTCAGCAGTATCTTACCGTGAACGATGGCTTGATGTGCGATCCCAGCTACAAGATGAGATCACCCACCATGTGGATTGGCATCTTCCTCGGTGGCTTCTTGACGGTCTTCCTCATGATGTTCCGTGTCAAGGGTGCAATCATCGCTGGTATCTTGCTGGTTTCCATTATCTCGTGGCCCCGTGGTACTGATGTCACCTACTTCCCTCACACCGAGCTGGGTGACAGCAGCTTCGATTTCTTCAAGAACGTTGTCACTTTCAGACCCATCAAGAACATCCTTGCTGCTCAGGAGTGGGACGTCAGCTCTCATGGTGGCCAGTTCGGTCTCGCTCTCATCACCTTCCTCTATGTCGACATCCTTGACTGCACTGGTACTCTTTATGCTATGGCCCGCTTCGCTGGTGTCATGGATGAGAAGACCCAGGACTTCGAGGGCAGTGCTACAGCCTATTTGGTTGATGCCGTTGGTATCTCGATCGGCTCTCTTTTTGGCACTTCCCCTGTCACTGCATTCATCGAGTCCGGTGCTGGTATCTCAGAGGGCGGCAAGACTGGTATCGCAGCTATGGTCACTGGTGTCTGCTTCTTCATCTCCGTATTTTTCGCCCCCATCTTCGCTTCTATTCCTCCCTGGGCCACCGGTGGCACCCTTATCATCATCGGTTCTCTGATGGCCAAGTCTGCTGCCGATATCAACTGGCGTTACATGGGTGATGCTATCCCGGCTTTCCTCACCATCGCCACTATGCCCTTCACATACTCGATCGCCTACGGCCTGATTGCAGGCATTTTGTCCTACATTCTCATCAACACCACTGTCTATTTGATCGAGAGGGCTTCCGGAGGCAAGATCGTTCCCCAAGACAAGCAATTCAAGGAGCCATGGACTTGGAGACTAGACGGCGGACTCTTCCCTCCATGGGTTGTTCGCGCCGCAAAGGGAAAGAGAGACTTCTGGAAGCCATACGAAATGGTGGATCACGCAAACAGCGAGCAAGAGTCCGTCACTGAAGTGCCCAGTTCAGGTGCAGCCAAGGGTCTTGGTCCTGACGAGGGAAGCAGTTCCGGTAGCAAGGTGCGTCGCCGCTCTGTCCAACATGAACTGTAAAAAAGTGCATATTGTTCTGACCCGTCTATGCTCAGGTTTGATTCACAAACCTTTCCAAAAATTGGCACTGTGGCATAATCTCGAAGATGGTTTGCAGACTTTCCTCTCGTTTCCCAATACCATTGTATATAGAACACAATATTGATATTCATCTTTTTAACTCGTCTCATGTATTGTGTTATGCAAAATAAATGCTTGGAAAGAGATTATACTAGGCATAGCGGCAGTGCTTCTCTTTCAGGCAATGATCGGCGTCGAGCCTTCAGCCGAGAGGCTTATCATCCTCTCTAGTGAGAGGCGTCCCATAATCCACCTTTATGCCTTCCTAATCTTTGAAAGCGAACACCTGTCATGGCTCCAACAAGCGAACGCGAGAAGCCGCTTTTACTTCCATCAGCGCCTGCCATCAATGTCTCGTCTTCGGTGACAATTCAGCCACCGTTATCAAGAGCGGGCAAGGGTCCTGCACTGGTTGTCTTAATCGATCAAGAGTCTGCAACAAAACCCTCAACGGAGAGTATTGAGCCTCCGCCAATGCAGAAATGGGCTGAAGAGAGTTTTCTTGTTGCCCAGGTGGACCTGAGCAAGCTACACAACAGCTTCGAAGAGACTCTATCCGAAGCACTGCGGTCAATCAAGGATCTTCCTAGTTTTGATGGTAACGAGAAATTCGGAGTGATCGGTAAGTCATCTTGAATGGCAGTGTTTGTACTTCGGTACTGATGGAAACGCAGCATACCTCTCCTCATGGCCAGTTGGGATTGCCGATGTACTTGAAGCATGCCAAGACATAGCTTCGATAGTCGTCTATGGGTCTTCAGAAATTGACTCTACCAAACCGACCCTCTTCCACAGACCTGGCAACCCGCTAATCCCGATCATAAAGGATGGTTCTAAGAAGAACAAGACTTACTACTATCCCAAAGTGGAGCCATTCTTTGTCCTCCCAGCCCACAGGTCTTTCCACGCATCTTCGGCATCAGTCTCGCATACCCGCACACTCAGCTTCCTAAAGCCAATTATTGGAGGCCCGTGGTTCGATCTCGAGGAGATTTGGGAAGAGCATTGCTTGTATGAGTTTGGCGAAAGAGCGGTCGAAAAGACCATGTCTACTATGGTTCAAGAGCCTTATGTCAATCATATCCCTACTTTGACCGGTGGTATCGGGAGAGCAAGGTTGACGGATTTTTACCGTGACCATTTTGTCTTTAACAATCCAGAAGACACCGCTCTGGAATTGGTCAGTCGGACTGTTGGCATTGATCGGGTCATTGACGAGTTCATCTTTAGCTTCACTCATGATAGGGAGATTGACTGGCTGTAGGTTCAATCACAGTCCTCCAACCGGCTACCTGCTAATTTTGTGCCAGACTACCTGGTATACCGCCGACAGGCAAAGAGTGTCGACTCCCATTTACCAGTATTGTCAATATCCGAGGCGACCGACTATACCATGAGCATATCGCATGGGATCAAGCTACTGCTCTTGTACAGCTTGGTTTGCTCCCAGAGTATCTCCCTTTTTTCTATCCGATCGAGGGAAAGACTGCAGCACTAGGAAAGCACTTCGAGTACAGAGTGCCAGCCGCTGGCGTCGAGACTGCCCAAAAGCTGGTGGACGAGTCTTCTGTGGAATCGAACCAGATGTTGAAGTTCGCTATTCGAGAGACCGACGACTAGGTAACGATTTAAGGGTATCTGTGCGTACCATTCGATACTTTTGATTCGGCCAGTGATCACAGATCTTGCGGATAAGGTCGAAAGGAACATGCTCGCTACTCCGTAACGGTTCTGCCATCAGAGTGCCCCGCATGTTCCCGGAAGTACTGCCATGCAGATCCCCGGGCACCATGATAGCATGGCGCGGGGAAGAAAGTCAATTTTCATGCGCTTCCAAATCTGCCCCTACAACATGCTTTTACATTTGCCAATAGTCAGCAAGATCGCGATCTGTGGTGGTACGCTTCATGGAAATGTCTATCAAGCATAGCGGCCGCGTGACAAGCTATCTCATGACGTCTTACACAGCCATGGTTATATATCCCTAGCATTTCCCACCTGACTTGGATGTCACCCCCAAGCTGTGTATACTGCGCGCTCGGCAAGATGATCTCGTCTTTCGTACCCATAGCGCTGTTGGCAGCGCTTGTTAATGGTGTGTAGTTTCCAACATGGTTGCAACCTTTTTTTTTTTGACACCATACCATAGCTCAGCAGCCGCAATACCCTCCTGCATTCCCGTTGCAACCTTCTCTGGCATCTTCTTACAACAATGCACCAAGTGTTCTTCCCAATATACTTGACACGAGTGCTCCCAACGCACAAGACGTGTGTCCTGGCTACAAGGCTTCCAATGTGCAACAAAGCAGTTCAGGTCTCCAGGCCGATTTGACCTTGGCTGGTGCACCCTGTAATGTATACGGCAACGATATCCAGGACCTCGTCCTGTCCGTCCAATATCAGAACCAGACCAGACTTGCCGTCAGCATTACCCCCAAATATCTGGCTCCACACAACGAATCTCTTTACATCCTTGACGAGCGATTCACCCCACGGCCTGGATCAGAAGAAGGATGTACCAACACGACCAGTGATCTAACTTTCTCGTGGACCAACGATCCTACTTTCCAGTTCGAAGTCACCCGCGTTGGGTCCGGCGAGGCTATATTCAGTACATATGGCAAGAAGATTGTCTTCGAAGACCAGTTCCTTGAGCTCGTCACCTCGATGGTTCCAGACTACAATGTATATGGGTTTGCCGAAGCCTTCCACTCATTCAGACTCGGCAATAACTATACTCAAACCTTCTGGAATGCGTACAACCTCGACAACGATCAGTTGCCTGATGTCAATGGGCATAGTACGCATCCGGTCTATCTCGAAACTCGCTATGGAAATGGCACATCTGCTTCTCACGGTGTGTATGCTCGCAATGCCCATGGACAAGAATGGCTGCTCAGAGAAGACACCATCACGTACCGCACGATCGGTGGTAGCTTTGAATTCTACTTCCTCAGTGGTCCGACGCCTAAAGAAGTCATCAGCCAGTATCAAGTTGGAATTGTCAACACACCGGTCATGCAAAGCTACTGGTCGCTCGGCTTCCATCAATGCCGCTGGGGATACTTGAACTGGACCAATCTGCGAGATGTGGTCGAGTTGTATGCCGAGCAGGGTATCCAGCTTGAAGGCATAATGAACGACCTCGATTACCTCAATCTGAACAGAGACTTTACCCACAACGCAAACTACCCCGCCGACGAGGGTAAAGAGTTCTTGGACTGGCTGCACGCGCGTGGTCAATACTACTTGCCCATCCTGGACCCAAACATCTATGCCCCAGATCCGACCAACGCCAGCGATGCTTACCCACCCTTCGATCGCGGCAACGAGCTCGATGTCTTTATCAGAAATGGCAACGATAGTTTGTACTATGGTATGGAGTGGAACGGATTCAGTGTCTGGCCCGACTTTTCGGTCCCACAGGCTCAGCAATTCTGGACAGAGCAATTTGCCGAGTTCCGTAAGACGTTGGCGTTTGATGGCTTCTGGCTCGATGTCAGTGATCCAACTTCTTGGTGCACTGGAAGCTGTGGTCAATATCAGCGAAGCCTGAACCCTGTACATGTACCTTTCGCGTTGCCTGGAGACCCGAACACGAGTATTGCTGTGGACTATCGCTACCCGGAGATGTTCAATATAACAAATGCGACTGAGGCGGCTTCAGCTAGTGCGGCAAGAGCATCGCAGATGCTGGCTTATCCTTCGATGACACTGGCTCCTTCCCCTGTGTTAGGACGCACATTTGCAACCCCTGGTGTTCGCAACCTCAACTTCCCACCCTACGCCATCAACAACTTCTTGCCTGGTCACAGTCTGCTGAAGCAGGTCATTGCACCGAATGCGACCCACTTGGATGGGCCTTACAACAGCACTGAGTATGAGCTGCACAACCTGTATGGCCATCTGAGTGCCAATGCATCGTACAATGCTCTCGTTGCAGTCTACGAAGGCAAGAGACCATGGTTCATCGCCAGAAGCACATTCGCTGGAAGTGGTGCCTTTGCTGGCCACTGGGGTAAGCATGACTACGACCCAAATCAACTAAGTAAATATGCTGACTTGCAACAGGTGGTGACACAAATTCCGATTGGGGCGACATGTACTTCGGCATCTCGCAAGCTCTGCAATTCTCCATCGCTGGCATTCCATACTTTGGTGTCGAGACTTGCGGCTTCAATGGCAACGCAGACATGGAACTGTGCACACGATGGATGCAGCTGAGTGCTTGGTTCCCAATGTAAGTGACAAGACCGTGTCGTCCCCAAACCCGCTATTAATACGAAACTCCCAGGTATCGCAACCACAACAATCGCAACACCATTGCTCAAGAAGCCTATCGCTGGGCAACAACAGCCGAGTCAACCAGACGCATCATGAACATTCGTTACTCCTTGCTGCCTTACACATACACGCTCTTCCACAAAGCGAACAAGGCGGGTGAGACTGTACTGAGAGCGCTGGCTTGGGAGTTTCCTGAGGACGCTTCGCTCAAGGCCATCGACAACCAATTCATGAGCGGTCCAGCACTGTTGGTCACACCAGTACTTGCCCCACTTGCCACCTCGGTGCAAGGAGTGTTCCCTGGAGTAGCCACTGGAACGATCTGGTATGACTGGTACACTCTGCAAAAGATCGATGTTGCTGCAGGAGAGAACAAGACGTTGAGTGCACCGATTGAACACCAACCCATCTTTGTCAGAGGCGGCTACATCATCCCAATTCAGAAGGCTGGAAATACTACTTCGACATCGAGAAAGAGCCCTTGGAGCTTGCTCATTGCCCTTGACAAGGACGGCAAAGCGAGCGGTGAGCTGTTCCTTGACGATGGCATCAACATCGTCCAAAACTCGACCAAGAACGTTGAGGTAAGTCAACTTGTTCCCTCCTCTCTCCATCATACTAACTATCTGTCCAGATTTCTTTCGCAGACGGCATGTTGTCTACCAAGGTGACTGGTGCTTTCCAAGACGGCATCCCCTTGGCGAACATCACCATCGCTGGTGCGTCGGCTCTGCCAAAAGACATTAACCTCCACATCGATGGTGCGGCTTGCGAGACTTCCGTCGTTCAAGTCAAAGCAGGAGACAACGTGACCTACATAACCGGACTTGAGGGCGTGACGACAGGTGGAGCGTGGCAGAACGATATGACGCTCAAACTGGTGTATTGAATACCTGCAGTAAGACCTTGTTGTTAGCATCAAATGAGATGCCGAGAGGATATGGTAGACAAGAGTAATTATAATGTGATGAGTACGATTTCTTGAAGCATCCCAAGTGTGATCTCGCGTTTTCGTAGCATGTCATAGCTCTATTTAGGGGTGCGGGAGAGCAATTTATCATAAGACCATAATATTCGTAATCAAAGGGCGCCGTAAAGTCAACCTCTCCAAGGCCTCTAAGCAACCGCCACTGCAGACAACGTCGACATCCACCAAAGAAACCTCCATTTTGAGTACATGCCCTTGTCCTCGTAGTACCTTGCCTTTCTCGACAATCTGGTGACGATACCAATGCAAGACATGATCAACACTGCCTGTTCCAATTCACTCTGCGCATTAATCATCCACTGCACTGCTGTCCTTTTCTTTCCCTCCTTTGTCGTGGTCAAGCTAGCGATTAAAGCGCCTCCAGTACTGTGATCGCGCAAATCGTAGCGCGCTGGGGTGGAACCAGTGATATCGCCACCTCGATACGTCCAAACGAGGTCTTTTGAGCGGAACTCCAGTCCCTTTGGCACCTTCAAGGTAAATGTCTTTGGATGCGGGTACCCGATCCCAGCGACCACGTCCACCAAAGGTGCATTCAGAAAGGTTTTGTCGTCGAGTCCGATGATGGATTCATTTGTACTGCCGCCTGGATTGACAATGGCACAGTGAATACGAAATGTATTGTGTGCTTCTGGAAATGATAGACAACCTAATGCTTTATTTGATTTGGAGGCTCCAGCGTGAATCCAGACTTTTGGGGGCGAGGAGTGGTCGGTGACGAAGCAGTATTTGTCTATGTTGTTGCTGCTGCGGACGAGGAGTTTTGAACTGAGCAGTGAGGCGCGGATGAAATTGTAGACTGGGCGTGTGGTTGTGTCCAATGCTGCGTCTGAGTAGGTTGGGATGTCTGGAGTTGCTTGAGGGTGAGAGGGCATGCGTGACACGATTGCAGAGTCGACTGTGGTGTTTGAGTCTGCTTGCGAATATGCTGGGAGGTCGGCATCGCTTTGGTTGCTACTGTCGCGTCTGCTCGTAGAAGAGCTGGCGATGGCTGCACTTTTTTCCATTTTAAGCTGCTATGTATGGCCTTGTCGTAGAAAGAGATGGGAAGTCGATACAGCGGTGGTGGCCAAAGGGTCTACTCTAGTATTTGTATACATCATCATCGCTGTCTCGTGACGGTGCAGTCCCGATCATCTGGCCCATACGCAAAGTGTGACCATTGCGGCTTTTATAACCACTGAGGCATATACTTCACTGATCATACCCGGCAGTGCTCGAAGAACAACGATTATCTGCCTAGACACTTCCCTGAGCGCGATTTGCGTCCGCGGCAGGATTCGATTGACAGTGATTGCGCCGTCTTTTTGCCGTCTCGCCAAGACAGGTCTGCCGAACAACCGTTGATAAAAACTCGACCTTTGTTGTTTCATCATATATCTGTGCCTCTCGGATGCGACTGGAAATGTGATAAGCAACACCCTCAACTGCGCACTGCACTGCTTGGCAAAATCGTGTATATGTACAAAACATCTGAGGGGATTGACACGTACGGCCACAGTCAGCTGAAAACTGGGCATCCCGTCCGCTCTGCCATACATAAGCAGTTGAACGGCAGATTAGTACTACGGTGGGTGACCACGTG
>SWBG01000075.1:0-108680 GCA_023848605.1 Aureobasidium sp. EXF-10728
TTCAACAATATCCGATATGGTCTAGTGGCTAGGATTTCTCGCTCTCAAACCGTTCGAAAGAACAACTAGGTCCGAGGAGGCCGGGGTTCAATTCCCCGTGTCGGAATGATTTTTTGCTTGTCAGTGTCATGTTTCCAATCGCATGAGAAAATCTTTTTGGCATGTTGCGCAAAACGCACAGGCAAAAGAACGTTTATCCGCGATTTTTCCATGTGCAAATTTGGTGTCGGCCTTTTGCTTGGCGGCCCGTGTTCTGTTCTTGCAGCAGCGCGGCTGCTGCGATTCAAGAAACAAAACAATTTTGAGCTGCATCTTCTGCTGAAGCCGCTTGGTTTCAGATTGTGAAGACAAGTTCTTGCAAGCTACGAATATGCTAATTACCTGGCACAGGCCTGTCACTGTTCAAGCCTTCCTGAACGCAAAATCAATGACCTTCCCCTTGACCACCAACTCCGTGAAATCCTTTTTGTCAAAAACACTGATCCGCGAGCTTCGGATATCGGTACGTGCAAGGATCTGCTGATAGCATTTTGCGAAATCCGAAGCTTTGAAGACGCCATTCTGCTTGGCCGACTCGTCCACCTCTACTCTGAGGTTCAGATACACCTCGTTGAAGCGGATGTTGGTGTCCTTGAGATCGCGGCAGGCCACGTTGGCTAGAGAGTACAGAGCTCCTTGGGTGATGGCTGCTGCGGGACGCATGCCAAGATCGCCTAATCCGCCTGTACAGAGAGTCCAAGTGCTGTCCTTGTATCCTTGCTCGAGCAGGTATGGCATGGTTGCCTTGTAGGCAACTATACAAATGTATCAGTGATCGGTTTGCGACAATCACAACAATACGTACAGAAGTTTATTTCAAAGTTGATCTTCATGTAATGGTGCAGTTCTTCTAGCATCAACTCGTGCAAAGGGGTTGCGCCGTGAAGCCCGCCAGCTATCCGCGCTCGCCATCAGCCACTGAGTCTTGCACAAGATATGACAACCCTTACCAGCGGCATATACATGTTGGAAGGCAGGCAATTTCCCAGCCTTGACATCTTCTACCACTCGAAGCATGCCTGTTTCGGACGTGAGGTCTGCTTCTACAGCGGTGATGCCTTCCTTGGTGCCAACATGCTTGAACAGTTTTTCGGCCGAGTCTTGATTGCGGACGATGGCAAGCACGCTGCGTTTAGCACGAAGAGCACCAATCACTGCCGCGACACCGATATTGCCGGTTGAGCCTATGACAAGGACGGTTTCAGATTGCATGGTTGGATTCGAAAGAAATAAGATGGTGGATGGAAAAACTTGCCGTCGTTCGGCTCCAGAGTCGTTCTTATATGTTGTTCTGGAAGTGCAGCTCGCGGGTTATCCGCACCGGTGAAGCACAATATCTTTCATCCATATATGTGGGATTTCCTGATAGTCATTGGTCACCAGTTAATGCAGTCACGGACATCGGACACTCGGGCTTCGGACAATCGGCTCGCGGATGACAAAACCGCATAACTTGCTGCAAGGCTGCTTTCTCGATTATGTAGGGGTAGAGTGTATAATATTGGCGCATGAATTTAGCAGCACGCAGGATCAAGATTGTCTGTTTGCACGTGGTTGGTCCAACATCCTGAGTATGCAACAGGGAGATCAAGCTAGTCATACAACACAGTGCGATCCGAAACTTGAGGTTTGACAAAGACCCTGTACATCGAGTCGACAAAGATGATACACGTCCGCTTCAATGCTCACATCGCTTTTGTCTCCAGTACAAGGATGATCTTGACAAAAGCGAGCATCACAACACCCATACGAATGGCCCTCAAATCTTCCGCTCATGAATGTCCTCAACGTGTGTAACCTCAACCCCACTCGCCCCTTCCTTGCCCCCAACAGTCCCCATATCTCTCAAATCCACCACTCCTTCCATTTCCTGCGCTTTATTCTTGACCTCCTCTACAGCTTCCACACCATCAAACGTCTGATTAATCTCTTCGAGCGTAGCGCCTCTGGTCTCCGGGAAACAGAAGAATACAGTAACAAGTTGGATGACCAACCATCCCTCGAAGAAGAAATAAAACTTCCAACTTCCTGCCGAGATACCAAGGGGAATAACGTATTGAGAGATTGCGAGACAGACGTAGGTGGAGATGTTTTGCATGAGTAAACCGTTGGCGCGGATCTTGAAGGAGAGGATTTCCAAGGGATAGGAGACGCCCAGGGACGGCCTTTTGTCATGTCAGTAAAGTTGGACGCTTGTTCTTGGAAAAAGGACTCTTGATGAAGATGACGAAAAGAAACACTCACCAAGCAAAGTTGTAGAAGAAGTTGTGGAAGAAGATCATGGCGATGACGCCTTTGCCCCAAGACTTCTCCTTGGGATTCTCAAGTTGTTTGGCCGTGAGGGCGATCCATGTTGCAAAAGTGCATACCATACCTGTGGAACAGATCTGCAATGTGTCAATATACGTGGTTCCTTCAATAACAAAGATACTGTCTGGAACGTCACTTACGAGGAACAGAGGACGACGGCCAAATCTATCAACCATGCAAGCCCAGAACCAAGCTTCAAACATATTGACCATCAGAATGAAACCATTGAGCATGTTTTGATAGTTCGGGCTGTCGATGCCGATGTTCTGTAGGATGTTGTGGAGGTAGTATGCTGTCAAACTCGTACCCGAGAACTGGGAGAAGACACCGCAGCAGAGGCAGATGAATACACGACGACGATTTGCTTCTACGCCATTGTTAGTCATGAGCGCAACTTTTATGAGAACTTTCTTACTTGTTGAGACAAGATCGCTCCAACGACCCTTTTGTTCTCCCAAAGCAATCGATGCCTTCATCTCGGCGAACTGAAAGCGTACAAGAGGATCCTCTGCATTGCCATTGGCATGATATTTGGCAAGAATGGCAAGCGCCTCTTCGCTTCTGCCACGAGACATGAGCCAACGTGGAGACTCCGGGAGTAGTATGACTAGAACAAGTTGAACGGCAGAGGGAGCGGCCTGCAGAAGGCTGGGAAGTCTCCAAGACCAGTTGGACTTGATGTACAAGGTACCGAACGTGATCCCTGGAGAATTCTGGATTAGTTGAGTGTCAAATAAAACAAGTACCACAGTCTACTTACAGCCTCCTAGGAAAGCGCCAAAGTAGTATTGAGTGCTACGCATCGGTCAACAAGGTGTTCCAATTATGCCGTGGCCGAGAAGAAGACGTACTTGTACAAAGCAGTGATTTTTCCACGCTCAACAGGATGAGCGATCTCAGTGATAAGAAGGGGTGAACCCAGGCCCGAAAATCCAGAGCCCAAACCAACTGTAGAAACTTAGCGTGGTGTCAAGAAAGCCTTTGCAAACTGCAGGTAACATACTCAAGAATCTGGCAGCAGTGAACATGTGGATGTTGATTGAAAGACATTGCACGATACCAGCAACGACAACGATGAAGCACCCAAGAAAGATCGTCCATTTACGGCCGCCATAGTCAGCCATGTAGGGGCCGAGTATCAAACCTTCAAGCAGTGTTAATAAGGTTACGACGGAGAAAGCTCGCAAGCGGAACACTTACTGACTAAACCTCCCACAGTCTGTATACAGTTTAGGAGTCCTTGCGTCGACCCATGAGGATAATTGAAATCTGATGCCGGTTAACAGTTATTCTTCTCGATTACTTGGTTCCACGAAACTCACACTTCTCATAGTAGGTAATGGATTGTACTTCATTCATCAACGAACTTTGCCACGGTTAGAGTATGCCCCAAAGCTGAATGCATGGTTGATTGTTCGTACCCATCATAGCCATTGGTCGCCGAAGAGAGCAAGGCAATCAAGAGCAAAGCATACAGCTTTCTGCGCCCAGGATCCTTGTACCATGGTGTCACGTTGGCCATCAATCTGGCCATCTCCTGCTGGGTCGTCGCCATTGTGCAATTGATGCTGGAACTCTGGTAGGTTGAGGATGTAAGGCCACGCGATCAACTTGATGTAAGGACATCTTCTCAGTCAAATATATACCAGGCCACACGGCCAATTCCATTGGCGGCTAAATGATATGCTTGCCGCTCTTCCACGACCAGTAGTATACCAGGTGAGTACCTTGCTGTTGCTTGCGGTCATGTGTCGTAAACCGTTCTGGAGATGAGCCACAGACACACCAGGGAGGTGGGGTAATGGGGTAAATGCGGAGAGATCTGCGAACCATGCACATCTGTCTGCATGTGGTAGCTGGGAGAGTTCATCTTTGTCCAGACCCTTCTAAGAGAGGTGACTTGGAGTTGTGGCATTTAGCCAGCAGGTACAGGACTTGGAAAGATACAATATGTGGAGAGAAATCTCTGATACACAACTGGGAGTCTGAGTAAGCAAATCCCATCACAAAGTAGACCTTTCACAATACTCACTAAGCTCACCAAGCTTTTGGTTTCATATTAAAGAAAGGCTTGCGAGTATAAGCAGCGAATCTTGGAAAGCTTCCATCTAGCCACGGTTAATATATCGAAATACCACAATAGTTTAGAGTTTCAGCTGCTGCAGGAAACGGGCTCCATGCCGAGGGCTAAACCCAGAAAGTCATGCGGGGAGGACCTACTATTGTAGAAAACACGGAGAGACAAAAAGAGGGGAAACGATAGGCGGGAAGTTTTGCCTGAATTGCTGTTCTACAGGAACAAATTTGTATGTATTCTTAGTTAGCCAATCAAAAAGACGACCTGTCCAGACCCGAGGGATGACCCATGAACAGGGGTTGTTGAAGATGCATCTATACGGATCAGATGCAGCAGAATGTCGAAACATATATAGTCCAGGAGACAGCGTGCCTCGAATCTTACCCCACGAGTATTGCGCCATGTCGATCGTCCATTGACACAATTGATGTCAGGGGAGCTCATGGCCATGAGGAATCATCATCTGAGGTCTCTTCGTCACTGGCACCTTGTAAAGCTCACCTTCAGGGCTATTGGCGCATTTTGAACTTGGCTTACTTTTTCAAGGCCAACTACGACCCGCGTACGATCTGGAGTGAGCTTCTTGTCACAACTGCATCTGGTCAAGATATCTCAGAGACACCTGCGAGAATGCGCGGCAGCCAACACAGCCTGGACCGCCGGCCACAGACCATTGAATCCAGGGTTTGTCTGATCCGAAAGCGTCTCTGTTGGGCCTCCGCCGAGCCCAATGCTCAGGATTGTGGTACCGAGTGATCGTCGCCAAAGTCTCTTTGCTCTCAGTCATTCCAGGCCTAGTGTCCGAGAAGATAATCGCGAGGGTCGGCATCGTGTTTGTGTTACAGTCTGTCTTCTTTGTAGGGTATGGTTCGGAAGACTTTCTACTTCTCCACCATCGACACAGATGGCGTAGAGAAATCTGAAAGGCGTTAAGTGGTCGTGGAAATTGAATGGGTAGTGCAGTACTCGAGACAATTGATGGTTGACACAATTGCGCCAGGTCTCTTTGCGATTGGCATGTTAAATGCCTCTGTCGGTGGGCGAGTCGCCTACTTGAGTTGTTGTTCTGACTCAAGTTCCTCTTAGACTTCGACCCCGATGGAAGACGAGACTCGCATTACTGTGCCGTAGAGGCAGCAGAAGCGGTGACGGTACACGGGTACTCTTGAGCACTTGATTGCTTGGTTGCAGTTTGCGAACTGCTGGGTTCGTCGTCTCGGTACTCTTCGGGCCAGAGGTTGTCAAAGAGTCGATATTGCAGTCAGTGAGGAGCTTCTCAAGCTGACAATGCTGGCGTCACGCGGTGCCATTGGCACTTGTTCCTAGACTTCGATTCGTATTATTGTCGTCGGACCGTGCCTGGATTTCGCGATGACACGATGACTGCGGATCAGGTCCAGGTTCAAAGCGAACGGAATCGTGTCCCTCTATCTCGTTCGCCGTATGACTGCACTCCTGACAATGCCAAGTTCGAGGATGATGTTGTGAATGGTGACGTCGTCCTTTGTGAAGAAAGACCATA
Source organism: Aureobasidium sp. EXF-10728 (assembly GCA_023848605.1). Classification (NCBI taxonomy): domain Eukaryota; kingdom Fungi; phylum Ascomycota; class Dothideomycetes; order Dothideales; family Saccotheciaceae; genus Aureobasidium; species Aureobasidium sp. EXF-10728. The sequence continues at coordinate 5,949 of SWBG01000075.1, forward strand.
CGTCGCACGAAGATGGGGCGTATCAAGTGCCGTCCATGAGGCTTTGATAGATGAAACACGGCTGCCTGAACGATTCGGGAACTTGATCACGCCGAGTCCGTAAGAACATCGTCATGTTGATGCTATCGACGCAGTATGACCCGTTGATGTCGAAGTTTAGGTTAGCACCTTGAGGGACCCTTTGTTATTACCCCGCCAAACGTCATCGTTTTGAGGCTTTGAACTGCTGCGCCCCACCTTGCCCAAGCTCCCTCTTTGAGAGCTCCAGGAGCTATATAGAGCTTACAAGCTACCCTGAACATCGCGATTCTTTTTCTCATCAACTCACTTTTCACATATTCACCCTATCAACCAACCAACCAACCAACCAACCACCCCACCAAATCAATCATCATGCAGAACGAACGCGGCCAAGGTGTTTCCCACGCCGTTGACTCTCAAGTCCCCGGCAAGATCCAGGAGAAGGTACAAACTCCCTCAGCTTTCTTTGGCCGGTCAGCATATACTAACAGTCTTCTCAGGCTCCCGCCAAGCTCGAGCACGAGCTCCCTGACTCCGTTCACAACACCGGCTCAAACCAACAGACCGGCAAGGTCAGCCACGCCACCGGCCCCAGCAAGGTTCCTCAGAGCATCCAGGAGGCCGCTCCCAAGAAGCTCGAGGAGATCCTTCCCGAGAAGATCCACCCCACCAAGTAAACCTCTCCTCCACGACAATCTTCACGGCCATGATACCTTGAACGAGCTGCAGCACTGCTGAGCTTGACGGAATGTCTTACGAATCCATACATGCATGGCAAGAGCCATAGCAAAATATAATGAACAATCCACATATTGAACCAACATCTTCATAATTATTTTTCGATGCGCATGCAATTGTGATATTTCGCCTACTCGCCTTGTCCTTGGTCGCACAACACAGTCAACGTAAATCCGTCCGTTCTCCTAGATGTTCAAGATTGCGCGTCGCACCTTGAGTGAGTAGCTGCTTCACGTGCGCAGCGAGTCGGCTCTCTCTCTGCATCTTCGTTCTTCTAGGTCGCTGTGGCCAGTCTCGATGGTTGTGTGCATGTTGTTGATTCATGAAGAGAATATTGTCTGTGATGCGACAAAGCAAAAACCGTGTAGACTGTCGATGTTTGTGTCTGTTCAGAGGACGAATTCGAAAAAGGCTTCGCGAAGGACGAGATCGCCCAAAAGATCTTATCAAGATTAGATTCAAGTACTGGCTGTAGTACCAACCCTGGACACAATCTCTGGACAATGATAACTACTCTCAAAGACGACGTATCATATCTCTTCTCGGCTTATCAGAACGAATCCATCGTACGGTTGATACGTATAGAGACACAAGCTTCTAGAAGGAAGTGTGAGCTTGTGATCACATATTTTCGTCTAAGTATGGTTACACGCCAGTTTTGCCATAAGATGAGTGGCTCTGTCTCAGTGTTGTCGTAGGGGTTTTTCCATCTTACAACAATACGGTGGCTCAACATGACAGAGACCACATGCATCTCAGAGCAGTTTTCAAGAATACGCAACTCGATGATGATAGCCTGGAGCTGGTAAGATACTCTGTACAGTCTGTCGATATCGTTCAAGGTTGCTGACAGAGCCGCTCGGTTAAGCTTCCGGCTTGGCACTTTCAAAGAATCCTTGGTGACAGGTCTCCATCGTCCTTTCTGTAGCAACAACCATGCGACGTCTTCGTTCGTGCTGTGATAGAACCCTTGCAAGCGTTCCATTTTCATACCTATGAACGTTGACAATCCATGTCCCAATCAACAACAGAAGGCAGGTTGACTGAAGTGCCAAGTCAACTGTCATGTCAGGCAGACATGCCTTGATGCTCCCGGATTATGACCGACTGGTAGCACTTTGAGATGGTCTATCTTTCTTGGCAGTACACTGATAGCTGGCATCGCGTACCCACACTTGGATCCTTTACTTGGCGAAGTGAGGCGCAACAACATGTATAAACCAAACAATGTCCAGCTCGTCCTCGTCTCTTCTTCTTCTTCACAAAACGACACTAAACCTTCGACAACTGAAGTCTTTCACGCAGATACTGCCATCATGAAGCCATCTATCATGTTCACCTACGTTTTCGCTGCTACAGCATCTGCAGGATGGTGGGCCAAGAAAGAGCCTTCTTGCGTAGTGCTATCTGGATCCGCCGAGGGCATCGCATACCGATACCACGCCCAGGGCACACCTCAACAACCTTGCGCGACAAGGGATTTCAGTGAACGTATCAGAGAATCTCTGGAACACTCAATGAAGCAATTGGATCTGGACTGTCTGCCGGAAAGTACGTGCATGCCCGTTGATCACGACGGCGAATGGACTGGTGGTGCTTGGAGGGGCTACCTGCTGTATGGTCCTGAGGGCAAGGTCGATTTGAACGAGTCCTGTGGATCAGAGGACGAGGTCGACTTAAAGTACGGCGTACTCGAGCTCAAGCGTGAGCTGGAGCCGTTATTTAGCAAGTCACTCAAGTCCGATAGGGATCTGTAAAGTGGCTTCATGGGAATTCCTCCGACGGGACCGTACCTGAGGCATCCTGAATGGCATCTGGCCACAGTTATGGACGCTGGTACGTAACGGGTGTGCCTTCTTTGACGTTCGAGTTGGAAGGTTGCCGACTCCGTGTGCTCCATTGCATCGAGGGTACATCTCACATGGCTTCTCATTCGACTTGAAGAGAGAGAGACATTTACGACGGACGGTGGAAAGAAGAAACAACAGAGCCTCTCGCCAAGAAGGCTCACATCAGAAAGTCAATCTCCAAGTTTCAACGGTTCGAATTCCATATGCGCCCGTTTTGACGTCAGCTTGACACCCCGCGTCTCCGCGGCTCCTTCACAAAAGGTGACAAGCTGAACAGCTCGATCGGAGATGTTTCTGACTTTTCCAAGATTCCATTGGGAAACCGTTATTCCAAATTCAAACCAAGGTCCTGCCGTCCACATAAGTCCAGCTTCCCGTCTCCTCGTCCGTGTGATTTCATCGTTCAACCACCAAAATGCCTCCTATACCTTACCGCACCTATGTTCGGGGCCATCCCGGCTCCTCTCAAGAGGAGATTGACAACGAGCCTGACTGGAGCTCAGCCAAGCATCACATTGGCTATCGCAATCGCTATGACCGTGTTCCTGGACTTGTACACAGCGGCGATGATTCAGATAGCGAGGACAGTGTGGAGACTCCCAAGTCTCCCAAGGAGGATTCTTTTCTCAAGGAAGCTGAAAAGGAGTCGGATGAATTGCAACAGGAAATGAAACAGCACAAGTTGATCAACTTCCGTGAAGCCAAGGAGAAGCAAGAAGTATGTGCACCTCTTGCCAAAGTATCGTCTACATGAATGTTGACACACCACAGGACTACTACCTCGAAGAACCGCAGGAGCATCCCAACGGTTGGCGTTACAGACTCAACGAATCCGAAGACTTCATCAAGAACCAACAGCCCTGGCCCGCTAATTTGAAACGTCAGAAGCAGAAGGAAGAGAAGGAAAAGGAAGAAAAAGAGAAGAAAGAGCAAGAAGAGAAGCAAGAACAGGAGCACGAGTGGAAGGACGGCGATCTCAATCGTCGCAGACACAACGACGCTTATGCTTCAAGTGGTGGACAAGATGACTCCAAGAAAGATGACCAGAAAAGCGACAAGCAAGACGGCAAGACCGACCAAAAGGACTCTCAGGATGACTCTAAGCAGACCGACCAAGCAGACTCGGACGACAACAAGGACTCCAAACCGAAATCCGAGTACGAAAAGCTCCGGGAGAAATACAGCGTGCAGGAGATTGCATTGCTGAGAAACCTACAAGAAGAGAAGAAAATTGTCGAGAATCTCAAGCAAAGTGACGGCAAGATGAAGTCTCCTTGGGCAGACCTCAAGCCTTCTGATGTGATCGATGACGCGGACCGCGCCAGCCCGGACAACTGGATCCCGCGAAACTCAAACATGATCCGGCTTACCGGCAAGCATCCTTTGAACTGCGAGTATCCGCTGGCGGACCTTTTCGAGACCGGTCTGATCACGCCAAACCGCCTTCACTATGTGAGAAATCACGGACCTGTGCCACATCTGCTCTGGGAAACCCACGAATTGGACATTGAGAACGGTAAGTGCAAGTTCAGCATGGACGACATTGAAACCAAGTTCGAAAGCGTCAACATTGCAGTCGCATTGGCTTGTGACGGCAACAGACGCAAAGAGCTCAACATGATCAAGCGATCAAAAGGATTTAACTGGGGTGCTGGAGCTATCAGCAATGCATTCTGGAAAGGTGCTCTCTTGTCCGATGTCTTGAAAGCCGCTGGAATCGACTACCCCACAAATGGATCCGGCACCAGAAGATGGGTCAATTTTGCAGGCTCTGATGAGCCTTCCGAGGGCACATACGAGACGTGCATTCCATACGAGTATGCTATGGATCCTGTTAACGATGTGCTGCTCGCATATGAGATGAATGATGTCAAGTTACCTCCTGACCATGGATATCCTCTGCGAGTGATCATTCCTGGATACGTTGGCGGCAGACAAGTCAAGTGGCTGAGCAAGATCTGGATCAGTGAGAAAGAGAACGACAGTCACTACCATATTTGGGACAATCGAGTATTGGTAAGCTTTTTGCTTTCGACCATCACAATCACTTTGTACTGACACTTGATCCCAGCCCGCCTTCGTCACTGAGAAGGATGGAGAGTTTTCTGAAACCCTTTTCCGTCATCCGGACACGGCGTGCAACGAGCAGAATCTGAACTCAGTCATCGCGAAGCCAGGCCATGGTGAACGAATCGCATTGTCTGACGTCAAGAAAGGACACACCTACCGCATTGCAGGTTATGCCTACGATGGAGGTGGCCACGAAGTACAGCGAGTCGAGGTCAGTCTTGACAATGGTGAGACATGGCTTTACTGCATCAGACAGTTCCCAGAAGCACCAGTCAGACACGGTCAAAAATACTGGACCTGGATTCACTGGTACATTGACATTGAGCTGGGGCATCTGCTTCGAGCTCCGAGCATTATCGTGCGCTGCTTCAATGTCTTTAAGAACACTCAGCCAGAGGTATGCTTAGAACGTTCTCCCATCTTGAAGCTTTCCTTATTAACTTGATTTCCCAGACTGGCTCGTGGAATGTCATGGGAATGATGAACAACGGCTGGTACAAAGTCAAGCCCGAAATCGCCGAAGGCAAAGACGGTAACATGGAAGTCCTCTTCCGCCACCCCGTCGAGCCAGGAACAGGCACGGGTGGATGGGTAGAACCCAGCGCAGACGAAAAGATCGCCAGCGCAAAGCAGAGTGCCAGCACACCTCAGAAGCAATTCACCAGAGAAGAAATCGAGAAACACGACAAGGAAGACGACTGCTGGATTGTGGTTGATGGCAATGTCTACGATGCAACCTCTGTGCTCGACTGGCATCCCGGTGGCAAAGCAACTATTCTGAACCATGCTGGCAAACTCACGCAGGAGACTTCGGAGAGCTTCGAATCCATTCATGATGGTTATGCTTATAAAAAGCTTGGTGGTATGGTGTGCCCTCGAAACTTTGACGTGCTCGATATACTGACATGAATTACAGAGTGCATCCTTGGTACAGTGACGGACAAGGCAAAGGCACACATGAAAAAGGAAGCAGAAGCAGCGGCGAAAGCAAAGGCAGAAGCCTCGAACAAGAAGACCGATGTCGTGCTTTCCATGCAGCAGTAAGTCTAACCTTCAGATCCCATCGACAAGCTCGGAAAGTTGACCTCGTTGAACAGATGGTACCCCGTAACGCTTCTCAAAAAGAAGGAAATCTCCGACGACACCCGTCAATACACCTTCGGCCTCGGCGACAAGACCAAGAAACTCGGCCTCGGCACCTGCCAACACCTGCAAATCGGCTTCCACATGGCCGACAAGATGCTCGTCCGCTCCTACACGCCCACCGCCCCCATCATCGGCGCAGACACCGAAGACGGCACCTTCGACCTCGTCGTCAAGACCTACTTCCCCAACGACCAACAACCCGGCGGCGCCCTAAGCAACATCCTCGACTGCATGAAGGAAGGCGAAGAAGTAGAGATTCGCGGCCCCACCGGCGACATCAAGTACCTCGGCAACGGCAAATTCGAGATTTTCGACGAGGAGCAGCAGTTCGAGAACATCACGCTTATCCTCGGTGGCTCGGGCATCACGCCTGGATACCAATTGATTGCCAGAATCATGGCCACCGACAGCGACAAGACAAAGATCAAAGTCGTGGATGCAAACAAAGACGAAAGCTCAATCTTGCTGCGCGAGGACTTGGACAAGTTTGCCAAGGACCACAAGGACAGCTTTGCGATACAGCATATCCTGAGCCATCCCTCTGACGACTGGAAAGGTGAAAAGGGACATGTGGATGAAGACAAGATCAAGAAGTACAGTTATGCGCCTGAGAAGGAGAGTGGTAAGAAGAATGTCGTGTTCTTGTGTGGGCCCCCGGCTATGATCCAGAAGGCTGCTATGCCTGCATTGACTGATTGGGTGAGTTTCTACTGCTTGACTCTTATGACGAGATTTGTGCTGACACTCGACAGGGATACGAGGAAGGTAAAGACATGTTTGGATTCTAGATTAGCTGTAGATCGTATTCGAGATACTGTCCTAACATATCCAAGCAACTTTATTGTACACGTCATGTTACCTTCTTATACAGCCACTTACTTCGAAATGCTAGTGTCAATGAGATTATACGCCAAATGAGAGCCCGAAGCAAGCAAACTTCTCACAAAAGGTTTTGAGAGTGTGCTGAGAAAGATGAATGCGTGAAGTGTTTCGAGCTTGTGTGATTACTATATCAATTATTGCTTGATCCCAAGGAAAGAAAAAGGGAAGAAAGAAAAATAAAAGCAAGAAAAGAAACCATTACAAAACATTAGAAACAATCCGATTTTGGAAGACAAGACATGACAAAAGAAAGACAGATACGAAATAGAGGTTCAATGCATCTACGATGCCGAGACCGTGCCGTTACCGCCAGAGATAACGGCCAATGGCGAGCAATCCTTGACAGGCGCACCGGTAATCGTGTACTTGACATTGGCATTGTTCTGAAGAGTGTCCAGACCAGACTGATCGTTGACGATGAAAATCTTGCTGTCGGCGCCATTGGCAAAGTTGCACAAGACCAGACTGTAGACGTCCTTTTTGGTGGTGACTGCAAAGTAAGCAGAAGGCGTGCCGTCAGAGTTGTCGTAGTCGATTGGCGACAGGGCGATGGCATCCGCGGTCTTGGGGATCTCGGTGCCGGAGCTGAGTCTGATGCGACTGACGTTGTATGCTGCCATTTCGTCTGGGTAGTAGTGGAGCACACGCTCTTCGTCATCGCCAATGATGACATTCTGTGACTCGGCGAAGAGGCCAGCGTCACTAGGGGATCCGGCAGTGTAGCTCGCTGTGTACAGGTTTCCATCAGTGCCGGGCACGACCTGGAAAGTCTTTTGGATGTCGATCAAGGTGTCAAAAGTGATGCCGTCCTCGGTCTGTTGATCGGCAGAGAGGGAAAGTGCCTTGCTGGTGTCGTCTTCGAATTCGGCGCCATCGGTCGAGGAAGAATCATCAGAAACAACATCGTTGGTTTCGTCCGAGTTGTCAGTGGCATCAAAAGTGTCCTCTGTGTCGTTGGCAATAACATCATCGCCGCTCGAGGCGGATACGGTCGAATTGTCGCGGCGCACGAAGATAGAGCGACGACGCTCATCTGCGATAGTCTCACCAGTCGACGTGGCCTCGGGTGCGGGAGTCGTCGTGGTGAGAGTGTCTGTGCTTCCTTGAGATGCAGGATCCGTGGTAGAAGCGGTGTCATCAGTTGTGGTAGGAGCAGTCGAGTCGGTTGTTTGAGTGGCGGCATCTGATGTGACTGGAGCGGTCGATGCGGAGTCGTCTGTGGTCGTTGGCATGGCCGAAGCATCGCTAGTGGGATCGGCGGTAGTCTGTCCTGAGGTAGGCGTAGCGTCGGCATCTCCGGTAGTGGCGGGAGCTGAGGCCTCGCCAGTGGTTGCTGCTGAGGTGACATCTCCGCTCGGGGTTGCAGAAGACTCGGCACTGACTGCAGACGAGCTAGATCCGAACCTAGAACTTGTCAGTTCAGGATTGTTCACATTTATATCATGAACTACTTACGACTTGCAGCCTTGCAAAAGTGGAGGAGAATCATAATGGTTCAAAGTGAAGGTTTTGAGACCAAGGAAATCGAAGTTGACGTCGTTTTGAACTGGAGAACAGGTCAGCCGGAATGCAAATACATGAGACAGTCGGGACTTACGGTTGGCAAAGTACTCGATACCGTTGTTGCAAGTGTCACTTGCGGGTGCGACATTGGCAGTACTTGCAGCGACTGTGAGGTTGCCATAGAGACTGGGCTGCTCGATGAGTGAAATGGCTCTCTTGAGGCTCAGGGCAGGGATCTCGAAACCGCAGTTGATAGCAATGGGTAGAGCCAATCTGACAGAAGCAGCTACCTTTCCACTAGCTTCAAAGCGCTTCTGGAAGGTAGGAGTAAGTCCAGAAACACCTGACTTTCCTGCACCGTCCTGATCAAACAGATTGAGGGTGGCCTGGAAATTGGGAATGGTCATGACGACTCCCACAAGCGCTTCACCTTCGGCTTGGACGTCGACGGTACTGACAGCATCGACACTCAGGTACACACCAGCCGAGAAGACGCCCTTTACGGCAACACCAACTTCAGGCAGGGGTGCACGAATCAAGGCCTTAGTCTTGGTATCAGAGTATTGAGCATGAGCGACCAAACCAATGTTGACACCGGCCTCGAGATTGGCACTGAGATCGGCAGTCAGACCGTGAAGACCATCAAGAATGTTGAATTTTGCTTGTCCAGCCATGGCAACGTGTCCCTTGACACCGCAGTCAACACAGTAGATAGTGACATCGGCGCTTCCAGAATCAGAAGTCTTGGACTTTGTGTAGATCTCTGCGGCCTTGCCCCATGGAGACTCAGCATTGGCGTCAGGACCAAAGTTGAAGTCTTTGGAGCCACTGATCGAAGGGTCGAGTTCGGTTTGCTTTGCGATAAAGTCTCCGACGACTGGGATGTTGCGAATACCCTCAGCAACAAGTCTAACGGGAGCAGTAGCAACTTGGACAACAGTCTTGGCTACGCTGACAACAGCCTACGAAAATATCAGTATCATCATGCACACGTATAAGGGATATCACTCACATCCGCAATCGCTCTGAATGGGTTCCATCCCCAACGCTTGTCAAGTGCCACAGATCTTTGAGACAGTGGGGCACTATCCTCGGCATTGGCCAGGTCAGTTGAGCTCACAGGAGCGTCAGGTAAAAACTCCGCAATGCTGGAGCCATCTTCCGGTGCAGAGCTGAAGTCAAGATAACCGATAGCATTGTCGAGCTCCGCATCAAAGGTGGCGTCACCACAGTTAGCAGCAGGAAGACCGTCAATCACAGATGCAGGGGCATTCCCACAAGCCGAGCCATTTGCAGATCCTGTGGTAGAGTTTGATGATGCAGAAGACGAACCAGTGCCAGTGGTCGTATTGGATGCACTGGACCCGGACCCAGACATGGATCCTGAGCCTGAACCGCCGTTGGACGAGCCAGACGAGGATCCGGAAGAAGTCGAACCACTGTTGCCGGAGGAGGTACCGTTGGTAGAGTTGCTGGAGGGGTAGTATGTGCCCCACTGCAGGTCGACTTCATGGAGCGCGTTCTCAACTGCCAGTTCAGTCTCGACATTGGCCAGAATAGATAGAGAGTCAGCCAATAGTTCCAGCGAGTTGATCAGCCAGAAGGTTCTCTGCTGATCGGATGCACCATGACACCCATCTGTATAGGTGACGAGAACGAATCCGGAGGACGAGGCAGACCAGCTAGTAGAGGCAAAGTTGAAAGCTTCAGACGATGTGAAGGTGACCATGATACCATCGTTGAAGCAAGAAGTGTTTGCAACGAAAGCAGAATGGTCCAGGACAACGGATTCATACATCAAAGTGGTCGAAACAGTGGCAAAAAGATGCTGAACCGAAGGATCAGAAACGCCATTGGAAGAATAGTAAAGGTTCGAACTGTTAGAAGGGGCCAAGTTGTGGATGTCGCCCACGGGGTAATCCCAGTGTACTGCGGGAAGAAGAGTCGATGCTGCATACGAGGCGGAAAGGGTGGACGAAGCTGCCAGAGCGAAAGGAGCCTGGCCATTAACACCGCTAGCGGAAGGCACACCAGTCGCTGCAGAACCAAGGGTACAGCCTGCGGCCGTCTCAGTGACTACAATTGTTTGCAATCCGACCGCAGAGGAAGCCATGGGACTGTTGCCGTAGACCATTGTAGTAGTGGCGGTTGACTGCCCGATGGCGGCAACAAGAGAAGGACTGCCTACACCCGCGCTCGGAGAAGGGCTGCCATTACCATTGTTCGAAGGAACACTGCCTGAGACACTGTCCAGCTCGACAACGTCGACGATGCTCACAGACTCGACAACTGAGGCTGTGTTGGGTACTTGCACAGTGGTGGTCGTGTAGTTGGTTTGTCCGCCGAAGGAAGTCGAATTGAAACCCAAAGGTTTGGCCGAAACACAGGTAGCAGTCAAACCTAGAGCAATAGTGCTCAGAATCTGACGGCTTCCGATCATATTGAATGAAACAAAAGAATGGACGCTTCAGGAAGGAAGCAGTGTCGAAGAAGAGAGTCGCTTTGATGATCGAAAACATGGTTGATGTTCCGCGATACTTATACTTGATACTCCTCGAGTCTGGTCTTTGGAGCAGTTATCACTTCAGCTGACGACTTTGCAGTATCCCGGACGTCTCTGAAGCCGTCGCCCGTCGAGCGTCTGGCCATGTCCATGTTCAGAAAGAGCTGAAGAGCGCCAGCTAATTTCAGAATCGACTGTTGATGGCGAGGACGAACTTCGTTATAACGGTAGCATGGGTCAGCTCGCGTGGGAGAAGGTGGAAAGTGGGCAAGACCGCGTGACAGTTGAGATTCAGTGCGGAGAATGGCCGGCAGTTCACGAAAGGAAAGGGGTCAAGTCTTTGAGTGTCGAGTGCGAGGCTGAAACACCAAAAGAAGCTGTCAGTGATCTCCACAAGAGCAAGCCCGGCAGAAGTTTCTGCCAAGCCACCCCGCAAGGTCAAAGCATCCACAAGCCTCGCCAAGCCAGGGGTTAAGCTTCGGGTGCCGAGGGGGTCTCCTTAACTGCCATACTAGCCATCTGACAGTCTGAAGCCTTGAGAATGTAGTCTCTTATTATCATGACTGATGACACACTAAACCGGCATTAAAAATCTTTCCAAGCCTGCTGTAGTCCACAACATCTGTGCCTTGCTCAGACTTAAGACAGAAAAGTTGGCTATATACCAGAACCTTAACTCTTGAGAGGCGGCTCATAAACGGATGCTCAGCTGCCGGCGTATAACGACAGTCGGCATTTCCGGCGGGATATCATCTTCCGAGCTGTGTTCTACCGGGTGTTCATGCAAAAGCGTTCCTTGGCAAGCCTCACATGGTCTTGTCTTTGTTGATTTGTTGAATCACTTGGCAATGCGACTATGCACAAGTTCTAGATGCTTGAATTGAAAGATAAGATTGGGCAGTCATGTTACAGTACAAGCATCATTTTTTGTCGAGAGAAAGTGATCGTCAAAGTCGACCAAAAAAGTCGATCAGACAGAGACGGTATGCAAGCGCTGATTAGATACAGCACAGCACGAGCGACCTGATCGAAGATGTTTGATTGTTGCCTATCTATCTAGGTGGTTCTGAGTGGAAGTATATGAGCAATATTTCTGATAGTTTATGAGAAGGATGCAGACCAATCCTTTTTTGCAAGCTGGATGGTTGAGGCGAATGGCCTGATACACGTCCAAAAAAATGCTATGATCATAAGCTAACCATAGGCCATAGTTGGAATCTTAAGAATGATAAGATGATGGTGTTCCAGACCGATGTAATAGTTTGAGCGCCGTTTGCTTGATGGTTCGATCTGTTGGGTGGAAAATTGTCGGAAGGAAAACCAGGGATGGAAGACTACGTGTGATGCGGTAAGAGATCTGATACTCTCGTCATGTGTGATGCAGATCCTCAAGATTGTACACACGAAGATACTCTAGAGTGCAGAGTAGGAGTCAAGCTCATGGTCTCGTGTAGACGCCTTGATCAGCCGTGATGAGACTACCTTAGAAGAGGGTGGAATCGTGAATTCGATGTCTATACTCGTGATGGATCAATTTCTCGAAGGGATAGTAAGAGATAAGGCTCCAGGCTGATCAGGCTGCATCATCTCCGCTTCAAACTCGAACAAGTTCCCCTAGATAAATGGTCTCGAAGAGTAGATTTGCGGACGAAAGTTGTCTTGCACGTTCGACACAGATACACCATGCCATCACCAGACTTCTCCCGCTGATGTCGCGCAAGATTGCTCAGAGTCGAGAATTTGCGACCGTTGCAGTTGTGGTCCCAGCATCGAAGGTCCTGGGAAGTTGTGTGCGAAGATGAGGGGGAGCTAGTGGTGTTTATTGCCGCCAGCACCGGGCATACAGTTGCTGAATTGAAGTGCAGGCCTGGCAGAGAGTCTTGGATGGCCGTAGCGTACTGTGTGGTCTGCAAATCGAGTGGCGATGCGGGAGGAGATGAACGACTTGTGCAATGAGACTGGTATGACAACTCGCTTTCGGTATAATCGGAATAATCGGTCGTCGACGAGGCGCTTGTAGTTGGGTCTTCGGGAGACGCGGTCGCTAGTGGAGCTGTCGTATACGAGCTTCCTCTTGCGCTGTCAACTCGTTGGACATGACGGGAACGCCAATACGACGACCCATCGGCATCGCGACAAGGAACTTTCTCCCTTAGTATGTAATCGTTTTGGGATATATCTTGCTTTTGTTAGAAGTCTGTCGTGAAAATTGACAGATTTGGAGCGAAAGCTCACATTCTGAGTCGCGATGTGCATCGCGACGGTGACTGGCCGTCGCCTCCGCGACGTCCCAAATCACTGGATCAATGTCAAACTCAGCGAACGACATGGCCATGTTGTGTATAAAAAGTTGCTTGTTTCTGGTATAGGCAGTCTAGGTGTGTTCGGTGAGAGTTGTGGAACGACGAGGATTTGTGGGCTGAATGCGAAAGCAGGCGAGCACACTTCCAGAAGGAAGGCTACGACTGAAACACAGGAGGATTGGGGGTACAGTAAGCGGGCCATTTCTCATGCAGCTACGGAGATGCCAACTGCTGTATAAGGAAAGCGCTCATGCAGGGTCCGCGCTTGGTTAATTGCGTGCTCGGAGCGGCGCCACTTCCGAAAAGAGCACGAGGTCGGTTGGGGCGTCAGGGTCTTTGTGGCTGCTGCCTTATCTTGCAGTTGCTATCACACCTCAGTCAGCACTACGATATGCCACTTCTTGAATCACATCCTGTCTAGAGCGACTGTCGCATTACGCGCAACATCTCTGTAAGTTGTCTGCCTAGTTCGCACATCGACCCATGCGCTACACGGCACGGCCTTCTGTCTTGTGTTTCTGGCGAAGAGACATTATGCGGCGGTAGATGCCAAACGACAACACCCAGAGACCGTATGCAGATGCCACGTGAAAGATCCGCATGCTTACAACAACAAGCTCTCTCCGGGTCCAGAGTCCAAGCCTCTGCCCTTGACCGGTACCTTGCATGCATGGATAAGCCCCCTTCATGGATTGGTTCTTTGAAAGTCTATGTTGGCGTCGGCTTCCTTCAACACATGCCTGCCAACGCAGCTCTATCTACCAATGATCCTAAACTTGAGCGAGAAGACGCAGCTTGTTCGTGTAATTATCACGCACTATCTCGTGTAGTGAATCCTCCTACTGGTATTGGTTCTATGTTCTATCTCAGTCGCACGTTCGTCTGACCTCAGCCATATCGACCCAATCATTTGTCTTCGTAATCGCCCGCCATAAAATGCTGCAGCCATGCTTCGGATACCTTCTGAGCCCGCGCTCTACTCCGGATCTTCAGCTCAAACTTGAAGGGCAAGGGCTTTGCTATCAGTAAACCACTGAAAAGCATGGTAGGATCGTGGCGCTGTGCATCTTCTCGGGTAGGCGCGGTCTGGCCCGTCGCATAAGCTGGCGGAGGGACGGTCTCGGGATTGGTTGTTCCTTCGACGTCCACTTTCTCGACTCCGCCTTCTACAGGTTCCTTCTCATGCGGGTCGCTGTTTATGGAGAACAACCAAGCGATGGATCCAATCCCAACAAACAGATCAGCCTCAGTCAGTTTCTGCCCTTGGCAAGTTCGCTTGCCGTATCCAAACTGCGAGTAGCCTGTAATGGCAGGGAATTGGTCGAGTGGCTCTCTGTACGTCGGGAAGGCGGGATCAAGCCATCTTCTTGGGTTCCAAGCATCAGGATCCGGATAAAGGCTTGGATCGCGCGAGATTGACCACTCCAATGGATGGAATACTGAGCCCTTGGGTATGTGGTAGCCATCGAACATGTCGTCTTCAGTCGACTCGTGTGGGATTCCTGTCGGTACGGGAGGACGCCACCGCAGCGTCTCACGAATGAATGCCCGAAGAACAGGCATATCTGGTATGTCTTGAGACGACGGCAATCGGTCGCCCAGGACGCGGTCGATTTCTTCGTGTAGCATGGACTGATACTGCGGATGATGACAAAGAGCAAGGCAGAAGCTTTGCATGGGGGCGGCAATGGTCAGGGCACCAGCGATCGCATGCATGCCCACTGCGTATGCTCCCTCTCGACTGGAGTCAAACCCCCAAGATGCTTGACGTTTCAGAAACTGATGCGTCCACGATTGTTTTGGTTCCTCAGCGGTAGATAAGGCTTGCTCGACGCTCATCGAGGCAGCGATCGTCTGCTGCAGTGTCTCGAGAAAATCGACCTCCACCTTGGATCTACGCGCCTCCCAAGCCTTTGCCGGGCTAAGGAAGGCTGGTAGTCTCATGACGAAGGGTATCTTGTTGCCGAGAGCACCATCTGGCGAGACTCCGATCAGCAACTCACGAGCTCGTTGCTTCAGCTCCTCCGCTGGTCGTGATGAGCCCCAGGCCAGACGGCTGGTTACACGAGCTACGTACGACTCCAGATGGTTATAATACTTAGTGGGACTTCTCATGAGCGCGTCAAGCAGACGAATAGCTTCGAGCTCTGGATACGCGTTGTACGATTGTTCGTGCGACTTGGTCATGATGTATCTTCCAAAGTTCCTTTGTCGGGACCACTTGTCGTTTATGCTCATGAGCGGCAGATACTGTCCACTGGTGCGGTTGTCTTGCTCGAGCGCAGGGATATGAGGTCTGTCAGAGTAGATTGCGCGGCGTTTGCCCAACAGCTCACGCGCTATCTGGTCCGATGATATCCAGACGTGGTTCGTGCCGGCAAGATTACATTGGTAGATTGGGCCATACTGCTTGCTCCACTTTGTTCTTGTGAGCGAAATGAGCTTGTATGGACACACGAAGGTAACATACTCTGTGAAACTGCATCCAACTACACTTGCTAGGCAGTTCGTGTATGGATCCAATCAGAGGTAGCCCTGAAAGCAGTCAACATACAATGTTCCGGGCTTGGAAATAAAAGACCTCACCTTTCGGACCTGGCAGCTTTGGTGCACTTGATTCGGAGTTGTTTCTTGTTGACCAAGCATAGTAACAAGACAGAAGTAGTGCTGAACCGATGCAGAACACAACGGCCAATACTGGTCGAATCTCTATCTGGTCTTGCCAAAGATTCATCAACATCTTTGCGATCGATGTAGTTTGAAAACACATCACCCCATCTTGGTGCTACTATAAAGAACTGGGATGGGAACTATTGCGCCGACCAGGCTGCGATTGCATGTCCGTAGGATGAATCCTACTCCAATGCAATCCATTCAACGTCTTTTCGGAGCAAAAGTCACACCGCGAGAAAGCTCTGAAGAATCCACCAGGAGCTGAAACCTCCATTCACATGTGTGTTCCAGGCTGGACGGTGGAATGGAGTGGCTGATAGGAAGTCTCAGCGTCGCTAAGTGTTGCGTGTTTGATCCCCATCGCTAAGCCGCCTTAGCTAGCATATCAGAGAGATATATGCTATTGGTGTGTAGGCGATGTACTAGTCGTTGGTGGCGGATCCTGAGACTGAAAGTTTGTTGTAGAAGGATTTTTAAGGTGGGCGGAAGGGCCCGTGGAGGGCGCTGAGGTGAGATGCAGCTCAAATGCTTTGTGAAGATGAAGGTTCTCCGAAGCGGCTGCATATAACCGGTCAATTCAAAACAATACGAGACGGAGGAACACATCCCAACAGTCTATACCTTAAATCGGCATCCATCAAAGTTCGGAGAATCAATGGAGCCGGCGGGCCAGAGCGATGTGTAGAATCCAGCATGTGAAGATGTCCTCTAGAATTTTCATGATATAATTTGCTCACCGACGCATCAGAAACGCAAATCTATCACTTCAGTCTTGATAACTCCAGATACTTCCAGCTCTCTCCAGATCGACTATCCTCAAATCAAGCAAGCAATGGATTCCCTCGTCCCTTACACTCCCGTCATTCGTTACTTTGCGATCTCCCTGCCTGCCATCTACTGGGGTAAGATTCAAGACCCTCAACAAACACCTTATATTAACTCACCCTAGGCATGACATTTTGCCAAAGCGTCATCGCCGTAAAGCCCATCCTCGACCATGCCCCCAACGACAAAACAATCGCCAAAGCATGGCTCCAAGGCTACCAACTGGGCCCCATCTGGGTCATCCCCACCGTGATCCCCGGCGCAGCAGCAAACCTCTGCCTCGCCTACTGGTCCCGCGATGACACCCTCAAAGCTGGCTTGTACGCCATGTCTGCACTGCTGGTCTTCAGTATCATGCCCATTACCCTTGGCTACATGGAGTTCAACGTCAATGGAGCTTGCAAGTGGAAAGTGCAGAGTTTGTTGGCGGGGGATGGGTATGATATGCCTGCTTGGAATGGGATTAGTTCTGCTCATCGCCACAGTGCGTCTGAGAAGTCGAAGGTGTGGGCTAGTCAGTGGACTATGAAGCAATTGGTTGGAAGGTGGAAGCAGTGGAATGACTTTCGTTGGGCTTTGACTGGGTTTGCGGTCGTGTTGAATGGGTTTGCTGAGTACCTCTCCTGATCTGGGGACGTCTCATCCATGTTGGAAAGCTGCTGGATCATAGCAGTTTCTGTGAGGATGGTAGCAGGCTTGACGTATGATGCAGTGGTGGCTGTGGGCGTGCGGTTGGGTTTGGGGTGATGGGTGTGAGTGGTTTGCGTGACGCTCGAATTAGTGATGTGAGTCTTCTTTGAAATCTGAGGTATCGAATATCTGATTTTCTGTTTCTCTTGTGCAACTGTTCTGTAAACGTGGTGACTGATTAGATAATACTTCGACACCCCTCAAATCTCTCACCGAGTTGAGCTCCGCACAGCTGTGGCTTGACGCACTGTGGTCATTATCGTAGCTTCAGTGACTGCAATAAACGCTGCGCAAAGAATAGCAGAATGAGGGAAATCTCTTCTCGATACCAATACTCTACCACAGATGGTCTAGCCCATGATGTCTTTCAATCTATCGCTTCCACAACTTCCCTTGATCGCCCTCACCTCCCACGTCACTGAAAACCTCATTGATCAACGCGTCTTTCGTCTTTTGCACAATAAATCCAATGGGATCGCGAGCCTGGAAGCCCTGTCGCGATATCTCATCAAGGTACAACCACGGAACTTTGTCCGCACCTTGAACACCTCGCAAATAATCAACCTCGTGGTCTTGAAATCCTCCACCAACGACAATTGCTCGTGGGATGGATGTGCTTGTGTTTGCCTGGATGTTGCTGGAAGCAGAGTGTGGGGTTGCAAGAAGGCTGGCTTGGCCGAGGATGGAAGGGATATCTGATTGTGCTGCTCGAACGCTGTTGCAGACGTGAATGACTGCAGGAATCAGTCAGTCAAGGATAGGTATGCGGAAGGTAGTACTTAGACATACCTTGGAATTCGGGAAGCATGAGTTGAGAGAACAAAGCGGCTATGTGGGCGCTTTTGCCGCAGAGGAGGATCGGTTTGGGTGTCATAGTTCGAGTGAAAGCAAGCGTGGGAATCTCAGGAGCTGATATGTAGAATGTTTGAGTATGGATATTATAACAAAGGCATGTTGACGCTGGTTGCATCGGAAGGATTTTGGGCCGAATCCTTGTCGAGGGATCGTCCCCGCGTCGAGCGTGTCGCATGTGTCCGCTTGGTTTGCAGTCACAGCCCACGAGAGATTCACCGTCATTCGGAATTTACGATGTTGACTTGAGCACTTCAACTGCATGTTTTGTTCTTCGGAGGAAAATGATTGATAAGGCGATACGGGGATACCATATTCAATTCTACCTTGCGTTCTATTTGCAACACACGTTCTACGCCTCCTGATCCTCCTCATATTTAGTAAACCATCCATGAAGCTATTGCAAGCAGCACTCAAGTAATCCAAAAGTTCCTAGACCTTCACAAACAACTTTCCACCAAGAAGCATATAACGAGAGATGGAAAGCAAAGCAGCACCGCCCAGGATGACAACTCCAGTGAAGATTTGTAGACCTTTGTATTGACCATCATAACGTGTGATCAGAGCGCCTGCAATGGGATTGCTAATCAGAGCAGCAAAGGAGATAGTCGCAAAAAACGTGCCAGTGCGCACGCCGATGAGACGCATGTCGGGCGAGATCTGAGCCACGACAGCAGGTGCCTGAGCGAAGAAGGCACCGCTGAACAGGCCATAGAAGGCTGCAAACACAATAATTGCTGCATTGCCCGTAGCCGGGATCCATAAGGCGAGTACAAGGATACCAGTGCACACGCATGTGATGATCATGACGTTGAAGTTGCCCATGGTGTCGGCGATCCAGCCTGGCACGATTCTGCCAAAGAAGGAGGCTGCGTTCAAGATGCTCAGAAGATACTGGGCGAGCGTGTAGCTCATGCCAAAATACTGGGCTTCCGCGATGATGTAGTTGATCGGGATGAATAGGCCGAGGAAGAACAGGAAAGCGCCGGCCACCGTCAGATCAAAGGTCAACTCTTTGAAGGGTCGGAGGAATCCAAAGGGGTCGTAGGGGCCTCTGGGCATCCGCACTCTGGCTTTGAGTGTCAGATTGGCGATGGCCAACAGGAAGAGCATGATGAAGGCGGTGATGCGCATGCTCCATCCGAAACCGACTTGTTCAATCAGACGTTGGGTGATGATGGGGAGGAGAACTCCACCAAGCGAGCTGCCCGCCGCCACAATACCGAAGGCCAGGCTTCGCTTCTTGGCGAACCAGGTGACCGTGGTAGTCATGACGGGATTGAAGATCATGCACATGCCGATGGGAGAGCAGATGCCTTGAGCCAGGATGAATTGATAATACTTGGTCGAGAGCGAAGTCATCATGATGCCGAAGATGTGAAGGAAAGTGCCAATCGCGAGAACCTCACGGTGGCCGTAGCGATCCAACAATTGACCGACCCATGGTCCAAGCAAGAACATGACAAAGACTTCGAGCGAGGGTATCCACGAAACAGTACTGGAAGAGTATCCGGCAAGTTGATGGGTCTGGTAGAAATCCTGAAACACGCCTATAGTATTGATCCATCCGAAAGAACAGAACAAGATGCAGAAGCCGCCGAGGACAGTGAGCCACGCGTGAAGTCCTCCATCAGGGTTCTGGCGAGGGTCAAACGCCGGTGCTGGAGGAGCTTGAGGCTGTGCTTCCTTTGGAGCAAAGGCATCGCCGCTCTCGCTATCGACATCCACAGTTTGTGAAGACTGTGAGAAGTTAGCCAAAGTCGATTGGAAAAAACGTGCAGTAGACCCACCGGATGGTCCGAGAACTTGTCGTTCTCTATGTTGTTGGCCATAGTGAGAGACGTAGGGAGGTCGACAGCAAAACAAGATTGTTTTTTAGGAATGCAAGTGTGCAAAACGGTGTTGGTCACTTGGAAAGAGTGCGCCTAATTGAGATCAAATTCAACCCTGAGGCAAGCTGTTTCCTTATACCGGCTTGACGGCGCTTCAGGAGAGTTGATCGGCATGATGCAAGAACCTTTGTCCTGAAGACTGGTGAATCGCTTCATACTGTCGCGCAAAGCCTGCATCAAACAGGATCTGTTTGCACACTCAATGGGATTCGTTGGAATGCATGAAATTGACGCAAGGAAGACAAAAATCCCATGGGATCAGGATGCGTGGGATTCGGAGGAATCCATGCCGACCTGCATGAGACCCGGTGGTCAGTGCCGCCCAGAACACAAACTCCGTAGGAAGCCGACGTAGGAAGCCGACCAACACATGTTCGAAGTATAGCGATATGTGATTATCATCTTATATGATATAAGATGGCCAAAAAAGCATTGCAACATCTCTCTATCAGTGTGTAATTCAGTGTCATTTACAACATGTCGCAAACCACGGCTTTTCAAAACGCGTCTTGGCCCCCAAGCGGAACCACGCCCGAATTCCAGGCATGGCTCGCAGGCTTCTTTGGAGTCCTTGAAACTCCAACAGATGAGGCTGCCAAACAGTTGTCGGAGTACTTCACCGAAGATGGGGATATCACATTGGCTGAGCTCAAGATTCATGGTTCCCAAGGTATTCACGACTGCAATCTGGAACAGTGCCACGCTAACATGCTGTATAAAGATGTCTACGTCAAGAGACTCAAGGCTTGGGACACCATCAAAGTCCGCAAGTTCACGATTGAGAGAGTCTATACTAGTGATAAAGGGCAAGATGACATCTTGATCCTTGGTCATCTCGGCACTGTCTTGAGTGATGGCCGAAAGGGAGACGAACATTGGACAGCCAGAATTGTCTCTGCCGTCGATACGGATGGAGTCAGGAGAATCTCTCTGTACCGAATTTGGACAGTAAGTAAACGGTCTTGCGATCGCGAACGAGAGCTCGTGACAGTGCTGACTAAGTGCGGCAGGAGCTCATCATCCAGCCAGAGTAGACGGAGGCGGATCGTGTTGCTGTCGTTCGCGTCTCGATCGAGCAGGAAGATCGGCGAGAGAGTGGAGCGCTGACGGGAGTTTGTCGATGGAACGGCAGTCCTACTCCTGGGCGCAGAAGTGGGCGAGCCGAGCATATAGCTAAGTACCTGTGTATCGACTTTAGAACTTGTCAAGATTACATGACTTGGCGGGCAATGGCAGATTACAAGAGGGGTACGCAGGCAGGTTGTCACTCACATTGCAGCCGGCAAGTGATGAACTCGCCGGCAATGATCTCAGTCCCGCGATTTGCCAAATCTCAAGGCGGTGGCAGCCTGTCTGTGTAGCGCCCTTGTACAACACTGCCAGCTAATGTTGCATGAATCCTACTTCCAGAAATCCCTCAATAGGCTTCCTGACCAATAATCGTACGATGCAAATGGCCAATGGTTGACCGACATATCCACCCGAAGCTATAAGAACAAGGTCCAATTCGCACTCTGGGTTCCCTTCGAACTTACTCACCACGTTATACCTTGGCACAAATGAGTTTTCAAGATCTGACGCAAAGTATCGACGCAGTCTTGAGTACGCAGAGCTTGATCAATGCTATGCAAGACGATGAGCGTAAACGTGTACTCGAGGCGTGCGAAACCCTGAGGGCACGCCTGGAAAGTCCATTCGAGCAGAGCCTACGCCTACTTTTCACGGTATTAATGTCTTGAATATGTTCATTTTTCAAATTTGACTGACTTCGATTAGACGCATCAGGCGATGGCACTGCGACTAGCCGTCGACATGGGCATCTTTGATGCTGTTGCCACTCCGGACAACGAAATGAGACAGATATCGCTCAGCGAATTGGCTACCAAGACAGAAGTGGATGAGCTACTCTTACGTAGGTTTTCAAGCTATGTGCTGATGTATTACGTGGTTGCTGACCATGCTTGCGTCCTGCAGTCCGAATTATGCGCATGCTCGTAGGCATGAAGGTTTTTGAAGAGCCATCAGAAAGATCGTATATGCCGTACCCGATAGTTTCGGCATACACCTCCAGCTCTCCTCTATCTGCTGTGACTATACATATGTAAGTTTTCAAGCTTCTAAGTGATTTACCTGACTATCTGACTTGACCATTACTAGGTCGCATTCTTATACAGTCCTCTCCCAGCTACCGGAATACTTCTCTAAGGTTGGTTGGAGAAATCCCGGCGACGCCTTCAACGGACCATTCCAGTACGCCATGGGCACTAAAGAGCATTACTTTGATTTCTTGTCCAGCAAGCCATACTACCAGCAGGCTTTCAACGCAGTAATGACACTTTCGCACAGACGACGCGGTAAAAACTGGTTTACCTTCTTTCCCGTGGAAGAGAAACTCCAAGTCAAAGGTCCAACGGAAGTATTGCTAGTCGACTTAGGCGGAAGCCAGGGCGCTGATATCAAAACTTTCCATGAGGCATACCCCGCTTTGACCGGTCGACTGGTGCTCCAAGATATTCCTTCCGTGATCGAAGGGTGCAAAGATCTTCCTCCACGCATCAAAGCCATGAGTCACAATTTCTTCGATGAACAGCCCGTGAAGGGAGCCCGGGCATACTTCTTGCGAGCCGTCTTGCACGATTGGCCGGACAAACAAGCCCTACAGATTCTGAAGAGAATCAGAGAGGCTATGGACAAGGATTCGCTGCTGCTCATCAATGAGACCATTTTGCCGGAGCGTCGAGTTCCTCTGTCTTCCGCCCAGGTAGATCTGGCGATGATGGTGTCCTTTGCCTCACTCGAAAGAACCGAGAGACAGTTCGCACAGCTGTTGGAGGAGGCAGGGTTCGAAATGGTCCGGGTGTGGGCGCCTGAGGGCGTCATCGCTACCCTGGGGGAGGATTCTACTCTCATAGAAGCGAGAATCAGATAGTAAAGTCCTGATTGATTGTCAATATAACAGCTCCAGGAAATAGAGTCTCGATCAAAGGTTGTCTTTTGAGCCTCGTCAGACAGAGCTTTGACCTGGGGCAGAAGTAGTTTCCCTCAAACCCTGAACGGTTGATCTACTGAAAGCCAAATTCCGACCAATTGGACGTCACAGAACCGAGATGTCTGTGACTTACTTTGCAAACACAAAGGAGAGATATCTTTCCAATCGTGTAGTTGGGGAATTATGAGAGGATTGACCTCATACCATTTCAGCTACTACATGTTTGAAGAACTGTGTGTCCTGGCTAAGCTGCTAACATTCTTCAATTGAGAACCTTTCGAAACACACTTCCGGCTCCTGTGTTTCTTGCGCTTGTGCAAATATTCCAAACAGAGGACCCACAAAGTCATAGGTAGAAAGATCATCGGTATCGATGGAACCAAGCTTTTGCCAGCCTATGTTATCGGCCTCGCAAAGGTAGGAAAAGGTGTAGAGCGAGGCGGTGGTCTGTATCCTGAACTCCAAGAAAGATGCATTTGGTATGGGATGTTCAGCGAGCAAACGAGGCTCCGCATCGTGTGTATAGACCTCAACGACCACCTTTTTGGTTTCCATGTTCAGTGCAATGTAGGCATGACGGTACTCGTCCTTGTAGACAGTGAGGCCAGCTTTGAGACTGGAAGTGCTTGGAATGTTGCTTAGGTTTAGACGGACGGAAGCGCTGGAATCCAGAGCGCGCTGTCTACGTCCGAGAAAGCTTGGGCGTCCCGATTGATCACAGAGAGCACTGGTGCTTGGAGTCATCCAGATCGTTGATCCTTGTCGACGGTAATTGGCCAAGTCTGGCGTGCGAATGTAGACGTCGCCGCGTTCGAAACTATCGGAAGATACTCCCGTCTCGACGGAATTTCTAAGCGGAATTGAGAACTCCAGCTGCGGCTGCGTGAAAGTCGGCCACTCATCTTTGGGCCAAGAAACAGGGGTAAGGAAAGTTTCACGACTCAGGGGATAACGACCATCTTCAGGTCGTACTGCTAGACATACGCACCACCACCTGAAGATAGTCAGCAGACTGTGACAATGGAAGTAAAAAAGCTGGGGTACCTACTGTCCGTCAGGCGCTTGAAACAAATCTCCATGGCCAGTGTGTTGCACGGGCTTCTCACTGCCGAAAGCACACAGCACAGGATTGTTTGGACATCCTTCGTAAGGCCCCCAGATACTGGCTGAACGCGCCATGGTGATTGCATGTTTCTCGAATGTCCCGTCTTCCGCAGCGAGAAGATAGTAGTAACCGTCCTTTTTGTAGATGTGTGGTCCTTCAGCATCCTGATTACCTAGTGCACCTAGCCAGATGTGCTTGATTGGTGATAGTGCCTTTCCTGTGTTGATGTCGACTTCAAATTGACCGATGCTGCATTGGGGATCCCACACCGGGCCTGCTCTATACGATCCTTGGATATACACACGATCGTCGTCGTCAAAAAATAAACTCGGATCAATTCCGCGAAAGTCAAAATAAATGGGATCCGACCACGAGTCAGATCGAATGTCGGTGGTTTGCACGTAGAAGTTTTTGTAGTCAAGATCGAGTCCGTGGGAAGTCACATTCGTGCAAATAACATAGAATGTGCCTTTGTGATGACGGATGCTTGGTGCCAGGAGACCTTCAGCAGCCATGAGCATTCTGTCCGGGCCCATAGGAAACTTGACCGTCAGAGCGTTGTCAAGACTAAGCTGATCAGGCCGATTTATGGCGTTGCCTGGATACCTGATTAGCGCGATCATGGAGATGGCTTAGAAGGACGTTACCGATGTGGTTCCATTTTGATAGATCGTTGGAGCAGTAAATCGGGAGACCGGGGAAAGCATAGAACGAAGAGTTGACCAGGTAGTACCATCCGTCGACGTAGACACACGACGGATCCGGGGCAAAACCTGGGATGATGGGATTACGAATCACAGTCTCTGTCATGTCGTTCGATATCATTGTGGTCTTCGTAAAGACTATCTCTCAGAGTCTCATATTTAGCTTGTGGACCAGACCAGAATTCTCAGGTGGACACAAAAAGCCTAGCACCCTTTAGAGACGTCCACTCGAACCCCGCGCTTTGTGCTCGGTGTAGAGGATACCGAGTGGCCCGCATCGCCGAAAGTGGATCAAGTGGACACCACGAACAGCCATGAGCCTTGGCAGACACAGGGGACTTTGGCTGGTTCTCCCCACCTGTGTCTATAGTAAAACGCGACCCCATGGGGTACCCCAGGACAGAAGATTAATACCTCGGACACGCCGTGAGTTGAAAAACCATCTGCAGTCTGCTGTTCACGATTGCACCTCATTTGATTACCCTCACCTCAAACGTCATGGATCCCAACACCAAGTCTCAAGCCGAGCATATTGAGATGATGGCCGACGACGAACAGACCAACATCGACACACCGCACGATGAGGGCGTAGACCTCACGCTCTGGCAAGCAGCGAGAACCTTCCCACGGATCGTTCTATTCTCTCTGGCGGCATGCTCAGCAGGCGGTACATTCGGATACGACGTTGTAGTCAACGGTGCAGCTGTAGCCATGCCCAGCTTCCTTCTCTACTTTGGCGCCGCAACACCTGCCCACACGCTGTATCTTCCCAGCATCTGGGCCTCGCTACTCAGTGCCATGTCTGCACTCATGCAAGCGATTGGAGGTATCCTCATTGCACCAATCTCTGATCGATATGGCAGAAGGGTCGCAATCATATCACCTTGTTTCATCTCCTTCATCGGAGTTGGACTCCAATATGGGGCAACCTCGCGTGGCATGCTTCTCGCCGGGAAAATGGTCAACGGACTCGCCATCGGTGCCATGCTGAGTGCAGCAACTGCTTGGGCTTCCGAGATATCTCCTGTACGCCTACGCGGACCGATACAGTCAGGCATTGTCCTCTGCACGGTCTTCATGCAAGCCATGGCGCTCGTAGTCGTTCGTCAACTCGTCACAGTCATCACGCCCAGTGCTTTCCGTCTCGTCTTTGCCATGCAGTGGATTTTCTGTGGTCTCACCTGCATTTCGTTCTTCTTGGTACCCGAAAGTCCAACTTGGTTGATCCTCAAGGGGCGCCACGACCAAGCAAGGAAAGCGGTCGCCCGGCTTTATGGACGTCACAACAACCCCGATGCCTGGTATGAGATCATTGCAGACAGAATCCGCCAGGAGGCTGCCCTCGAGCAAAGCTCAGGTATCGGAGGCTTCTTGGACCTGTACAAGGGCAGCAATCTCAAAAGGACACTGACGGTACACCTTCTGTTCTTTGGAATTGGTCTTGCTGGCTCGTCTTTCCTTGGGCAAAGCATATACTTTTTGCTTACAGCAGGACTTCCAGCAGTCCACACTTTCGACATCTCCATTGGTGGCTTCTGTCTTGCTCTGTTCGCCATTGTTGGCTCATGGGTATACATCGAGAAGATTGGCCGTCGATCCTTATGGTTGCTCGGCTGCGCAGTCAATGTTGTCATCATGGCCATCATCGGAGGAATCTACTGGGCTCCAGGAAAGGGGCCTCTATGGGCAATTGCCATTTTGATGTAAGACCTACCTAGCGTGAAGTCGCAGAACAACACTAACTCAGTTTTAGGAATCTCTTGGTCTGCTGGCAAAACACCACCCTCACGTCAGTCGCATTCGTCATTGCTGGCGAAATCTCTCCGTACAGGCTCCGCAGCAAGAATCAAGCAGTCACCATCTTCTCGAACGCACTCACTACATGGCTCTTCAACTTTGTACTTCCGTACATGTACAATATTGACAGTGGAGATCTTGGCGCCAGGACTGGACTTGTGTTTGCGGGTGCATCGTTGGTGCTCCTTTTGATATCGTATCCGCTGATCCCAGATCTCCGCGGTCTTAGTACTGCTGAGATTGACTGGCTGTATGAGAACAAGATCAGCCCGAGGAAATTCCAAGAGTATACTGATGGCCGGATTGCCCAAGCTATCGCAGCTGCTACGGATAGGAAGCCTGCAGGAACATTCTAGATTGGGGTCCGCTTTACGGAGCCTTGGTGACGACATCGGGTAGGAGCTATGAATCGAACGTGCTCAATGTAACGAAATATGAGATCCATGATATTGATTTTGTTTTTGCCACAGACAAATTGGTGAGAACTGAGCGGATGTGCAATAATTGGATATTCCTGAACTCGCAATTGCCAGACAAAGATTAGTACCCGATTTGCAGTGGAGAGTCAACTGAACTGATCGAGCGAACGCTTCACTTGACGGCCTGACTTCTCAATTGAGTCTAGATCTCCAGCTCAACAGTAGTGCCAGATTTGTTGAACACCCCCAATTCCCGAATCTTCCCAGCGTCTGTGCAGCACTTTTGAGGATGTCCGTGTCGGATTTACCAGTCTGGTCGGAACACAAGACAGCAAGGATCGGCTCGAGGATCACATTGCGAGTGTCGCATGCTCCGTCTGCTAGCAACGAGGCGTACAAACGCTCTTTCTGCTGTGACGGCATTGCAGACCCGCAAGCGTAGAGGAAAAGGTATGTCAAAAAGACATAGATCGAGCTGTAGGGTGATAATGTCGATGCAGACCAGGAGCGAACCTCATCTTGGGATACCGAGAGTGTTTCTTCGTCTGAGAAAGCCTGATAGAGATTTTCGATGGCTCTCAGAGAGGTACTGACAAGATCAAGAGTAGCTTCTTGATTCCTTGAGAACCACTTGGAGAACCTAGACTTGGCTTCAATGAAGCTGGGCCGACCAGACTTACCGAGAATATCTTGAAGGTCTTGTATCGAAACATGTATTTGCAGTTGAGAGAGTTCAACCATGATGCGGCCAGCCGCTCGAAAGAAAAAGCTGGTAGGCGCACCGACGTCTGAAGAAGTCTCATAATGATGTTTCCAAAGCGCAAGCGAAGCTGTATCAGTCAGTTAGCAATTTTGAATCTCATGATATGGCGTGACGTGTAACCTACTAGCGAGCTTCTCTCGCTCTTGAACATCATGATTCGACTCAAATTGCGAACCAGTCATGTGCTCATCGTCATCGAATGCCATGTGCGACAAATTTTCCAAAACGTCTCGGGTTGCTGAACAACTAAGGATCTTCATGTTGACTGATAAGAGAACCAAAAAAGCACTGAAGGCATTCAATTGTTTCAGAGGCTGAGCGATGGACGCAGGCAAGATGAACGGGCCCATTGCTGCAGCAAACGATATTGATGGCGGCACCACTGCATCACCAAGCAGAAGCTTGCACTGTCGCGCAGATTGAGCTTCCCAGTACTCGTCGTCGCACGGACAAGCCCAGGAGAAAATCTCGCTCAAGCTGAAATATGGTGTCGTGTTGAGTAAACTGGACATCTGACAGTCGAAAACGTACACGGTCCACCGCAGTCTTTTTAGTGACTCGTGCCGCACCCAGCTGAGCCAAACATCTTTCTGCCCATTCACAGAACCTTGCGTCGTGATATTCTGGTTTGGGAGTCTGCGGGTCCACGAGACAACACTACCACGGAGGGCTTCCGCGATCTCGAATGCACGCTTGTTGCCACACCATATTCCAGCGTAACAGATCAAGGCTGAGCTGTATATAGTACTAAATTCTCGTAACAAGACGTCGCGCGCGCCGACAGCCAGGTGAAGGTGACATCTTGCAAAGTCCTGCAACACGATAGCAAATTTTCGAACATGCCGACGCCTGCAGTAGACGGCGCCGATAGCAATCATTATCATGAGCAGGTGATCCGGGTGATCGCGATTTACATCAAAGGTAGGTCGATGCAACACTGGGGCTTGGGGTAGGAAGCACCGAGCAAACTGTGACAGAAAGGCGTTCATAACTTCTAACGCAGGAATTCTTGGGACTGCACGAATGGCGATTGTGCCGTTGGTGATGACATCCTCGCTGAGAACTCTTTTCAACTGTAGGTATCGTTCAGGACTTAGCGTGAAACCCGGCTCAAGATTTGAGAGCAGAGGATCGTTGGTCCCGAATGAGATTTCGGCGATACAAGAGATCCTTTCTGAGCCCGGGTCCCAGGCGAACGGTGTCTGATCCTCGCGTGAGATCTCGTTAGGCGGCGAGGGTGCGCCACCAGGAAGCAACGTCTCATGTATGCTATCGAATGGAGCTGCATCTTGAGAAGCTTCGGTAGTGGTCGGAGCATTCCCAAGCATTGGAAGCTCGACATTATAGTCGCTGTGCAAGAAGGATTGCCAAGATGGGACGTGTAGAAGAATGTCGTCCGGTATTTGGTCGCACGACAACAAGTCTGTATCATCCCATGTCGGCCAGTCAGAGAGAATTTCCTCAACAGATTGTGTGCTCGATGGGTCTGCAACCATAACGGGAGACGTCGATGCCATAGGGGCACGTGTGGTAGAATGGTCGAATGGTTGCTCCAGCAAGGCAGTCTCTGTGGATGGTCCATGTAGCCGCACATGTCGCTTGAGCAAATCACTTCTGGTGAAGGATTTTGTACAAATTAGACAGGCATGCTTGCGCTCTGTCCTGTCTGGTCACTGTCAAAAGACTGGCTGCTAGGCTGACGAATCATGTTCTTACGTGTCCTCGCATGGCGGCTTAGATTCTGTTTTGACCCAAATGATTTGCCGCAAGCGGAGCATTGATGTTTGTCCCCTCCGACCATGTTGGTTGTAAACGTGTTGATGTGGATGGAAAGTGGACACGTTCTGCACAGAGCACAACCCTCGGGTTTCGGTGCGTGCGAAGTCGAGGGGCTCTGCGGGGCGAGGTCCTTGGCAACGATTCTCTTGCCACCCGAGACCGATCGTGTCCACTGTCCATTGTCCACTTTCCCCTCTCTGCTAGGTCAGATCCACTGTAAGATGCCATGGATAGTGCTCATGGACATTGCTGTTTGGGCGATGGAGTATGATCATCCAGTGATAGCTCGTACGCAAAGATATCTCCTTAATCCTCAACCAATTTTGTCTTGATTATGATACTGCAGGAGCGAGCCATCATGCCACCGAGTATCGTCCAGCCCCGACGCGTGGTCACAATCGCAAGCGACGGGCCCAAGTCAGTAGAGCTTGCAGTCCCAAAGTTTACCCTCAGGAGCGACGATACAAGTCAGCCAGAGATCATCTTGGATTATGGAAGAGCGGAAAAGGGCCAACCAATATTTCAAATCACGCATGCTGCTTCATCGACCGCTAGCATCAATTGTCAGGTTGTCTACAGCGAAGCACTTGACGCCATCTACGATGAACGTGGAGATGGCCCTTTTCTTCTCTTCTCAAATGCCATGGACACGTACCGATCCGTTATTCACGACTTCACGCCAACCACCTCAGCTCAGACTGTGGTCGCGAGACATGCACAATGCTCCCAGCGCTATCAGAAGATTCGACTCCTGACGCCAAATGCTTCCATCAGCTTCTCGATGGTCGGCTTCGCGATGACAACACCAGAGGAAATCCCCAAATCTTTATTTCGTTGTTCAGACCCCAAGCTCAACAAGATATGGAACCAAGGTGTGCGGACAATCAACATGTGCACTGTACAGAAGAATGAGACCGTACCAGCGTGGGACACTACTCCAGACGGCACAAGGATATACGGTCAACACTGGGCCCCCTGCCGCCAGGGCACCCGATGGAAAGACACCACTGTCAACTTTGAAGTCAGAATTGAATCTCAAGGCGCAAGCTGGGGTGTCCATATGGTTGCAAATGGCCTTGTCTTTTGTCTTGATAAGCAGCGACGAATCCTGATCGCTTCCGAAGGACTTTCTCACGAATCATCCGTCTTCCCTGCGATCGAAAAGGGAAGATGGACAATCGACAATGCTCTTCTTCAATCTGAGTGGTTGGCTATCGAAACAGTGACAGAAGGCAATTGCGCCTCGGTCTCCATCAATGGCGTCAAAGTTGCATTTATTTCTGACCTTGACCTTCACCCACTTCTTGGAGGATCAGAAAACAACTCGGGCTCTGTCGCATTTGGAGGTCCATGCGGATGGATCGGAACCTATCGAAATCTGGTTGTCAAAGATGCTAGGGATTTGATCCTTTATTCAAACAGTCTCCTCCGTATCGACGAGCCAAGAACCTTTGCCGATTTTGCGGTGGGAACCAACAGTCTACCTTGTTTGATCGATGGTGCAAAACGAGATCGAGCTGTGTTCGGCGGTGACCTACACATCTCCGGCAGGGCAGCTCTTTTCTCAGGCACGAGTCCCTCTGCGATACTTGGAAGTATCGAGCTGCTCTTGTCTCATCAGACCAGCGATGGTTACCTTGGTAATCTTTGTCCAATCCAGGCACCGAGACACACGAGCGACGACGAGCCACCCACATACGCTTTCTACTCAATGTCCTATGCTTTACTGCTTATAATCGCAGTGAAGGACTGCTGGTTGTTCTCTAGCGATACGACTATTGTTTCGGAGGCCTGGCCAAAATTCGAGAGAATGGTTCACTTTGCGGAACGATTTGCAGATCATAGAGGTCTAATTGCGGCACCCCCACCACTCTCTTGTGAGGTTCACTCCTCCCCCAAGACTTGATTGTACCATGCTAACAAGAGAAAAGTAACATTCTTCCCCTTGGGTGGACCGGTGTTCGGAACCTCCACCGAGATCAACCTCGCTTTCTATGACGCTCTGGTGGCCATGGCGCTAATAGCACCCACGGCACTCGAGGAGCAGCAATTGGCACAGAAGGCTTCTACCCTCAAACAAGCCATTGTGCAGCATCTATGGAGCGAAGAAACTGGTATTCTACGCATGAGTGACAGTTCGCCACCAACAGGACTTTGTGCTCATGTCAACGCCTACGGTATCTCCCTCGGCGTATCCCCATCACATCAAAACGACAGGCAAAACCTCGTACAACCGTCCACCAAACTTCCGCCGGCTTTCCAGGGTTTAGAAGCCCGCTTTGATTCTGCAGGCCTTTGTAGTCCATACAGTGCCGCATTCGCCGTCGAAGCTTGCTTCAAACGAAACGATGGACTCGGCGCTCTCAACCTTCTCGATCGCGTCTGGGGTATGATGGTCGATGAGAAGAGCCCTAACTTCTCAGGCGGATTGTGGGAGGCCATGACACTGGATGGTCAACCTCTGCACAAAGACACTTCATTGATGCATGCGTGGTCTGCAAGTCCAGTCTATCTCATGCCCATGTATCTTGCTGGCGTACGGCCTCTGAAACCTGGATGGAAGGAATGGGAAGCCGCGCCTGTTTTTGCAGGTCTCGAGGAAGTTGAAGCTGTGGTTGAAACGCCCGCTGGCTTGCTTCAGATACAATGGAACTTCTCAGCTGAAGGCGAGGATTCGGGATTTGTTTCTGTGGATGTACCAAAAGGGACTAAGGGCTACGTTCGCCCTCCAAAAGGATGGCTGATAGATAACCGCGATGAGACTTGTGGACACTCCGAATCTAGTGTTCTGGTAACTTCTGGAAAGACTAGATTGTTTTTTAGACAGGGTAAATAGTATGTCACAATCAAATCTTTTTGCATAGAAGCCCTATAAAATTGCTACACTTCTATATAAAGATTACGCAAGCTTAAAACTCTAGCACGATCTAACTAGTCTTAAAACTTAATATAGCCTAGAATAATTAAAAAAGTCTAATTTATAAAATGTCTGTCTAGCCTTAGCATTTAGATTGCTAGGTATCTTAGTAAGCTTTTATTATGTATAACTTATATATGCGCATAACTCGACCTTGTGCAAAAGCTTACAGCGGCGCAACCTTAAAGCGGTGGGGACGGTCTCGGATTTTGAAATTTCTCTTCCGCAGAACCACCACTTGTGGACTGTCCATGCCGTGACTACGCATCAGTGAAAACATCAATCAATTTGGCCAATCGAATCTACAAAGACGTCTTGGGATTTCGCGCGATACGTGACTCCCTATTTATCGATTGTGGCAGACATTTCGATCGCCCTCGAGTACAAGCCTGCAACCAACCTTTGGCAGCTTAGACAACTAAAATTACAGTACAACGATTTCCTTTGCCGACCGCCTTCTTGACCAACAGACCTTTTATTCAAGTATAACCACATGCCGCCTTTATTCAGGCGTTTCCGCGCCAATGCGGCCAAGAGTCGCAATGACTGCCTTACATGCAAGTGAGTATTGATCTTCGCACGAGATCTTGCCCACGTACTCATTAGTGGCTTGCAAACAGGGCCAGACATGTGTACTGCGACAAAGAAAGGCCATCTTGCCACAGATGTATATCGACAGGTCGTGTATGCGCTGGCTACTTGTCACATAAACTCGCCTTGGTCCAACGACACGCGCCTCTGCTACCAAAGACCGAAGTATGGCTACCTCAGTATCCCTTTGCAACAACGTACAAGAGCGAGTTCCATACTCACCTGGAATTCTTCTTAACACACACAGTACTAGAACTTCCAGGAAGCGATGTCGGTCTTTGCTGGGCAAGCACGTTCTTTTCCGCCGGTACTGGAGAACCGGTAGTACTCGACGCAGCAATGGCTTTGGGATGTCTGCATAGAGCTCTGACAGAAAAGCCGTTGTTAGACTCTATAGGGCATAATAATCATGCTAAAGCTCTTGAAATGTATCAGAAGGCTATCTTCGCCTTGCGCAAATACATCGAGAACACCTCTGAGAAGGACATTGCAACTGCCAGAGAGAAAACACTTTTTGCAATACTGTTACACTTCTGCTTTACCGTCCTATGCGGCGAGGACTTTTTTGCAATGAAACACCTGGAAGCAGCCTTTGCTATCTTCTCTACATCTTCTGGTGGACACAATTTGCAAGGCTCGCAGAACAATACCAACGTGGCGATCTTGTCTGGAGATGCTAGAGCAACAGACGTGATTGCCCAAACTCTTCTACGATTCTCATCAGATTGGGTCGTTTCGGGGCTCTCTGGTTCTGAGAGTGGAGGCTGGCCCATGCGAGCGATTTGCGCGAAGCCTTTACCATTGCATTTCCAGACAGAGCGGGAAGCCTCTATTCACTTGGACGCACTTTGCAGCGAAGCATTCCAGCTTGAACATCAGATTTCCATCCTCACCAAAGGTATTAGCCTAAATGGATCTGCTGCCGGTACAGCTCTACTTGATCACGAGTGCGCTCAACTGTGCTGGGATCAAGCGATGTCCAGGTTCCTCGATTTGGACCAACATCAGGATCTTGCAAGAGCTCTTGCGGATACTGTCTCGAGGCTCCGACAATGGTTGGCGGCGTTCAAGAACCTGCCCAAGACCAATTCCCCTTCCAAGCTTAGATTGATTCTAGAGCTACAGTATTTTCAGACCTGGCTCATGATTAATGA
This sequence comes from Aureobasidium sp. EXF-10728, assembly GCA_023848605.1. Lineage (NCBI taxonomy): Eukaryota > Fungi > Ascomycota > Dothideomycetes > Dothideales > Saccotheciaceae > Aureobasidium > Aureobasidium sp. EXF-10728. The sequence goes on from SWBG01000075.1 coordinate 40,115, forward strand.
GCACACAATTCACTCGGAATTCCATTGGGATCAATACGAAGAACAGTTTGAACACGCAGTCAGCATCGCCGAGGAGTATCTTTCAAGAACCAAAGTTAGTAGCTGTGCAGGTCATGCTGACCGAAGCCTGCCAAATCTTTCAAGCCTCGGAGACAATCTTGCATCTTGCATGTCTTTTGTGGTCGAAAAATGTCGGAACTCGACTATCAGGAACAGGTGCATCGCTTTGTTGCGTTCGATAGATTTTAATGGTATCTTCGACAGTCAATACCTTGTTGCCTTCTATCAACATCTTATTGATCAAGAAGAGATACTCGCTCAGGAAGCAGCAAGCTCGATCACTGATATAGGTGATCGTCGTCTTCAAGATATGGAATGCACACGTTTCCTCTGGGTCTCAATGTGCTATTGCACCTTCAACCAGGATGACGTGTTCTACAGACAAGATGAGGGTCGCATGATAGGCGTTGTAGCTGACGGGGACTTGGGCTTTAAGATACAAACGAGTCACTTTCGGATCTTTCGATAGCATAGTGGCCATTACTTAAGCTTCTTACTAACGGTCTATCATAACGCTTAATGCCGTGCATTTAACTCAGTTGATTTGATGCTTTGCTACAAACATAGACAGTAGACTAGCGGGCTATTATAGCTAACTATTCTAGGAAGAATAACTACTTATAGGGTTTTATACTTATAAAGAAAGGTATTAAGTGTAGTAAAGTAGGTATAAGCAGTAGTATATAGGGTACTAGGCCAGTAATCTAAAACTACAATTGATCTTATGCTTACAGGGGACGAGATTGGGTATCAGGCGAGAAGAAGAAGCGGCAGCAAACGCGAAAATCAAAACCCGCCCAAGCAGTCTCAAACAAAGCGTCAAAGCAGTCCTCGCGCGCAGAGGCAGCCTTCATGGCTGCAGATGCAGTCGAGACAGACACATCGTCCGCTAAGTTCACGTCCTCGGCTGTGTCGTAAGCGCTGGGCAGATGATCGCCTTCCTTAAGCCAGATCGTCAGCGTTCCAAATTATATGACCATTCCCTTGGCCCTGGCCACGATGCATAGCGAGAAGATAGGTAGGAGCAGCTGGGAGCCAAGGCCGGTTGCGTACTATGCGAGATATTTCTGCCAGTTGGAGGGACCGCTTGAGGTTAATCAGGTAAAGGAAGCGAGAAAAGTGGTCCGAGGACAACTTTTCCTCGACCGACAATCCTGCGAATTCTTTCTCCATACTTTCCGTTCCAGTGGTGTAGAGATCGGGGCTTGCATCGACATCCCAGTCCTCGAACTCCCATGAGTTCTTCCACAGGATGCGGAGCATCCTCGAAAAGTCAGAGAGCTTATTGGAGATAAGCGTTTCGGATTCATGAGGTGGAGGAAAGGGGAAATGTGGTCCGCGGACCACTTTTCCTGGACTGAGATGCCTGCAAATGCCGCCTGCATGTCTGCCATTCCTTTGGTGTAGTGATTGATGGTAGCCTCGACCTCCCAGTTTCCGTACTCCCAATCGTTTCTCCAAAGGATGCGGAGCATCCCAGCAAAATCGGAGAGCCTGTTGGAAATAGGAGTGCCAGTCATGAGGACAATCGAGGTGGGATTCGCCTCGACGACGGCCTTGTGAGCCTTGGTTCGCTGACCCTTAAGGCAATGTGCCTCGTCGACAATGATTCGGGCGAAGAGGTCTTGACACACGTGCTGGTAGTCGTCATCATCGATCTCCTGCATCTGTTCCAAGTCCTCATCTTCTGCATCTTGGCGGTAGGATTCAACGTTACGGGCGTCGGCGCGAGCCTTTCCCTTGGCAGCACCCTCCTTTAACTTGACCACACGGTGGGCCCACGTACCCACCGTGGTAAAGTAGACATGCCTCTCGGTCTCAGGGTCAAGAGTATCATGGCGTTGACAAAAACGTATCAATCAGCGCGTTATGCAATGCCATGACCAGGCGACGGGTTAAGCCAAAGTTTCCAAATGCAGCCTTGTCGTGATCCTCGATGTCTTCACCTAAGCTAGAGATGGCCCGGCTCAGCTTGCACAGATGGATCTATCGTATCTGTAGACATCAAGAGACGCCACAAGGCCTGTACTACCAGGGCTCTCGCATCATCTGCTTGACGTGTCGAAAGAGTCAAAGCTATGATCACAGCTTTCGTATCAACGCTACTACTAAGGCTCTAGCCCTGTTCCATGCACTGGCTCTACATGAGGATTAGATAGCTTCTGGCTATCCTTCAGATGTTGCAAGTTGTCGGTCATGATGTCAAACCAGACAAGAGCAGGGGACTGCAGTAGACGGTCGCGGCTGGGGTCCAGGGAAGCGTCGTCGCAGATGTGATTCCAGGGACAAATATGGCAAGCATCTCAGCGCATGTCCTGTTGCTGAGGGAGTTTGGACCACACTCGAGGCTGACTAGGTTGGGAGAGTGGGCAGTGGACTGATGATCGACGAGCTCAAGCCCTGCGAGTACAGACGCATACGGTTCACCCCCGTGCACATGGGGGTAGCGAGCGTGGCTGTCTGTTTGAGTCAAGCTGAGACAAATATTGATTGGACTTCCGAGGAGATACGGCGACTAGGATCAACGTTGTAACGATCTGAGCAAAATGCGTTGTCTGCTCTTGCGCACTCATAGCTCTACGCATAGACTGAGCATCGCGTAACACTGCAGCAGAAGGCGTAGAGGCCACTCTGCCGTGGCCGAGGAGATCATAGAATACTGCGGCCGGCGCGGTTGACCGTGGCTTGCTGCAACTTTCTGTGGGGGCCGAGAGAGCGAGCGGCGGTGCTGATGATCTGCGCAGGAGGAGTCACTCCGGTTGCTCGCTCAAGTGATTCGACTCTGCTGCTGTCTTCCAGCGCTGAAACGTCGAAGGCGACTTCCTTCAGATTGTAGAATTCGTTTGCTTTGCCGAAGTCATGACTGGGACTATCGGTGTCTTCCTACTCGATTACGACACCTTATATAATTACAGGTCGTCAAGCTGCAGATATTTTTGACATGCTGGTTGGCCTACTGTTCTGGCGGCCTAGTCGTGCTTTAGCTTGGACTTGGAGTGGTCTCATTTGCAGCATCTTCTGTAACGGTCGAGGGTGTCGCCGTTGAACTTGCGAAGCGACGACCAAAGTCCAATGGGTCCAGATGGTCAATACTAGTCCGTTGTAAGAATAATAAGAAGGATATATATATTTAAAGCAAGACATTGTCGAACGGGACTTTGGCATCATGGCTAACTGGGCGATGAATACCAACGCAATGCTGTTAGGGTATATATGGTCTTAAGGTGACCAGTCGTGCTTGAAATTCTGGTCTGGGATCCTTCTTGGGACAGACGAAACCCATTATCTCGTCTGGGTCATCTGAATCATTTTCTCCGGTTTCATCACCCTCAGCATCCGAGCCTCCCCTGTTTTCCAGGATCAGATTGCTGATGGAGCTTGTAAAGAGACCAGTAGAAGTCGTCTCTGCTTACAAAAGTGGTGAATCGCAAGTATATAGATTTGGCCGTCTTTATATAGAAGATCGTTGAGCCAGGGAGAAGTGGTTGATACGTGGAAGCAGAGTCTTATTTGGAAGACGTGGGGATTGGAGTCCTCTCGTGGGTTGCGAATGGTACACGAGCCTTCTCGACGGGAGAAGCATTTGTGTTCTTTTGAGGAAGAACGTACCTTGCCTAAGAAGTGACGTGGCTTGGGGACGACGGCACTGCTGGCCTTCCCCTCTTCCAGAGAATGAGAAGACTCGGAGGAGTCGATGGTAAGGTCAACGACCTCGAGCTTCATGTCCCAATTGAGTGATAAGCCTGAAATGGTAGATTGAGGGGATCAAGAGCGGGTCTCACCCGTGCCGTTGTCTCTTATGCAGCCCTAATTCGTCTCTCAAGTCTCCGCTTATATAGTCAGACCTCTGTTGTTGTGCCTCATATGCTGGGCGGTGGATCTCTGCCACCAGATCACTAATTCTTGAGCTTTTTTCACCACGAACAATCTCGAGAAGCCAGTCGGTCTTGAGCTTGCCAGAAAATCTGGGCCAGCCACGAACGTCGTTGTCATCAAGAGTCAGGTCGCATTTCTTGAATTTGGCAATTTAGACGATGCGAGTGTCCTTGTCGTAGGGTTTGGTGTGATTGTCGCCAATTCCATAAGCCTTAGTCCTCATCAGCATTGCTCGACATGCGCGATGGATTGTAATAGTTGCCGGCTTTAGGGCGCCTATCAGTGTCTACATTGTCGTGGTGACTGTTGCCCTCGTCATCGTGGGTCAAGTAGTGTCAAGCTGAGCATGTCCGACACTTGCAAAGCTTGACCTCCTATATATCTTATCTCAGCTCAGTAGAGATCGGTTCTGGACAGACGTTGGTGATGACCACGTCAATAGCTTTAGATCTGCTGTCCGGCGGTCCAGATGATGTACATGCGGTAGCCAGACGATGTTACGAGCTCGCCAATCGGTGAACTATCTCCTCCGGACACAGACCACAACGTCCTTGTTGTCGCTCAGAGCAAAAAGGTAGATGCATTTGATTCCATGCTTGGGGTACTCGATGGCGCGAAGGTCGGCGATCTTTCAACATACAATTTCCTCAACATACTCGTTAATGAGATGAGCAGAAGCAACCATTTCCATGGCATAGGCACTTCGGCCATATATAGTCAATTCGTCCACCTTGAGATTCGTCTTCTTTTTCATTAGCGCGGACAAGTTGATGGTACCGCCGTTGGGGACATCAGCCGCAGGGTTGTGCTCTTCCTTCGTCCTGATAGATCCGATGGATGCAGGATTATTGATCAGTATCGTAGAGTGCTCAGTCGAAGCTGTAGGCCTCCAAACGTTGTTACCACTGAACTGCTTGTGAGACCAATCTCTGGATCTCGTCCTCGATTTGCTGATGCAGAGGACATCGCACCGGATCCTCGCGACAAACACACGTTTCGTGTGTTGCGTTCCAACCTCTAGGAGCGTCCTTTAACCATGAGCTAAAAATCTGCTGCCCCTCAGACATCTACTCTCCAGTAGAACGCCTTCAGGCTATCCTTCTTGTAAAAGTCCTTGAGGACTACAAGCATGATTTCTGTGTGGCCGGGACTCGAAGTGCCCCTGGAGACGTCGGAGGCGCCACGACCAGTGTCGTAAGGAACTTTGATAGGCGACCGGAAAATGATCGGCCAACGGTATCTTAGCGTTGCCAGCCAAGCAACACTCCTTTTGCACCATCGATGTCGTACGGCCAATGTGGAGTTCGACTCTGCTATCTCTTAAGCTTTCTTAAGCTCAGAGACTCACTCGAACCCTTTCTTCTGACAGTGCTCGCAGACCTTCACCATCCGGACTTGCAAGTCGTATATTGCACCCACTCCCATCTGGTGCGAGCGGCGTTGAAGGGAGACTGCACACCAAGTGGGGAGCGAACACCAGTTCTGAAATGTTCGTTCAAGGCCAGAGCTTCAGCTGGGATGCCGGCGTAAGCAGGAGCCCTCGGGGGTAGGTTGGCTGGAGCTTGGGCAAGTGCCACCTGTTGCTTGGGGGTTTTACTGGTAGCAGTTGTCTTCTTGAGGATGGCGGCTCTCTTGGGGGTGATTTGATCATTGCCGACAACAGTCTCGCACTTGATCTTACGAGAAGTGCAGATTGGGAACAAGTCCAGCTATCCCTATATACGGTGCCACGGATGGGAGCCCAGACTTGTGGCAAGACGGCAAAACTCCTGCCTGAGCTGAGGCGACTCCTAGAGCAGATCTCGTGTTCGTTCATGATGGAAACTAACAGATGAGGAATGCCAGGCACCAGAGCGTGTTGTTGGTCCAGCGGTTCAACTTCCTCAGAGAGCCCAGTGTTATAAGCCGTGGTTGTGTAGTCTTGCTCGAGGTCTTGAAAAGCTGGAATACGCAGAGTAAGGGTTTACAATCGTACCTCGGAGGGGGCATGGAGCGCGAAGAGACCCAGGTCCTGGGGGCCTGCTTCCAGTTGCACATCAACATGCTTTAGTAAGCGTCGGACTCCCTCTGACTTGGGGAGGAGTGAGAGCAGGGTATCGAGATCTGGACGTATTGATACTCATAGGACGATTTTGAGCAACTCGCTTAATACTGTTGAGCAGTGTGGAAAGACATAACACCGACGATGTGACTTGGATCGATGGAGAGTCCGGTGGTAGGAGATTGTCTGGAAGGACCTCGTCTACAAGGCTCTTGCAATCCGCCAGGGCTCCTCCATGGCCCAAGCACAACCTGATTTGTTCAAGTCTGAGGTAACATGGCAGAGTAACAGAGCTTGCGACGTTGCTTGGTTGTGACTTTGAGCTCGCTGTTGATTTAGCGGATGGTAATGGATGACTCTTCCTCCCTTGTTCGAGGGTAAGCTTTCTTAGATCTTCAGCACTCTCTGCTTGACCTCGTGAACTCTGCCAGTCAAGTAGCTCTCGAGTGTGTTGGCCTCGCTTTCATTACCAGGTGCGCTGCTGTCGGCCTGTGACTGTTGGGTAACTTCGTCCCGCTGCTTGCTCTTCAGCTTGGCGAGAACAGCCTCTACCTCTTCCACCTCTGCTTGAGCGTAGGTAGCTGCTTTCTTCAAGCAAGCAAGCGATCTTGATAGTCACTTGATCTGGCGCCTCCGTGGGTTGCCATCCACTCCGGGCATCATACAAGCTGCCTCCATGTTGTTGTGGCGAGCCTCATTGGCAGCAAGGACGGCTTCGCAGGTCTCGGAGTCCTTACTAGGAGTGCTATATGCTGCTAGCATACGGTCTTCTGCGCATCGGTGAACGCTTGGAGATCTCTCGACGTGATAAACCCACAGCCAGCAGCAGAAGCAGACTCCTCAAGATTGGGGGCAGCCTTGACAGGGAAGACTTGGTTGAAAAACTTCTGCAAGTCGAAGATGCCACTGAAAAGCGTGTTCCTGCAAGGGTGCGCACGAAGTTTTAGTTAAAGTGAAAAACACGTCAGGTGAACCATTGACACACCATATTACATAGGGTAATGGTGGCGACGAATACAAACACACTCGCTCGATCTGCCAGTCGCTCTGATTGTACCATCAAAGAAGACTGGCTGCTTGTACCATCGAGGGAAATCTGACCATGGACACTCGCTTTCGCTGATCGAGGGTGGTCTTCCTCTTCGTCTTGCCGAGAGAATTGGAGTGTTGTCTTGCGGCAGTCCATCACCGACTCGGAATCTGCTATTCATCGCGGCTGAGTAAGCGTCAGAGCATGAGGCGTAGCCACCTGTGTTTGCATGTTCCTCTGGCGGTATATATATAATACGCAGTTCCGGCGGCATACTCGGCTCTATGTTGACCATACGGCCGTGTTTGGGCTTCCAGGCTCGCGATCGCTGATGGTCCTCTGCCTTGTCGTCCATGGTGTCGCCAATCATAGGAGACGACTTTCTGTGAGGCCGTCGTTAGTAGCACAACCATTGTCACCGTCTTCTTGGTCGTCTTCTCGTATTTTGCAGCATGATTCCACTCTTGGAATGGAAAAGACTGCGGGTTCGTAGGCTGCGGAAACTGGTGCCGAGATCGGAGTCGTGCGGAGAGCTGTTTGGAGACTCTGCCACTGCCGGAGAGCATGTGATCAAGGTTGTTGACCTCGGATTTGTCATTATATAAGGGACTGAAAGTGATTGTCGCGCTGGAGTTCGTCGGTCGAAGCTGTTATGAAGAGGTCTGATCTCTGCTTCAAGCCAGTCGGCATTCTGCCCTAGCTGCCGTTGGATGTGGTGCTAATAAGGCAAAGATCGTTCTGCTGAGCGTCAATTGGAATCCCCAATTTCATCACGTCAAGGGCGGCTGCTAATGCCCGTCGAGTGATGTTTGCAGACGACATTCTCGGCACTTTCGTATTCTGTAATAAAGCGTTCTAGATCGCCTGTTTTATAGACGATCGAAAAGCAGCCTGGAGATTGACCACCAGCAAAGTAGGCTATCTCTCTTCTCAGCACTAGTAGCGGAGATTAGTCAGTTCCAGAGATCGGCTATAGTGCTGAGTCGCGCGCCGTCGGGACAAAAGTGATGTAGTTCTTGAATAGCAGGAGGACTAATAACACTCGTTAGGAACATTAACTTTCTTCTCGCATGAGTCGAGGTAGTTGCAGAAAATTTCGTGGATCTTGCTAGGGGCATTGCTGCTGTGGCTTCTTCAATCGAGGACATTCACCTCGATCTGGTCCAAAAGCTTTGGGTTGTTGCTCGCTTCGTCTCTGTACTGGTTCTGAGAGATCTTCTTGCCCGTGTCTGTGTGCATACCAGCCTGCACATAGTTCCAGCCTCCCTGTGTATAGTGACTTGTGGCAAGCTGACTTGCAATGGCCTCTCCAAAGTCGGCATCCTTGATCTGCAAAGCACTGAAGATACAGACACCATGCAGTTTGAATGTACCAGGAACCGAACATGACAAGACACATCTCGCCAGCCGGATGGCTTCTGCAATCGAGGACATCCACCAGCAGATAGCACTTGCCTGTACGTGCCAGTGCGTTCTGGGCTTTGCACTTGTCACAGGCCCTGGCCGCAGTGCGAGGGGCAGCAGTCGTCTGAACGTCTGATTTGGCGATCGCAGAACGACGCTCTTCCTTTCTTGAGCTTGCTGTAGCCCATTGTGCTTTCTTCTTGCTGCGATGACCTGACTCTACGAGAGCGCGATGCAATCTGCGATGCATGTCTCGGGCTGTTCAAAAGCCGTGAATTGAAATTCAGCATGGCGCAAATCTTCGACGTGTTCAGGTCCAACAAATGATCATAGCAGTCTCGTACTGGAGGTCGGTATCGGCGCTGTGGTGACCAGAATCTCCGGCCTCAGGAGAGGACGAGGTTTGACGATGAGCGACTGGCCTGTCGAGTGCTCTCTGGTCGTAGAGCTTCAGTGCCTCCTCGTATAAAGATGCTTGCTCAGGATCCGATTGCCACATGCCGGCAAGCTGATTGTTGCGCAGCTCTTCAACTGCCTCAGCAGTCGACAACTCAAGTTGTGTAGTCGTTGACTCTACTCTCCAAGTCTCCCATCGCTTGTTCTGAACTTGTAAAGGTCAGTGCGGATTCATGATGGCATTAAGGAAACAAGCAAGAAACAGAGGTAGAGAGGGAAGGAAGAATAGAAGACTTTCGAACCATCTCGATGTTCTGTCGTCCAATCCGAGCGAGATGGCCCAAAAGGTTTCGTTTTAGACCTGATCGGTTTTGATGATGTTCACGAGCGGAGCTGCGAGGGACGGGAGGAGGAGACCCGAGTATATACTCTTCCCGTGACTGCCTAGCGTAGTTGTCGATATTGGATGATCGTTGAAACTCCATAAATCTTGTGAGAAGACAACACTGTGGGGGTAGGAGCAGGGTCGCAACGACTGCTAGTCACCGCAGCATTGATGTATTCCATGAGATTCCAACTGATCAGACCCATTTCGTCTGCCTGGACCCGGCGTTCAATCTCTGTTTTGATTTCTGTGAACCACTCCCAGCTTTACTCGTCGTAAGAGTCATCGTCGCACTCTGCAACCCACGAGTCCTGTCTTCAGGGAACCAGGAGTGGTGCTAGGATTTTGAGCTCGCTCTAAGAAATCGTCCATCGTCATGTTTCTGCCGTATGGGTTCTCAGATCCCCACTCCACAAATTTCGATGTCGCCGCTCTCGTCCACCGAAATCTTGATCTTGCCCTGTGCGGAAGTAGCCCCGTTTTCGTCTTGGACGTCGCCTGTCTCGTAATCACAGCTAAAGCTGCGGAAGTGTGTAACTCCGCTTCTTAGGAACCAGTTGAATACGTCGTTGTTCTTGACGTCTAGCTCGACAACGTCTTCAGAGCCGTCGCGTTCGAGGATAGCAGAAAACTGCATTAGGTCTTTGCGACGGAAACAGGCGCGGAAGTCGTGGCGTGACAGCTCTCTGAGCCGTCTCAATGCGAGTGACCCATGCAGCATGGTCGGCCACGTGGCGGACCGCTGATCCGATGATGCGGTGTATGGTATGGTGGTTCCGCGCATCTTGTCCGCCGGCGATGTTGATTAGGCGCATGGCAGCAGAGTCGAGCTTCTCAATGACTTGTTCGTACGCGGTCGGCCTGGAAAGAGGAGGTGGCGGTGGTAGTGAGAACATGTCTGGGCTGACGGGTGCGGGGATCGCAATGGGTCGACGAGCAATATTTTGGCAGTAGGCGGCAGGAGGGTCACAAGCCTGACACCGACCATAGTCATGTTGTCAATAGTCAGAAGCTTGGTCTTGTAGATTCTTGGACAGGGCTTTGAGGGTAAGAGCTGATCCCAACTGCTGAGAGTGAGGATTGTTTGCAAGAACGATGGCTGCCTCGTCTGGATCACGGAAGACCTGAAGGGCAGGAATAGGCAGACAATGGTGCTGCTCGTCAACGACCTGGAAAGGAAGCGGCATTTGTTGTTCTTAGGGGTAGTAGAGGTGGCAACCTCACTCCACAGCTCAGCAACAGCAGCATGATTGGTGGCGTGAGGCAGCATAGTCCCAGTCTCTGACTGCAATCAGCCCTCTTGACACTGCAACATCTCCTGGTATGGCCAGCGATTGATCAAGTCGCGAAAGGTCTCCAGTCCTCTTCACAGTCATTTCACCTTGAAGTGTCTCCTTTGGCCAACGATATATAATCATCATAGCAGCAAGAACAAGCACCCTCACTTGATCTACCGGTTGCTCTGACTGTGCTGTCGAGCCAGTCTGAACACTTCCAACCTTGCTCTTCGCGACCCCTTGCATGGCGTCCTCATGCGCCTTTGTCGTCTTTATTTCGACAAAGCGACATTGGTACGAGCGCATGTCGGTGTTGATCTGTGTCAACTCGCCCGGATGTTTAAGGTCTTCGTACCCCTCCACAAAATCATGCATGACACGACGGAAATAGCAGAGCAGCATAATAGCCGGGAGGGTCTCCGCCGCGTTCTTGACGACATTTTCGTTACCTCGGATAGCTTGCTTGAATTTCGAGGGTTCCATCAGCTCGAGGAAGGGGTCGATTTGTGGTGCAAGAGCAATCTTTCGAAGGCCGGGTTGCAAGGTTGATACGGGGGGGGTTAAGCTGCTGGACACTGGCACTCTGTCTCAATGTGCAGACTTGGGGAGTCCTGCGAGCTGTATCTCTCAAAAAATCCTGGCTCAGGCTTGCGCTCGCGACGTTGTCGTGCGGCTTCTCACGCGACTTCCCTCTTTAAGCGGGTTTTCCGTTCTAGTATTGACACCGTAGCTGGTAGATCTCTGAGTGCTTGTCGCATACGTGCAGCCTGAGGGGACGGGGTGTCGTCCTTGACTCGCCACAAACTGGGCAATGGTTAGGCAGCTTGGTGCGCCGGGCATTGGAAGAAGAAGATACGGTCGGCGGCCCTGGCAGTTGAACTCTCCTGTCGAATTCTTGGCCCCGTTCGGTCGTTAAACTCTCGCTCTCTTCCATCAAGGCGTGTCTGATCTCTTGCAACATCAATTCTGTGCCGAACGTTATTCAGTCGAGGCATCGGTAGCGGCTGTGCGATCGGCGAGTATCTTCGTCAACTGAGAATGGAGGCGAGGCTCCAGTGACAAGTCCTCCATCGCCATTTGATATGACGATGACCCCAGCCGCGACTGGCGCACCTGCGAGTCGAACAACGCCTTGGCCGGAAGTTTCGGGTCTGGCAGGAGGCTCGGAGTGAGCTGAGGGGGCTTCGACATCAGCGATCACGGAATACAAGTCCACTGTCCATGATGGTGGAAGATCTTGGCGCACTATCTCCTCTGCGTGCAGGCTGCCTAACCTTGATGCAAGGTCACTGCCGGTGTCGATTCGCATAGAGTAAAGATAATCGTCCAAATTGAAGTTGACCCTGAACGTCGCGGAGGGGTCAAAGAGGCGGTCTAGTGCTCAGCTTCACCCGAAATGCTGTCCTCGTTGGTGGAAGCGTTGCTGCCATCAGTCCCGTCCGTATGAATCAGCATTGTGATTTGAGAAGATCACATTTATATATAAAGATCCAGGATGATAGCAGCTCCTTCAGAATTCCTATGGTAGACTTGAGAAGACTCGGTGGGACTGGCGCGGTTGGCCGTGCCTCCCTGCAACTTTCTGTGGGGGTCGAGAGGACGTCACTTCTCCGTAAACTGGTAGTCTGGCCTGGGAGACCTCTGAGGTTGCAACTCGCTGCTTCCACCAGAGATCAGTCCGCGCAAACCAAAGCATCAACTACAATGTTTCTCGACCTCAGAGTAACAAGATGACTCCACCTTTACGTCGGATGACAGCCTCGGCAAGAACTTGTCCTCGTTTTCGAGCCACATGACTGAGCTTCTAAGTCAATATAGAACCAGCTCTAGGATACTACCTAGATAGAAGTTGGTGGTGGCGGCGGAGTGGAGAGATGGAGATTGGATTTGAGTCTCGAGAGCAGAGCTGCCTATATAGTCTTCCGGGGCCGGCGACGACGCGCGAGTAAGGACGACGGTAAGGGAATTCATAGGGTAAGGTACCATGAAGAACACGCCCATAAGACGGCGGCGGCGTGCCAGTGGCTCACGGTGTCGTTTGCCTGGGCGGCGATCTGGTCGTCATAGCTGGAGCACACGAGGCCCATCTTGACACTCCCGGCGGCGGCGTCACTCTGGCGGCGTAGGTTGGTGATGGTGGTGCTGTGACGAGACTCCGGGGTGCCGGTGGCGGGGTCGTAGCCGATCCGGGTCTGCTGACCGCCGTCCTTGAAGGAGGCGAGCTTGTTGACGACGAGGGGCACGTCGGCGGAGGGGATGTTGGCGGCCGCGGCGAACGCGAACACCGCCTGCTTGAGCTGCTCGAGGATCGCGGTGACTTCGCTCGAGGCGCTGAAGTTGTGGAGGGTGTCGGCGCCTGGAAGACGGCCAGGGTGTCTGCGCCTACTGATAGTAGGACGCTGGATAAGAGAGACAATCTTCTTTCCAAGAACATCAGAGTCTTTAAAAGACTCTTTGCCATTGTGGATGATGATTGCTGACTTTATTAGTTCCAGAGTAATGACCACACGGATGCTCGAGAGCAGCTTTATGGCCAAATCCTTGGTACAGTCTTCTTCGAGGCCTTGGAAAGCTGGATTGCTCGGTACGAGACTTGATGATAGATGAGTCCGTTAAGTACGTCTTCAGCACGGCGTCGAAAGCTGAACCCTACAGGTGAAGGTTGCAAGAGAACTTAAGGGTCAAGGGGCCCAAGTTTCTAGGGTCCTACTCCCAACTGTAGGTCAACATGCTTTAGCAAGCGTCTTGCTGCCTCGGATCTTGTAAGGAATGCCAGCAGCATGTTAAGATTGGCGAATCTAAAGACCTTCGAGTACAGGGCGTGATTGAACTCCTTATGAGCCTGTCGTGATGCTTCCATAAGCTTCAGGTTGAGCTTTCCATTGGTTTGAATGGTGCCAGACAGGGAGACTTGACATTGAATTATACTTGCTCCACCGTGTACTGACTCGCTTGGTGGCTCTGTTCGAGCACGCTCACTACGCTGCTGGTGTTTTTCGCGCAGATCAAGACCGCATTCCAGGCTGACGAGGCTAGGAAATTTGGCAGTGGTCTGATGGTCAACGAGCTCCAGCCCCACGAGTACAGAGGCATACGGTTGACGCCGGCTCGCATGGTGTAGCGAGCGTGGCGGATGAGAGCAACGTAGGTCGGAGAGCTACTCCAAGGGGGCGCTACTCCAGAGAGTGCAAGTCGATGCTTTGGTATCCAGCCCGATCAGGTCAAGTAGGTTATATATATTGTCTGCAGGAGATAATATCATGATGATGTTGAAATTGATCAATGCGATACTGCAAAAGCAGCACCCTGCACCAGTACCGGATGGTACATTTGTGGGTGGGCATTGTACTGATTCAAAATCTAGCGGCAATGGACGTCAGATATTGAACGAACAAGTCGATTCGATGCACCCCGAACACGATGAGTACAACGTCCTTTCCATTTTCCAGCCCCACAACGAGTAGCATGGTTGATGCTCTCGACTGATCTCAATGAGCGGTGACCACAGTAACAGTAGAAGCCATATATCCTGAAGGCTGAATTGTCACGTCCGTCATTGAGGCAAGGGTACTTCGAGAACCTCAGGCGCTCAGATTACCTGCTGACGGAGCGGTCCACGAGAAGGTGCCTCAGACGAGCTAGTGGGAGGAGCAACCTAGCCACTGGAATGGTTCTATGGGTGGAAACCGATTGACTTATGAACGAGGAACATGTAGCCAAATACAAATCGCCTGTTTTGTCGTTCCCTGCATCACTTCTACTCGGGTTTTGACATGCGGCTATGGTTGTAATAGCCAGATTACGTGCAGATGCGAGGAGACGTTCGTTGCGTGATAGGGTGTCATCGTTGTCGAACTCGACACTCAGAAGACTTTCTTTGCCTTGAGTATGTACCATCGAGAGTTGCTTGAGACTTTTCTCAGCACAGTGCGCTGTGTATATATACTAGTTTTGATTGGATTGCCAAGAGGCTTGTCGTCGAAACCTCTCCAGCAGCCATTAAAAAACAAAGGTTCGACGTTGTGCTCTGCAGCAGTGGTGGAAATCTGCTGTGCAGAGGAAGACAACCGCGCAATAAAGCTCTGCCGAGAGCTGGATCAACGTCCTTTGCAGATGAGTGGCTGCTGGTGTACACCTCTTGTGGCGTGCCGTATGGATCATGCGGGTAAGTCTGAGGACGTGCAAGCCGCGAGAGAAGAGACCATGAGTTGCAACTGCGACTTTGATTTCTCCACTGATCAGACCGTCCTGTACGCGCTGACGATGGATCTAGGAGTCGTTGCTGGAGCTAGCGGCCACGTCAACAACACCAGCATCTACAAGGGCATTGGCGAGTGCGGTTGTCGTGACTTTACGTTGAACCAATCCCAACGTGGTGGTGGGGTCATCAGGGTCCTGCTCGGCCTGTGCTTCAAGCAGCGCAGCAACGCACACAGCACGTACGCGCTGGCGATCGATTTGCAGATGGTTGCTGGAGCTGGCGGTAGTAATCTCCGATATATAGAACATAGTACTGGACAGCAACGAGCCGGATCATATCACGATGATCGTCGGACAATTGAGAGACAAAATCCTCCATCTTTTGACTAAGGCTGGGAAGATGTAAAGCAGCCTGTATTTACGATTGGATGGCTCAACAAGTTCTCCTTTCGCGGAAAAGCTGAGTCCATCTCCGGCTGAGCCTGAGCATGATATGGTGCGAGGTGAAGGCAAAGTGTTCCTTGATGTGATACAGTACCGAGGCTACAGTACGAAGATTGCCCGAGTCGAGATCTTGGATGAACTCGGCCTCGAAGACAGCGGAGTAGTCGCCGTTTGTTAATCCCATGCTGTGTATGAAGGGCAGCGACCAGATTTTTCTTGAGTGAACGTCCTCAGTTAAGTTCAATCTCCGTTACAAGCCCGGCTTCATCTCCGTCGGGATGATATCTGCGGCGAAGTTCTGTGCCTTCTCTTGGTAGCATAAAGCGATACTCGAAACGTGGGATGCGGAACAGGCTGCTTTTCAAATTTGCCGCATGAGCGCGTAAGAATGCTTCCATCTTGGTGGCTCGCAGGCGCCGTTCGATTTCCTGGTCGATGTTGAGAGGGGCCGAGAACTGATGGTCTTCTTGTCTGAGCGAAGCGGGCGGGACCTTGGCGTGGGTGCCGAGACCTTGCTCGTGCTGGTTCGAGGTACACGCAGGATTGGCCATCCCCTCTGCCTCGACTTCTTTTGGTGTGGAAAGTACAATTGAAGATGACGGAGATCGGAGGCACGCAGTCTTAACGATGCGCTGAATGCATCCGCATACGTGGGCAGGAACTCCTCTTTCGTCTGGAGCTTGTGTAACTGGTGGGGTTCTTTGAATCCCTCGACAAAGTCGTCAGACCTTCCCAATAGTCAACACACCTCAAGCAAAAGCTTGCTGCGTCACGACAACATCTTCTAGGCTTTGTATGCCTTCTTGGATTCGAAGACGCACTCAGATCCCCTCTTTCGGCAATGCTCGCAGACTCTGGGATTGCTGTTGGCGACGATCTGGCACTTCATCTTACGAACAGCGCAGATGGTGCAAGACTTCTTGTACGCAGTCTGTTCTGCGCCGCAAGGAGGAACAGAACCAGAAGCTGAGGCTGTGGTCGTGCAAGTGCTGGCGGAAGAGAAGGTTGAGGAAGAGGCAGCGGCGATGGCGGCGAGAGAAGGGGTGCTGTTGTTACCGTGCGCGAACTCGTTAGTCTGCGTCTAGGCAGGTAAGAAGTGTTTGTAGGGAGCCTTGAGCTGAAAAGCGCCGTCTCTGTTCCTCATCAAAGCGGCGAAGCTTGTGGTACCATCGAGGAGGTGACGGCTTCAGGTCATACAAGGCCTTTTCTAAGCAACAGCACATGGATTTTCACAGGCCAGAGACCATGATCGTAAGCCTCGATGGTGTTGATCTTGCGAGCTTGGACCTTGGACTCTCGTAATGGCATATCAATTGGGATGCAGGCATACATGAGGCTGTTTGATCACCAGGTGTCTTGCGGCCGTATATAACTTGTGAGATGGAATGGCAACGGTCAAGCTGCGACTCGCGACTAAGGCATATGCAATGGAGGTCTGACACCAGATCATCGGCCTTCCATCGTTGGCTTGGAAAGGTAAAGCACTCTTCGATGCGGTAAAATTGAAGTGGAAGAGGTCTTCTTGGCCTTGGTCCTTCTGTGGAGTGCTGGCTCAGGGGGAAAAGCCGATCACGAAGTAGGCGTCGGTAGACTTCTCTTTGCGCAGGGTCTTCCTCGATGGTTGAGAGAGGCCAGGGACCGATTTGGCAGAGCTGAATTTTTTCATCTTTGAGGAAGACAATGTAAGAAGAGCTAGTGGCAGGGCGAGGCTCATAGCGGAGGTGACCCATTGTGGAGTGAGCCTGAGAGTGTACCCATCCGATGTGAATAGCAAGATAGCGTCTAACATATATAAACAACGGTGTTGCCGAACAATATGCATCAAAGACATTGGTCTTATGGAGATTGAATCTTAGCCCTGGAGTTGGTGGACTTGTACCAGGCTTGGTGGGCGGCGTTGACGAAGGAGGAATGGAAAAAGGGACAGAGGATGATCCGAAGGGCAGAGACGCTGTAGTTGATCGCGGAAGGCACGTCGCGCTCGGGATCGAATATCGATGAAGCAGTCTTCGATAGTTTTGTCAGACACAAGGCTCTTCTCGGACACCGCAGAGAAGAGGCCGGATGAGAGATTCTTCCGCCGATCGAGCTCAATCTTGTAGCCATATATATATACAAGATTGCGAACTTCGAAAGTCCGAGCTGCAAGGGACTCTGTCGTTTGTTTGTTTTTTGCCTCATACCCTCTAGCCCCCAGGGCCTTGGTACAGCGATTATTGGAGAACTGGTATCCTCGAATCGTGGTGCCAAAGAGAACGGGAGTCGTCCAAGGAGCGGCAAAAGAAGGGATTGTTGTGGCGGGGATACCATCGAACATTGAGTATTAATCGTGTCGTCGAGGTCTAAAACATGCCTGGGGACTGACGGACCATTGTCCAGATATGATGGTAGGAGATTTGAGCTCGATTGATATGTGCAATCAGAAACTCTTCGACAAAGTCGATGTCGTTGGTAATGGATATGAACGAGCCGCGAGTCTAGCAGAAATGACCAGCTCGACTTGGTTGCTATTGCAATCGAAGTGGATGACGGAAGAGCCATGGCTTGAGAGATCAGTGGGAAGGACGACGGTAACCGGGATGAGCAAGGGTTCGGCAACCGTAAAGAAAAGGGCTGGTAGAAATCGGCCTTGCTCAAACACAAATCTGGTGATGCAGACAGCGACGAAAAAGCAGGCGGACGAAGAGACATGAACGCCAGTGATCGCGATATTGGGGCTCCAGGATGAATCGCAGATGATCAATTTTTGATGTCTGTTGAATCACAGAGACACAACTTGGTGTTTGCACTCGGACGAGCGAAACGGTTTGAAGCACTGTGTCGCCGGTAGCAACCAAAAATGCCGAGGTTGAGTTGACTCGAATTTGATGTTGTGGCGAGAGTAGTTGAAGGTAGGTGAGCACATACTGTTTGCTGAACCTGGTGAGTAGTCCAAAGGGGAATCAAGACATTCTTTCGTGATAATGACGATGATGAAAGGGGAGGTGCTGAGGAGAGAAAGGGGAGGGAGAAACAGATGTATTAGAAAGTGAAAAACATAACCACCACCCAACCGAGCCGCCTACCATAGACGGCAGGGCGACATGCAAACCTATTGTATCCCAAAATCAAACCTCTTGTTCATGACCGATGCATGATAAGATTCGTCTATGGAAGCCGAGAACCTTGTAACCATTTTACCTTTTCCTTCATAGCCTGAAACCTGGCTTCAGAATG
Organism: Aureobasidium sp. EXF-10728; assembly: GCA_023848605.1. Taxonomy (NCBI): domain Eukaryota; kingdom Fungi; phylum Ascomycota; class Dothideomycetes; order Dothideales; family Saccotheciaceae; genus Aureobasidium; species Aureobasidium sp. EXF-10728. The sequence goes on from SWBG01000075.1 coordinate 58,444, forward strand.
CCCTCTCCCTCTTTTGCGCCTTCGTTGATCTTGTCGTTGTATGCGTTCGGGTCTCGTAGGAAGGACTCGTCGGTGGAAAACGCCCTGTTGTGCCAGAAGAAAAGAAAATCGTAAGCTTTGGTGTGTTTTGTTGAGTTTTGCACTTTTGCCGATGTTTTTGCGAACTTTTCGTGAGGGTCGTAACGTTCATGGGGTACTGCGCGAAAAGGGAAGGGGTGGACTTAATGCTCGAAGCATGCCAAAAACAAAAAGAGATGATGGGTCTTGCTGGAAAAAGCTGGCCAAGATGTGTGGGCTTATAGCTTTAGACAATGTTGACACCGCCAGCACCGTATGTTGCGACAGTGACTTTTGGTGCCAAGTAGTCAAGACCAGGCTCGAGCCACCAGTTCCTAGTCTAGGATAGTATCCCCTTTCCAACCTTATGAAGCATAGACGGGGGCAGGGATGTGTAAGAAAATGTGAGGAGGGTAGGGAGGATAAGACGTCGCACAAGTGAGAAAAAGGAAAACAAAAGAAAAATATCATACCAGCCACGTTCTTCGCCCTTCTCCAAGAAGGAGCAGTCACCGTTGACCTCACAGTCCCAGCCACCCTTGACACCCTTACCTTTCCAGTCGACGAAGGGGATGTTCTCGGGCTCGTCCAGTGTCCAGATGTGTTGCTTCTCGACGGGTGCTTCGGGAATGTTGCGGCGAGTGAACTTTGATAGCGAGCAAGTAAAGCACTTGAAGTCCTCCTCGCTAGGGTCTTCGGGCATACGTCCAGTCAGAGCACGACCGATGCAGATCATACTAGCGGCGTGTGTGCAGATGAGTAGCGTCTTGGGTCCAGCAGGGTCCTGATCGAGTTGCTGGATGACGTGGTAGAGGGCGTAAGCGATGCGGTCGTGGAGAGATGTCAAACTTTCTCCATTGACGCTAGGACGGATGACAGGAACATGGGCCTCGACGAGACCGCCAGGAAAGTGCTTGTGGAGGACATCGAGAGTAGCGGGTGAGGGGTGGTCAAAGCGGGCGAGACCGTAGAATTCGCCGACGCCGTTCTCGACATGCACTTGCAGCTTCTTGTCTTCGGGACGATCAGAGTTGAGCTTGCTCACAGTAGGTGCCAGAGTTTGCAAGCAGCGGTAGAAGGGAGAACTGTAGATGACATCGACGGGAGGATCCAGCTTGGAGATGTGCTCGGCCAGTTCCTTTGATTGGTTCACGCCATGGGCTGCCAGTGCCGGATCTGAGGCAATGCCAGTTGGTGTGGGAAGATTGCTTGTGTATGTGCCGGTAGTAGGGTCAACCACCCAGTTAGAGCGGAACTGTTGAGGTGATGAGTATGTTTTCCTGATGTTGAGAGAGATGGGGGTATTAAGAAGGCCAAAGACAGATAATCACATCAGGTACAAACGGAGAAACATATATGCCAAGCTCGAGCTCAAAGCTCATGCCTGCAAAGGTCGAACTCTTTCTTTGTGCTGATGTGAAAAAGGAAACTGCGGCTTGAGAGGCCATGACACATCGCGTCGGCAGACAGTGAAAAGCAGGATGGGGCAGAAAAAAAGTACTCACGCCGTGTCTGGTCACGTAGATTGTTTCGAGAACCATGATGAGTTGCTTATGCGCGAAAGTCAAAGTTTGATGGACGTCGATGTTGTTGTCCACAAGGGTGGTGGAAGTTGCTGAGCGGAAGTTTTGGAGGCTGCGTCAGCGGCGTGCCTGGAGAATCAAACGCCCGTGCGAGAGCCGAAAAAGTAGATGAGAAGGGATAGATCGATCAGCGTCTTGTAGGCAGGCCTTATAGTTGGAATGATCAGAAAGAGAAGATGGTCACGAAGAAGTCAGAAGATTGTGGAAGAGAGCTCAGCAAACGAAGTCGGACAAAGAAAATGCGTCTTGACGGTCAAGCTCAAAGAGGCCGCATGGAGCTCGCCGGGCATCAATGGCAGCCTGCATGTGAAAACACTACCACACGTCAAAGACATGGAATCTACACCGCTTGATCGTGAGCCTCTCTTTCATGGTCTCAAACAAGATGTCGCAGTGGAAGGGTTTGATTTGGCATTCTCAGAAAAACGTCACAAAGATGAAGACAAAAAAGTCAGATGAAAAACAAAATGGTAGACAAGCGTCACTGGCTCTTCATTGAAAATGCTCAAAGTGGTATCTAGAACGAGACGAATGCCTGAAACTTTTGGTGTTGGAAGAGGTCAAACAGAATCTAGTAGAAGAAACCGATGATCTTGCCGGCAACGTGCTTGCGGCGGGCCTCCTCGTGGTCCATGATACCGGCAGAGGTGGTCAGGACAATGTAACCGAACTGACGCGAGGGAAGGAGCTTGACAACCCACTTCTCCATGTCGCGGAGCTGGACGTTGTAGCGGGGAGAGATGACACCGGTCTTGTTGAGGCGGCCGTTAAGCTGGACAACAATCTTGCCGTTGCGGTGGTCGTCGACCTCCTCGAACTCGCCAATGTAGCCTGTTGATTGTGGATCAGCATGTTGCGAGAAAATAAACAGCAAAACATCATTGAGCAGTCCGAAGCCGTGTAAGTTCCTCGTGGTTGATCTCCCGGATACTTAAAGGGCAAAGGCCGTGGGTGATTGAGACCATTCACCTAGTTATCAACCCGGGTGTGGGTGTGTGGTTTGCGCTATGGACAGTCCTCCTCTTGCTGCTCCGGGCTGGCTCATGATGTTGTCGAGTGTGCAAGACTTACCGTGCTTCTGCATGACAGAGAGGAACTTGACGATGACCTTGGAAGAAGGACGGATCAGGACCTGGCGCTTGCCGCTCTTCTCGGCGTTGTTGATGGCGTTGAGGGCATCGTTGAGGACGGAAGTCTTGACCATTTTTGCGGTTGTCGGGCGAGATTCTCAAACGGCGAGGTGTTGGCGGTAGGAGGTATCTGCTGGTGGGGAGGGACATGTTAGCCCTCGGAAGCCATGAGCGCAAAGAGTGCCCTTCGGGATGCGCAAGCGGATGTGCGACCAGAAGGGTTCTTCAGCTCGTCCATGTCAGACTGGGCGGTGTCGTTGTCGGTAAAGACAACGATGCGCCAGCCTGGGCTACCTGAAGGGCACTCGAATGCTACAGTGACAGCGCATGTCTGCGACTGCCGTTGCGACGACTTACCTCACGGATTGACGGCGGGAGTGATGGTAAAGAGGACGACAGGAAGGAGCGCTGTCCAAGGGAAGGAGTCGAAGTTTTTGCAGGCGCGCTCTGCAAGTCTTGGCGGCCAAATTCGCGCGGCACAGGCACTGTGGGGGTCCAAGCTCGGCGCTTTCCACATCGAGCAAGCGTCGAGCGGCCAGACGCTAATTTTCTCTTGAGGACTCCGCAACGAGGGAAGGAGCGAACAAAAGCACCCCACCCCCGAAGAACACAGCAATCTTTTTCCTCGTTCAGCTCCTTTCCCTTCTCTCACCAACACATCACCCACCCAAACACCGCCAATATGCTTATCTACAAGGTGCGACTCTCCGCCTGCCTGTCCAAGAGAGCTGCTGCCGCTCGAGCAACCCGAATCTCGATTCTCTCCAGCTCGAGAAGCGCCGCTCTTTTGACAGCTCACCCTCCCTGAGTCTCCGAGCCCCGAGCTGACTCGACCCTATAGGATGTTATCACCGGAGACGAGATGATCTCGGACTCTTACGACCTCAAGGTCACTGACGGTGTCATCTACGAGGCCGACTGCGCCCGCATCACTGTTGGTGGTGACAACATCGGTATGTCCTCTGAGTCCTCAACAACTTTCTCGACCTTGCCCCAGGGGCTGACAACTTTCCCTCTCAGACATCGGTGCCAACCCCTCTGCTGAGGAGGGCGGTGACGAGGGTGCTGACGACGCCACCACCACCGTCATTGACGTTGTCCACTCCTTCCGCCTCAACGAGACCTCCTTCGACAAGAAGTCCTACCTCGGCCACCTCAAGCAGTACATGAAGAAGGTCAAGGAGAACATGAAGGCCAGCGGCGCCTCTGACGACGAAGTCAAGGAGTTCGAGACTGGCGCCTCGGCCTTTGCCAAGAAGGTTGTCGGCTCCTTCAAGGACTGGGAGTTCTTCACCGGCGAGTCCATGGACCCCGACGGCATGGTCGTTCTCCTCAACTACCGCGAAGATGGCACGACCCCGTACTGTTGCTTCTGTTCGCGCCCGCCCCTTTCTCCTCTCTATTTCACAAAGACTAACAACTTGCAGGGAAGCACGGTATGTCCGAGATGAAGGTCTAAGCCTCCCAAAAAGCAGGCAAGCTGGTTGCATATCTGGGCTCTTGTCTTTTTTCAATTACGCGCTTTCTTATGATATCCACGAGCCCAATAAAAGCACGCTCACCTTTTTGACACCAATTCTCTGCCATTGTTCTCCATTCATGTGATATATTCCGACCATCAAGGTGCTCCCTGGGCCCTGTGTTACACAACTATGCACCTCTATACATCTGATCATAGCATCTTGCTGGGGCAGTAAATAGGAGCAGTCTCCGGCAATGACAGCTTCCACTCTTGGGCACCTTGACTCCCGACATCGTACTGCTTTAAGAAAATGGACAATCCATCTCGTTCATACACTCGACAGTATACGTTGAAGAGCTTGATCGAGTTGCTAAAGACCACGCTATCCGTATTGAGATGGGAAAGTGCTGGTTGTGCCTTCCGAATAAGTAGCTGTTGCTCTGAGCTTTCGGGCTAGCAGTAGAGTACACGATTGTGACTTTGCACATTTTGTTCAGATCCTGACCAAAGAATCGTTCAGTGCCATGACCGCATCCGGATTGAACATGCCGGTGCTGTAAATTTGAACTGGTGGTGTTGACGAGCAGCTTCACGTCACAGAGCACATTCGAGCTTCTTGACAAAAGAAAAACTCACGCCATTCTCTCCATTACTCAACCACACTTTTCCATGTCACATCCACTACCGGCATCACAATCGTCTATCGACTCAGCTCTTGTGTTGAGACACTCTCGTTTTCTCACCCTTGCTATCAAGAAAATGCCCTCGATATGGAGACCAGGGTTTGACTCTCAACGAGCTCATGCTTACAATCATCATGATTGGCTAGTTGACTTGGGCGCTTACTGCGGCACGGACCGTCACGTCGAAACCACAGTTCTGTCCCACTCGTTCCTCAGGCACACACCCCCTTCCTGCTATCGACAACATTTTGGACATTGTTTTACCGTCAGATATTCTTTTTGCTTCTTGGATATCCAGATTTATCCCCAAAGGATGAACTGAGTTCCGTGTCGTTCTTTTCGCGTTGATCTCCGGCGATGGCTGCCTTGGTCCCTGATTTCAGCACATCCAACGGCGGCTCACATGCGCCGACCACTCCCCGAGGACAAGCAAGCAAGGAGATCAACACAATCATCGAATCAATCGCCCAAGAGTTTAGTTTGCCTCTAAAACCTCGAATTGGCACATCTTCACCCAGCAAGCGACCGGATGTCTACCCCGAGAGATGTGTTGATCACATCAAGTTTTTATTCTTTCGGAACCGCATTGTCATGCACGATGTGATCAACCAATTTCGCAAAGATCGGGATGAAGACTGCATCCATGGAGGTCTACTCGAGGCCTTTTACACTCGCACTCGAGAGGCTTTTTATCTTGAGATGCACAAACCACAGCTGGGAAAACTGCGACTGGACGAACCCACGCCTCAACCAGACGCTCGGTTCAGAAAGCCTGCACCAAAACTGTCTTGGACGCAGACGAAACTCATTCCAACTATCAAGAAGACCTCGAACTCGAGTCGTGTCAAAGCTGTTGACACTGAGAACCAAAGTCCACCGGACAAGCTACTTCCCGCCGACCAATTATTCCTCTTCGATCGTTCGCCTGACACTCGAGGAACCAAACGTCTTTCCGATCAAGATTCTTGCAGCTCCTCCAAGTATGTTCGCCCCCAGAAGCAGCGGCGACAGCAGCCGTCCCTCGATGACCACTTCTCATGCAAGATCAGCCCCTCCAACCCCAGCTTCACCTCGTCAGTCCAAACCAATACGGCTTCAGTGTATCCCGGACACGCGGATCAGAGTTTTGCTACGACTGTCGCTGATTCCTTTGATGGTCAACATGATGACTCGGACTCGTCGAGCGCTGAATACGGTGCAGGAATTGATCCTTCTCAAGCTGACCGCCTTTTGGAGAGCATCGAGGGGCAACCTCCCACGGACTCTGGAGTGGCAAACATCGAGAAGTTGGTCAAGTGCCAATACTCGACCGATGGTCGATCTCACACCAATTCATCTGTCACTTTTGCAGAACTTCATGCAAGGCCGGCGAGCTTCCAGCCACGAGGGGATCATGCGGCGGCTACGAAGGTACCATCTCTGAGAAAGACCACTTCAAGGTCGAATGTGCTCGAACACAGGCTTGTTCGTACTCTGCCAACTAATGGCCTCTTTGGTTCGCCCGTGGCCATCAATGTCAATCAGTCGTCTTTTCATCACCTCTGGGAGAGCTATCGACTCGCAAACACTGTCGGTACACCTTTCCAGTATCACGCGAACGAGGATGAGCTGTACCAAAATATACCTGCCGGTGCTCAGTTTCAACGGACACCTGCTTCACTATGGGATGCCACGACTGATCCCACACAATCTGCAAACGTGATGCTCAAAGCCAATCTCAACTTGAACCCGAGTGCGTCTGCAGATAAGCTGTTGAATCTCTCGTTGCAGCCACTCAAGTGCGAAAGAGCTTGCGTACTGCAGAGACGTTTTGGACCCAGCCGCTTTCTTTACATTGAAGTGCCGCAAATTCACACCTTCAATGCTGTCCACCTCAAAGGGCAGCAGGATCTCCTCAGACTACGATTCCTAGAGTGGATGCGCAACGAAAAGGAGTTTCTTGGTCGCATATGGCGCGTTTTCCATATTCAGGACGTCAAGAAGAAGCACAGCAAAGACAATCTGCCGAGTTACAGACTGGTACTTTTCGCGGTCGACGGACCTCGATTGCAGAAAATTAGCATTAACGAAGTCCTTGATTGGGCCATTCCATTCGCAAAGAATGGTTACCAGGGGTTCTGCAAGGCTTACGCTCGTTTGGACCTGTTCCTCTCCCAAACAATCCCAACAGTCAACTTCAACAACAAAGAGGTCAGGTATGTCAAGGACATTTTGGCTGATGGTACGCTTGAAAGTGTTGAGTTCAACGACCGTCGTATGAAGTTTGAGTATCGTTCTGGCCCTTCTGACGAGAGAGCTGTAATGAATGATGGCTGCTCGCTGATCTCGGTCGCCGCCGCAAAAGAGTTGTGCGAGATTCTTGGAATCAAGGGTGTTCGCCCTGTTGCTTTCCAAGGACGTATCAATGGCTGCAAAGGTGTTTGGATGATCAGTGCACCTTATGACACGACCGAGACAAAGCATCTGAGAAGATGGATTCAGTTGACAGAGAGTCAGCGCAAAGTCATGCCGAGAGATGAGGACTTTACAAACAACTGCGAACCTGATCGATGGTCATTCGAACTTGTCAAATATACCAGTCCACCGAAGTCTTCGACGTTGAACTTGGACTTCATTCCCATCCTACAGAATCGCCACGTATCTCGCGACACATTACGACAGGTCATCGAGACTCAATTGGAGATGGACTTTTCTGCCTTTTTCGAATCTCTGAATGATCCTATTACCTTGCGTCGCTGGTTGCATTCTGAGTTCAGTGGTATGGAGGAGCTGAATCGAAAACTCGGCATCAGAGAAGCTGGCAACTTTCCTTCCGATTGGGTAGAAAAGTCGATCTTATTGCTCGAGTCTGGCTTTAATCCTCTGACCAACCAGTATCTTGCCACGTGCATTCAGCAGGTCGCCAAGTTATGGCTCTCCTCTCTACGGTCCAAGCTCAAGATCCACCTCGGTAAGTCTGCCATGGCTCTAGGTGTGGCGGACCCGACAGGGTGCTTGAAGCCTGGTGAGATTCACATGGCTTTCTCCGAGACCTTCCGAGACGAAGTGTCTGGTGAAGTCTGGTCACATCTCAAGGGAGAGGTGTTGGTCGCGAGACATCCTTCTCTTCGATGCTCCGATGTGCAGAAGGTCAGAGCTGTTTACAAGGAAGAGCTCAGTCATCTGACTGATGTCGTGGTCTTCCCGTCCAAAGGTTGTGTTCCGCTCGCGCACAAGCTCCAAGGTGGTGATTATGATGGTGACACTTTCTGGCTCTGCTGGGATCCAAGATTGACAACAGATTTCAGAAATGCTCCTGCTCCAGTCAAGGAACCAGAACTGGAATACTACGGCATCAAAAAGGACACACGCACATTGAGATCAGTCCTCGGCCAAGACAACAATGTTGATGCATGGCTGTCTGAAGCTTTCAAGTTCAAGCTGCAAGAAGATTTATTGGGCAAAGCTACAAAGATGCATGGCAAGCTTGCCTACAAGGAGAACTCGATCTCGTCAAAGAAAGTCGAGGACTTGGCTGGCTTGCATGATCTTGTCATCGACTCCGCAAAAAACGGTTATACACTCACATTGAGCGCTTTCAACGACTTTGTGCGCAAAAAGCTCGGGATCAAAGGACCCTTGTACAAGCCGGCATACGAGTCTTGGATGGAGCCGACGACGGATACAACAATTGGTCGCTTGGAGCCTAATCTCAAACACATCATCGACTACCTCTTGTTTGAAGTGGTCAATCCTCGCATCGAGCGACTCACCAAGGACTGTCAAGAGAAGCTAGCGGATGCCGAAAGTTATGACGAGGACTTGATCAAACTCTACCAGGACCGACAAGCTGACAATGATTCTATCATTGTTGATGTGCTCAGACATATGACAGCCGACCTGAAAAATGTCAACTACATTGGCAACTCGGCAGAGAAGATGACAAAAGATCTGTATACCTTACAAGCCCACCGCGTCCTCGAAGCATATACCGCAGTCCAACCCATCCACACCGAAGACCGTATCGTACAAGAATGGCTTAAAAGAACGACACCAAACTCACCAAACACTTGGGAGTTACTCAAGGCCTCTGCATTCTACTTGGACAAGCACAAACACCGATTGACGCTGGCTTTCTTGGTTGCGGGTAAAGAGCTCTGCTATATTAAGGCTATGGCTAGATCCGGGAGTCGAGTCACTGTTGAGGATCTGTATGCGATATACAAGCCGAAGAAGGAGAAGAAGGTGATCAACAAGCATCAAGTTCCTTTGCCGATTACTGAGTCTTCGGAGTCGAGCGAAGAGGAGTTCTTTGATGCTCCTGGGTGAGATGGAGATTTTGTGGATAGATGATGGCCACACCAAAGAAAAGGCAGCCAGGATTTAGACCAAGCTAAACCTTGAAGGTCAACTACCAACCACCCACATCATTCAAATCACCAGACCTCCTATATCTGCAAACGCAAGACTAGAGTTCAAAAAGTCATGCTCACCACAACGTGTCCAACTCACCAGCAACACATCACCCCTCATCCCACCCCCTCTCCCCCTGCGCAATCTTACAAAACTCCGGCACAGTAACCCCCTGCCTACACACCACCCTCTTAATCCTCTTCTCCTCAACCCCACACAACACCAATCCCTCCTTCTTGAACTCCACACTATCCGCCACCAAAAAATACATCTTGCATAACCAAATATTGCTCCTACACGCTTCAATGTGCCTTGATTCCATTGCTTGAGAGGCAAGATCTGTGGTTGGGGTCAAATAGCCTTGGAATCTGCAAACCCGATCTTTGGGGGCTTTTTGAGTGTAGAAGGGTTCGAGGGCTTGAATCAGGTCTTCGGGGTCGATGCCAGGGATCCCGTAGATGGGGATGTAGAAGCCTGTTGCGGGTTTCTTGTTTGCGGCGCCGTCTGGAAATGTACCTGTTGCATTCTTTTGCATCAGCTCTGAGCATCTCACAAGGGTCGGTGGTGCATGGAAATTACCCGATTCATCGGTTTCTTGGCTGGTATCACTGACTTGATAATTCTCCCTCGCTTCATACCAATCCGTATTCCCAATCTGCAGATTCACCAGCACGATCCCTGAATCCTCTGCCTTGACAACAAACGCATCGGGTTTTCCATCTTCATCTGCCATTGTAACCATCAAAACACCTTGGCTCTCCCAATCTTCGTCTGCGACGACGAGAAAGTAATTAGGATCAAAGTTATCGTTGACAGTTGTGGTGAGATGGTAACTGATCAGGTGTTTAAGAGCTGTGATGGTGGGTGTGGGCCGGAAATGAACGTAGTCGTTGCGGGGGCAGAGGGAGTTGGAGGTGGAGACTAGATTGGTGGGTTCGGTGCGGGTGTCGAGGAGATTGTAGATGGCGAAGGGGGCGAGTGTCATGGGTCTGTTGGCGTAACGAGCCATCTCGGGCACGCTACCTGGTAATGAAAGATCGAGGTTGGACATGATGTTGACTGTGCGTTAGCTATAGATTTGGAATCGAGAGTATAGCATGGGTTGTCGTTGTTTGATAGAGTCGACGGTTGACGTCATTCAGAATCCTTCTCGTCATTAGTCATGCTATCATTTCTGTGCAAGTCTACCACAAACCAGACAATGTTTGTCGTTAGGTATAAGGTCTTATGGTAGGTACGATGAAGGTCAAAACTTGGGAAGTGCAGAATATAGAGTCAGAGGTTTGTATTCGTCTTTAGTGTACATAGTGGCTCTGGTTCCTGGTCTTTCTTGTGTCCGAGTTGACTTCTCTACCTTTCTGATAGTGGACTTTGTAGTTCGAGCTCTCAAAGGTTGACCTCATGTAAACTAGGCCTCTGAGACATCATAATCGACATCTCGACCTTGGTACCCGCTGTGCTATAGCTCCACTTGTTAGACCTGTGTTGATGAACCATCGAGTCCAGCCTCCCTGAAGCCAAAATGCTAGAACCTAACCTTGGTGCTACTGGGACTGACATCTCGACCTCGTCCTCCATGATCCTTAGATCAATGATGCTCTTTCTTCATAGCACGGCCAAACCAAGGTCTCGTGGCAAAGATCCTACGGCCATCTTTGTACTTGTACTCGGCCGTCCTGAGCCGCTCCTCAAGCTCCTCGCCTTCTCCAGAGGTATCATTCGGAAAGGCCGTCTTCCAAGCGAAATCATCCACGACATTAAGATCAGCAAGATCCTTCTCATGTTTCTTGATCTTGATGATCTCCTTCAACAAGAAGCGAAACTTCTCAGGAACCTTGTCGTGATCGATATTCTGCAGCAGATCCAGAGTCATGCGCTTGAAATTGGCTCTCCAGGTTGCGAAGAGCAGAGCTTCGCCGTAGAGAGTCACATAGCGAGGTTGTGAAAACATGTATTTGAGTTCGGCGTAGGGTTTGCTGCTGAGGTCTTGTTTCTCGATCTCGGGGTCTTCGTGGTTGTTTTCGAGATCTTTTTCCTCACAGTCAGGTTGGCCCGAGTTGGTGTCGGGGGTTGAGTTGGAGTCAGAGTCGGAGTTGTCGTTCAGATCTGACTTGTCGTCGCCAGTCAGACCCGTGAGCTCGTTCTCAATCCTTTCAAAGTCCAGGTTGATCTCGTCATCGAAAGAAGAGTTGCTGTTGGTGTCCTCGACGTTAGGTCTGACGTCTTCAGAGTTTGAGTCAATGTTGTGCTGGAGCTTGGCCATGTTGCTACAAGTGATCGGGAGTGACTTGGACTGGATAGTGCACCTCTTCTTGCGCGAGTCCGAGTTGCTGGCCTGAGACTCAGGACGGAGACGCTTCTGAGACGAGGTTGAAGGTCGACCTTGATTGGTAGTGGAGTTGGGGTCGAGGTCAACCATGTTGGAAGTTGAACCCAGGTGCGAACTGCTCAAGGTACGAGATGACGAGGAATCAGACCTTTCGCGAGCAGAGGCCAAAGTGCGAGTTGTGGGAGGCATATCGGATGCGATTTTTTTGGTTTGCCGAATTTTGGTTTTCTTGGTTCGGAGTGGGATGTAAATGGGAAGAAGCTCAAAAGAGATTTGACGTGTTTATAGTCCCAGAGACTCGGTGAAAGCGGAAAAGAAGTGAGATCCGACGAGGATGGAAGCGTTGGATGATCTCTGCGTGCTTGGAGCATCAATTGTCATTCACTTGAGTGCTTGCGCGCTGTGGCATATTGTTCTCACTTCTGTGTTCACTTTCTTCCAGGAGTGAGTGGGAAAGGGCAGGGAGGCCAAAAGAAGCTTGAAAGTGCTTATATAGTCGCAGAAACTCGGTGAAAGCGGAAAACAGGTGAAAGTCGATCACGCGGCAGTGGTGACTACTTTCGTGCTTGAGGGTCAGTTGTCAGTCACTAAAGCGCTTGTAGGGTTCATGTTTCAATCACTGCAGCGCTTATCATTTGCAGCACAGTCTCCTCACTCGTGAGCTCACTTTTCTTCATCTTCATACGACAGTCAGAGTGCTCTGTGTTTCTTCCGCGGCGTGCTCATCAGACAAGTATCCAAAGCACTGGAAGCAAGGTTGACTGGTGCTGTGATTGATTCCTTGTTCTTGTGTGTCAAGCGAAATCCAAGTATGAGGAACCTTGAAGGAAGATCAGAATACTTATACAATCGTAGAAACTCGTTTGAAAGCGGGAAAGAAGTGACACTCGCCGAAGTGAAAGCAATGATATCTTCTCCGTTCTTGAAAGATTATCAAATAGCCACTTGAATGCTCGAAACTTGCAGCACTTTGTCAACTCACTCCTCCAATCTCCAAGTAACACTTACAGAGTGTAGCGTCTTATAGCATGTAGTAAACAAACAGTAATCGATCTTTTCTCTTCTCGCATATAAAACTTAATCTCACCCTTTACTGTGATCTTTACGCATTAGGGAGTAGTTTGGTACTCGCTATTAAATTCACTTCTGTCGGAACCTAGAGGATAATTGGTAAATGGAACGTTAAAATGCGCATTCCTTGTTTGCCAGCTTTTTCTACAATTGTTCCTAGCTTAATGTTACTACTCTGGTTCTTTTCCTTATGGAAGCGACTGCAGTAACCGGACAAGAAGAACGGAGAAGATCCTAAGATAGGAATATACCCGTGTTTTAATCTATTAGAGTAATATACACGCCAAGCAGGATCCTAAGAAATAAACTCAGTAATACTCTACCATCTCTAAGTTGGAGATTTAAAAAATACCGGTTTGTCTAGCCTACATCTTGCGTTCTTTTCCTACCACCTTATGATCCCTTACCTATGCTTTATCTTCCCCAGCCTTGTATCTTTATATAATCTCATCCAGCAAAACATAAACACACGGTTTGCAAACACATGACCCCGGCCAATGCGATCCGTGTGCCTAGTCCTCTTTTCTGTGGTTGTCAGAAAAAGTTAATATACAAATCTCCAACGAACACCATACTGCAACACACCACACTCCTGGAAAACACACTCCTAGGATACAAACCACACTCCTAGAAGTTTCCTTTTCTTCCAAGAGAAGGGAAGAGTAGGGAAAGGGATCAAACTTACGCGATTCTGTTTACTTTTCTTTGTGGTTTTTGATTTTGAGTTTGTCTTGGTGTTTGTCTTTGGGTCTTCATTTCCATTCCCATCTCGATTTCCAGTGTCGTTGGCAGCTCCGGTTTCGTTGGCAGCTCCGGTTTCGTTGGCAGCTCCGGTTTCGTTGGCAGCTCTATTTTCGTTTGGATCTCTGTTCTCGTTGCCATCTCGATTTCCAGTTCGGTTTGGATGCGTAGGGTAAGGGATGTGTGTTTGACTGTGGAAATGTCAGATTTGTTACTTGTTACATGGAGGAATTGGGGATTGGAGATGTATAGGGGACGGGAGGGATCGGAGAGATTAGGGATTGGAGAGTATAGAGGACTGGAGTGATTGTGATTGGGGGGTCCTAGGGGACTGCGTGTCTGACCTGTTTGTTGCTGGGTAAGGTTGGTTTGTGCCCGGGTAAGGTTGATTTGTGCTCGAGTAAGGCTGATGTTGGTTTATGCTCGAGTAAGGTTGGTTTATGCTCGAGTAAGGTTGGTTTATGCTCGAGTAAGGCTGATGTTGATTTGTCCCAGAGTAAGGTTGATTTATTCCAGACGAAGGTTGGGTTGTCCCAGAGGAAGGTTGCTGTTGCTGTATCATATTTTGCTGTATCGCATGTTGCTGCATCCGATTCTGGCCCATCGCCTCCGATGGTACAGCATCCCTCGTGACGACAATCTTCTCAGTATCCATTCCTTGTTCGCAATCCTGTTTGCAGTCCTTTCCGCAATCCTTTCGCAGTTCCTTCGCAGTCCTTTGCAACCCTTTCAATCTGTGCTTTTCTTCGTCCCTTTCAAGATGCGAACCAGAAGCTGCCAGTGTACGGTGCAAAAGAAGGGAAAAATAAATGGTCGAAAACGAAATGGCGAAAAATCAAAAACCACAAGGCCAGGTGTTGTTTTCTTTTTGTTTTTTCTTTTCACGCAAGGTACTCCGTAGATGGTTCGAAGAGGTGAGAGGTAAGGTGGAAGGATTCTTGCTTTTGCGAAGAGAGAGAAAGAGGAAGTACTGTGCTTGCTTCATCTAAAGTGGTTGCCTTAGCCGCCCACCGACCTAATGTATCGCGAGTCATGGGCGTTGCATACGCGCGCTTTTCGAGATGTAGATCTCCAATTGGCAGTGCAGTACGAAGACCTAGATGCTCAAGAGGGCAACAGGCACCAGAAAAGATCCCCAAAGGCAAATGCAGCAGAGACGACAACAGAAAAAAAAAATCCACAAATCCTAGTTTCGTAAAAGCATTTCGTTTTGTAGCAACCATTTTTTTCTTTATTTGCCCGCTCAAAAAGGTAAAGTCGTTATAAAGCGCAATTGCATGCATCTGTAATTCATCCTCATACTATCCCTTCCATTATCTCCCTTGTCTTACTGAGATCTAAATATCCTCTTGACCAGCCTGACTAACAAACCAAACACCAGTCTCAGTGTTGTTGGTAGCATTAGTCTGCATAACCTGTCCAAACTTCAACGCACCACTCTCAACAACACCCCCAGCAACCGGTCGCTGCAATTTATTCGCACCGCTCTTGACTGTAAAGTTGGCAAGAGAAATCTCGTCAGGGTTGCGGTTGACAATGGTGGGCATGCCGAAAAAGTTGGCAGTGACTTCGTCGTAGTTGATGTGCAGTTCAAAGTATCCGCGGTAGTAAATGTCGTTCCACTGTAACTCTTGGTTGGCGTGGACGAGCCAGTTGGAAGCATTGTTGGCGGCGGCGAGGGAAATGTTTTGGCCGTAGGGGCAAGGGGATGAGACGGCAGAGCCGGCGAATTCGACGCCGATGCTGTTGTTGCCGGTGGAGGAATTGTAGTTTTCGTGGTCGAGCCAGACGAGGTCGGACACCCACGAGGCGTGAGAGTCGCCGGACATGACAATGTTGTTGCCGATGCCGTTGTTGTAAAGGTGGGAAAGGGTGCGGTTGCGGTTGGCTTGGTAGCCATCCCAGGCATCGTAGTCCAGAGGGTTGGTGTTGCCATAAGCGGCAGACTCGTTGACGCGCGAGAAGACGGTCTGCGAGCCGATCAAGCGCCATGCAGCGCCGCGGTTGGCCGACTGAGTCAATTGATTGTAGAACCAGTTCTCCTGTCTGCTGCCCATCATACTTCTGCCGGCATCGTTGCTGAGTGCGTGGACATAGTCGGTGTTCCAGTACAGATCGGTGATGGAGCGGTCGTATTGGCGAGTGTCGAGCATAACCAAGTCGAACAAGCTGCCAATGCTGAAGCTTCTCCAGATACGAAGATTGTCGTCCATCTCGACTTGGCGGATGGGCATCCACTCAAAGTATGCTCTGACAGCATTCATCTTTCTCTGGTCGACCGAAACACCGCCGTCGCTGATGAACGAGGCCTCGGTGTTGTTGAGCTCGGAAGCGCCATCGCGGTATGTGTTGTCTGAAACCTCGTGGTCATCCCAGACGGGGATCCAGGGGTAGTTCTGGTGTGAAGCGAGAAGATCGAGATCGGTGCGGTAGGTAGCGAGACGCTCGCGGTAGTCGTAGAGGGTGGTGATGACGCGCTCGGGCTTGGGAATGCGGTTGATGCTGTAGCCGTAGCCGTAGTCACCGTCGCCGGCGTACTCGTAGATGTAGTCACCAAGGTGGATGACGTAGTCGACGGAATCCTTTCGCACAGGGTTACCGTAGGCGTTGAAGAAGCCGAATGCTATAGTGTGTTAGTCGCTGTCGATGAATCCAACAAAAAGACGGGGGCGGCATACGGAAGTTGCTGCACGAGTAGACAGCAAGTCCGACCTCGGCAGTGTAGTCGTTGGTGTCAGGAGCAGTCTTGGTGCGGCCAAGAGGACTGGTCTTGTTGGAGCCGCAGACGTTGAACTGGTAGTAGTAGCGAGTGAAGGCAGTCAGGTTCTTAGCCTCGACCTAGAATTGGGGAATTAGCTAGTGTTTCGAATCTCTAGCAAACAATCTCTCATACCTTGACGGTGTAGTCAATGTCGGAGGAAGTGTAGACGGTGCCGCTGCTTTCAACATGGGTAAAGTTGGCCGACTTGGAAACCTTGTACTGTACACAGACAGGAGCGGTGCTGGCAGTCAGATTGGCTCCATGACCGTACAAAGGAGCAATGCCAGACACGGTCGAGTTGTCGTTGACGCTGTCAAACATGGGAGCAACGCGGGTCCACAGAATGACAGAGTCCGAGTACGGGTCACCAGAAGCAATGCCATGGGTAAAGTTCAGCTGCGAGGCAGAGTACTGAGTACCAGGCACATTGCGCTTGTTAACCTTGTGAAGAGAGATACCGAGACCGGGGTGGTGGTCAGAAGGACTGCGGTAGTTCAAGTTTTGAGTCCAGCTCGCGAGAGCGACGGACGAGAGAGAAAGCAGAGAGATAATTGAACGCATCCTGACTGCTGGTGAAGGCCAATTGAATAGCTCCTACCTCTGAGAGACTCTACGACGGGGATCCGAGTCGACTTTGTACCTTCACTCGATCCATGTTGATCAAGCATCTTTCAGTGACATGGTAATCAATGCATGGACCCGCAGCTCGTCGGATATGCCACTGACGATGAGCTCAGGCAGCGAGGCCAATGAGAGCAGGTCTAATTAACATGCTGTAGAGTGTGGCTACCCGGCCTGCCTCTTTGAGACCATGCTTACGGGAAGGATAGCCAGGTGCTATGGATGGACAAGGAAGAGGCCGAAGGTAGACAACACGGGCTTGTTACTGTTGCCGTGCAACGTGTCGCTCTAGCAAATGTTATTGGCCGAGACGTGGCTCTTGGCATGCACGGCAAGCTTCCCGCATCGAAGCTTGAGCAAAGATCAAAAAGAATAAAAACATGGCGGGGTCTACGAACTCCGAGAGGGTGCGAGCTCCCCTACGAGATGTACATTTGCCGAGTGGCTATGCCAGAGGGCAAGCTTCTTTTCTCGTGGATAATGGAGTTGAATGTTGGATGATCAAAGCAACGAGCGGGATCCCTTCTGTAGGTCTTACACGACCAAAAACAACCTTGATGAAGAATGCACTTTCAGCCTGTTACCAGGTGGTCGAGGCAGACTAAAGAGTGCAGTACGTATAGTCGAGGCAGGAAAATCGGGTATCATATCCGCCTGGGCCAATTCATTTTTGATCATAATCTCATAACGTGTGTCCATCATTCTTCCATCTTCTCCGTGGGATGATTCTGAGCAGCCATGGCAGCGACGATGCTCTCTAGCGCTCGTGTCTCTTCTCCACCCATGCGTCTTCCTAGCGACTCGGTGTCTGGTGTTGGCGCAGCATCTACACCTGCTCTGTCCAACGCGCGACGCGTCTGGCTTTCGATATATGCATGTCTTGCTTCTGTGGACTGATCGATAGTGGCTGCCATGTTCTTGGTCGACAGTGTAGCGAGGTGTGAGCGCAGAGCAGCGACAATCTCCCGAAGAGCGGGTATCTGCGAGTAGACGAAGCTGGTGTTTTGGGCGAGCGAGTTGGCGTGTCTTTCCGACCCGACTCCGAGAGCTGCGGCCGATGGCGTGTCTGTAAGGAAGGAGAAGGAGGGAGTCGTGTCTTGTTGCGGCGTGTCTTGTTCGTGCTTGAAGGCGGATTTGGCAGCTGGAGTTGCCGACATGAGCGGTCGTAGTTGGGCGAGCAAGGCTTCGTTCTGTGCGGCTTCTGCTTTCAAGGCTGACTGTAACTTCTCCGTCTCTTGAACTTTGCGGCGCAGGCGATTGACTGATTCTGGCGTGGGCGCATTGCCGTCTGTGGAAGGAGGTTGGAGGTTCTGCTGCGTGTCAGCTGTGCTCAAACGGCTCAGAAGAGTCGGGGCGCACCTTGTAGTGATCCAGCACTATCCAGTTCTCTAGTCCTTCATCCTCTTTCGCATTCGAGACGGTCAAGAGATTGCGCAGCGTGTAAATTTCGAGCTTGTCAAAGTTCTTGTCGATGGTCGAGTTTAGCAGACTCTCGAGCTTGACAATGCCAGCCTCGATTTCCGTCCTTGCCGCAGCTTCTGACGCGTCTTCGTCCGTCTTGTCGTCTTGTTGGGCGGGTGCATTGGAGGCAAAGCCGAGCTGTTCTCTGGGTACATTGAGTAGGGCAGTCTCAATCTCGCCGACTGCTTGGTAGACGAGTTCGTTGACCGTGTTGATGATGTCGTCGAGGAGTGTCTACTGCTTGTCAGCGCTGGTTTGTAGCAGCAATCGCAAAGCGCGTACTTACCAGTGGCGTATACCGGAAGTGTTCTGTCAGCAGCGCATTCTTGATCTGATCATTTGTCGCCATCTTGTCGTCTGTAAAACTGTCTGGTCGTGTTTGGAGCGTCGCCGGCGCATCCATCAAAGTGTAAACAATCGTTGCTTCCGCCGGCAATCCCCGACTTTTGAATCACTTCCTGATTGGGACTAGTGTCCACCACGCACCTGCCTCGCCAGGGTCCATTAAACAGACCCCGAGGGGCCACTCTCCCACACCAACATACAGTCTTCCCATACCTATAAAAATGCACAGTCGCTTTCCGATTAGGGACGCAGCCACAGAGATTCCCGAAAATAGCCCGATCTCAGTGGACTCAACCCTCTTTTGCAACATCTTGTGCATTTCTATAGCTTACTTTGTTACTGTTTCCTGACATGAGATCTGAGACAGGGCTGTGCAATCGCAAAAGATCATCTCTGAATCTCCTGAACGATGCTATGAATTACTGCAGCAGCTTTCCAAATCCACAGGCTGGGGGGTTTGTCCTGCTCGGGAGATAAGCCCTGTCAAGGAGGCGATCAGGTCAGTGATACCCGCAGCATGGTATCCGTATCTCTCACCGAGTACGTCTCAAAGATCATTCCTCAATTCACGTTCCTGGGAGAGAGTAAACTCCTCAAGAGGGTCGTTGACCTGGTTATGTGCTCTTTCGCGTCTGCTTCCTACATATCTCGCTGTGGAATAAACAGCAGTTCCTCCGAACTTATGGAGAGCGGCAATTTCTGTTCCTAGAATCTGAGATGGCTACCATGTGCAGCTAAATATACAGACCTAGCGAGCTCTTCCCACCTCTCTGCCACTCTTCCCCTCCTCTCCCCCATCACAAAGGCGGCGGATTAATATCCAGCCCATCAACCGTCAAGTGGAAAGCATCGTTCCTCGAATACGACCCCGCAACATCCATATCCAGCCTCCCCCTCTCACAATCCTCAAAATCTGCTTCTGTGTAAAGAAACCCATCTTCTTGTTCCCATAGCGAGGGACAAAGAATATGTCCCAGAGGACCGATGATACATGAACCCCCTCTACAGACAAAGTCGTCTTCGGCAGAGGTGGAAGGGGCAGAGGCAGAAGGGTCAGGGAGAACAAGTTCATTGCCTTCTTCCATGACGACTGATTTTCTGCGACGCGAGGGAGCAGAGACAGAGGCAGCCGTGGGTTCGTTGCTCACTGCTTTGGGGCTAGAGATCCACGAGGGCAAGTGGCTGCGTCGTACGCATTGATTGGCGCTCAGCACAAAAGCTCTGCTCTCTGCGGCCACGGTGCGCATCAGTGGTTCCCAGGTATCTCTTGCGTCTGCCGTGGGCGCCAGATACAGGTTCACATTCTGGGAGTAGAGTGAGTAGCGCAGCAAGGGCATGTAGTTTTCCCAGCAGATGGCTGCTGCGAGGGTAAGCTGCACACCGCGGATGGTGGTTGTGACGGCGCGTAGAGAGGACGGTTGGCCTTGTGCCCAGACCAGACGTTCGCTGCCTGTGGGCATGACCTTTCTTCTCTTGCCAATGCAGCCGAGACGAGGACAAATGTAGACGACACCGCAGTAAAGACTACCTCCACTGCGCTCCACAAGTCCAGTCACGATAAACACATTTGTCTCTCTGGCCACGCGTTCCAAAAACTCGCGTGTGCCGTCCCCTCTGTATTCTTTTCCTTTGGCGACTGGCAGTCTGCGGTCTACCCAGTCGTTACCAGCACCTAGGGGTGTGTCGCCTAGATCGACGGCAGCGTGAAAGTACTCGAGAAATTGGTCGCGGCCATGTGGAGCGCGGGCGCCGACACTGGCGCCAAAGTCGCAGGTGCGTGGGTAGCCACCGAGGTAGGCTTCGGGAAACAGAATGAGGTCGATGGATTGGGAGGCTGCTTTGCGCGTCGTGGCAGCCAAGGCGTCGAGAGTTTGTTGCAGCGTGTCCAGCGTTCTGGATTGCGAGACGGCGAGTTTGAGTTTCTTGGGCATGGCGGTGAGTCAATTGTCAAAGATGGGTTTGTTACAGAAGGACAGCGTTCTTGACTTGATATAGACAAGTTCAGGGCTGTGAGTCAGTTTTGTGAATTCAACTTCATCAAGGTCAAGAGCGGGGGAAGCTTCCCAAACAGGCAGGTCGTCTGCTGTGCAAACACCGACAAGCCAAATCCCGAGTGCTGCGAGATGCGAGATGCGACCCCTAGTTGTCAGCTACCCAGTCTTGTTTAGTTCACCAGTATTGGTAGTTTGGCCAGCATTAAGAGTGCGTGCGTGTGTGTGAAAGCCGTCTGTGTCTTTCTCATTCTACGTGCAATGGGCTTTCGAATTACTGGAATTACTCGCCATGCTCGTCATAATCATGAATGTCATGCCTATTGTCCCTGTTCCTTCTGCTCTCTTCTCACTCTTTACATCTGCTTGGCGGCCTTGGCGAGGTCGGCGAGGGCCTCGCGGCGCTTGAACTTGGCGTCCTCGATGACACCTGTGAGAGTGCGTCAGTACTGACAAGAAGACCAACAGACAGAAAGCACGTCATACCAGCATCGGCGTCAGACGAGAAGTTGGCGGTCCACTGGACAAAGGTGCTGTTCTCGTTCTCGCCAGAGGTGACGGCGTAGCAGCGGATGGTGCTGACGACAGAGGTGTAGCTCAGGGCGGGGTTGGCGGTAATGACCGAGTAGGTAATGTAGTGGTTGAGCGAAGAGTGCTCCTCCTGCTTGACCTCGATGACGGTGCCGTCCTTGAACTGCCACTTGACAATGTCCGTCTCGTCAGAGGTGCCCTTGGAGTACTCGGCCTTGTCGAGAGCGGACCAGAACTTGTTGAAGTCCTGGAGCTTGATGAAGTGCCAGACGTGCGACAGAGGGGCTGTGCGTGGGTGTGTTAGCTGTTGCATCTTGCGACAATACCCGAATACAACGACGCACCCTTGATGACGGTCGACTCGGTGACCGAGGTGCTGGTGGGGATGGCTCCGGACATGATGATGGTGATTAGATTTGTGATTGACTTGGTTGTGTTGGTGTGAATTGATAAAGGCTTCAAATGCGTCGAAATTTCTGGAGACGAAAAACAGAGCGGGCAGCTGCGGGGCTGTTTGCTCAGACGTCACCACCCACACCAAAGGAAGGAGCTATGACAACAACTTCATATCAACACATGCTATCGCCATCTCGTTGGACTCTTGTATATTGCTTGCACATGACCATCCAGATAACCATACATGCCGTCCCTTTTTTCTATAACACTCAAGACGCCTCCATGTCCAACCAGTCGTACATGCAAACAGATATCTCTCTAGTTGAAAACAACAGTCTTGGTTCCATTGAGGAACACCTTCTCCTCTGACCACCACTTGACGGCAGCAGCCAACACCTGAGCCTCGACATTCGATCCCTCCTCGACAAGGTCCTTGGGAGACATGGCATGGTTGACACGAGCAATTCTTTGCTCAATGATCGGTCCCTCGTCAAGGTCGGCAGTGACAAAGTGAGCAGTGGCACCGGTAATCTTGACACCACGCTCGTAAGCCTGGTGGTAAGGCTTGGCGCCCTTGAACGAGGGCAAGAAACTGTGGTGGATGTTGATGATCTTGCCAGACATGGCTTCGCAGAGACCGGGTGTCAGGACTTGCATGTAGCGGGCCAGGACAATGAGATCAATGTCGTTTTCCTTGACAAGGTCCAGAATCTGCTTCTCCTGCTGCAACTTGGTGTCCTTGTTGACGGGAAGGTGGTGGAAGGGAATTTCGTAGTTCTTGGCAAGGGGCTCAAAGTCGGGGTGGTTCGAGACGATGAGAGGAATCTCGACTTGCAATTGCTTGTTCTTTTGACGGAACAGCAAGTCATTGAGACAGTGACCAATCTTGGAAACCATGATCAAAACACGAGGCTTGGCAGACACGGGACGAATGTTGTAGTCCATCTTCATCTGCTGGGCCAGCTCGGTAATCTCAGGCTTGAGGTGTTCAGTGTTTTCGGCATGGCCAAAGTGCACACGCATAAAGAACTTTTCCGACGTAGGGTCACTGAATTGCTGCAAGTCAAGAATGTTGAGCTCATGCTTGGCCAGCAGTCCGGTGACAGCGTGCACGATACCAGGCTTGTCCGGGCAGGAGAGTGTCAGGTAGTGGTCGTTTGCCTTGGAAGCCATTCTGGTGGAAGAAAAGGATGCAGACTGATTCAATGTTGACACGATTCCAAAGCGGGGAGGTGTGGTTATCCTTGAGATTATTCCAAAAGGTCTTGCTGTGACTCTGAACAATGAAGCCATTCACGAATTGGATCGATTCTGTATGGACTCGCCTCAGTCGTGATTATTGGAAGTGGCCGTCGGCAGTGTTTGGAAAACTGTGCACGGGCCGAGTTTTGCAGAGACATCCGATATTCGGCAGATGCGATTGATCTGGAACGAGTGTGCATTCTCAACCTGTGTCTGCAACATGCTGAGCTGATTCCAACATCACAATGAGAACAATAACAAATCTCGTGGCTTCTCCTCAGCTCATCGACCAAAGTCCAACTGCCTTTGCTACAACCTGGAGTCGCGATAAGGGAGATGCCCGGCCGAACGGGTTCGGTCGACAGCATGTACACGACGACTCTTGCCGTGTCGAGAACTGTCAAGCGACCACTGAGACACATCAAGCCGAGCCACTGAGATATTTCAACGGAAGCGTTTTGTTCAACCATCAGCACCTACATCATGAGGCGTACGCGGAGTGCTTCTCCTGCTGGCGACTCCTTCTCTTTCAATATCAGACTCCAGATTTTGATTCAGATTCTTGACAAGCTTTCTGCACGTGTGCGGCTGGGCTTCCAACGACATGCCCTGTTCCGGCAATCCTGCAACGGTATACGCCGTTTATTTTCCTATCATGCTATCGAATCTGCAAAGCGGTGCCGAAGGTAGCGTTTGTAATTGCCATTGCAGAAGAAAGGTATAAGATCTACCAGCCACCGCATAATGCTGTCTTGCTAGGACAGAGACACGACACTTTGCGAATTTTGAACAAAAGAAAGCTTGCGGGCCTGGCATCTTTTGTTGGAAGAGTTACGGCGAGAACTAATCACTTTCCTTACCATAATGTTTTCTTCTACCGCCTTTCTCTCGCTGCTCGCTTCTTCGACTTTGCTGGTTCAAGGTCTTCCTGTGAGCGACACTGCAGCACCCATTTCTCGCCGCGACAGCGAAACAACTACACCGCCCGTCTCTCGACGAGGCAGCGAGGTCGACACCACAACAATCTCTAGACGAAACAGCGACATAGCACTGGAACCTCGCCAGGCTTGCGACGTCGAGGATGACCCTATCAGAGGCGTCAATCTCGGTGGTTGGCTTGTCCTCGAACCTTGGATGAACTGGGAGCTCGTCGGAAACACAGGCGCTGTCGACCAATGGACATTCGACCAAACCGACAATGCACAGTCGGCATTGCAATCGCATTGGGGTTCATGGTTTACTGAATCCGACATGGCGACAATTGCCTCATGGGGTCTCAATACGTACGTTTTGTTTCCAGCTTCCCCCCAAAAAAGCCGTTGCAATCACCTATCCGTCAAGCCTCATCTCGACCCTGATCAGCCCTGTATACCGGTCGCCTACGCCAAACCTTATGACGTCCTTTGCTAACGACTCTGAAACAGTGTGCGCATCCCCATTGGGTACTGGGCCTTCAACAACACCGGCAGCCCTTACATTTCCGGTGCAGACGCCTACCTGGAACAAGCCCTGGGCTGGGCCAGGAAATACAACATCCAAGCACTGATCTGCATGCACGGCCTGCCCGGCTCGCAAAACGGCTTTGACAACTCTGGCCACAAGGGCAATGCCGAGTGGGCAGAAAACACCGAGAACCTCGCCGCCTCCACCGCAGTTCTGGAGATCATGGCAGCCAAGTATGGTGTCGCCGCCTATGCCGATGTCGTCTGGGGCTTGGAATTGGTCAACGAGCCCATAGTGTGGGACTACGATTCCGCCCGCAGCGCCCAGCAATGGGCAGTCGACACGGTCAATGCCATGCGCACGCACATCACAAACCCAGACCTCAAGCTCGTCATGCACGACGCCTTCCTCGGCGCCAAATCCTGGAGTGCCGTGGCCGAAAACCTCAACTTTGACGCCGACAGCGAGAACTTTGTGCTCGACGTCCATCTTTATCAGAATCAAGGCGGCGACACCAACAACATGGATCAAGACCAACACATTGCCACCGTCTGCGACTACCCAAACACACAATTCGTGCCCGAATCCGCACACTTGCCCGTCATTGTCGGCGAATTCAGCGATCAAACCAACATCTGCGTCAACTCCTCTGGCAACGTGACAGCAGGCACATCCTGCTCCACGCCAGGCTGCCAATGCTCAGCCCAACTCGACCCTTCACAGTGGAACTCCTACCTCGTGGCTGCAACCAGAAGATTCATGGAAGCGCAGATGGACGTCTTTGAGGAGTATAGTGGTGGCTGGTTCCTGTGGAGTTATACGGGGCCCGGCGCTTGGGGGATGGATAATTTGCTCAAGGCTGGTGTTATTGGGCCTGATCATATTACTCAGCGCCAGTTTGCTGCGCAGTGTAATGGGACGAGCTCGTCGTGAGACTCGTCGTGAGACTCGTCGTGAGACTCGTCTTGAGAGAGGACAAAAAGAGTACCCTTTGTAATGACCTTTGACGAATTTTTCTTGTTTTTCATATACACCGCATAGAATCTTTCGTGGTAACAGCGAAAGGATATAGAAGTAGTGTAATGTTTTCAATACTATCCCATTTATGCCCTCTCACCACTCTTTTTGACGCAACCCGTTTCTTGACCTCTCCCATAAATCTGACTTGATTCCCGTCAACGAAATTCCAATCCACGCTTCCACGTACCCCATCAACGGATCTCAATCACCAGCTTTGATCGTTGTCTACTAAACATCCAAACCCCACAACACGATGACATTTACACCTTGTTCCAGAATCTCTACACGTTGTGTTTTTGATACAACTGGTCTCTGCAGATCATGTCTTTTGCTCAAGAACCCCAAAAAAAAACCAAGACCACAAGGATTCGAGAGATTTGAGATTTTATAATTTGAGATTTTTTTTGGATCTTTACCTGATTGTTGTTATTAGGGCTTGTAAGAGGGATCTTCTGTTAGAAACAAAGTGATTGTTGTAGGATTAATGGGGGTTTGTGCAGGGTTTGTGCGTTTACAGCAGTTGGCAAGCAAGGTATAACTACTAAGACTTGTTCTTGTCTCTTTGTTTTGAAAGACTACTAGGTATATAGACCATAACATGTGGATATTGGTATGCAATCCTTCCAAGTATAATCTTATATCTATTTGCTAGATACAATAGCTCTAAATACTATAGACCTCACTATATGTAATAAGACAAGATAATCAATAACATCTAGACCACAAAAATCGTATAAACAAACAATACAACTCTTCTTTTTACCTTATCTAATAACAAAAAAATAGCGGTAAAAGGAAAAAGGTGTTTTTTTTTTTTTGTGTCTTTTATTATAAAATCGCTCTATTGCAAAAATAAGAACATAGAATCAAACCAGCAGATGAAGACAGAGTATAGAAGAGGGAGAAAGAAAGAGCAAGAGCAGAGCAGAGTAGATCGTCCAACCAACTCCACCCTCAACTCCCCTCAGTAAATCCCCTGTCCTAAACCCCAAACCCGACATCAAACATCTTATATCAAAGAATCAAACCTCGAGAAAGATGCCACTATCCCTAGCATTACCACCTCTATACTCCTTCCTCGCGTAATTCTGATCAAGATTATCAAGAAACGCCGGTGTTCGAGAGCTGAGCTGCACATACATGCCGCTGGACTCTACACGACTTGTAACTCGATCGTGTATGAGTATTATGGCTGGCTGTAGCGAACAGCAAAATACATCCTGCACATTCTGTACAATCTTGTCGGGATTCCTTACATGCTGTTTGCTGCGGCGAATAAGCAGTATTCTAATAAAATATACGAAATGCACACATCTCTTCGGTAAACCGTAAGGACACATATCAAATACAAATTCAATTTGAAAGACGGGTAGGAGAAAAGATCATGTCCATTAGACAACTTTCGAATGAGAGAGAAGAGAGCAAAAAAAGAACAATAGCAGGGTAGGACATACATATCCAAGCCCCAACCAAAAAAAGTGACCCAAAGAAGCTAAAAGTAAAAAAGTTCATCAAAAAGAGGAAAGCAACGGAAAAACAAGAGCATGAGGAACATGACATGCCGAGAAGAAAAGAAAGAAAGCAATCAAAGCAACCTCAATGCTTGGGCAAGTTTCCCATGCGCTCGATATTGCTCATCATCTTGCTCTTGGAAGCAATCCCCGAAGGTCTAGGCACACCCCTGCCAATCCTACTCTGCACAGGAGCAGGCGCAGAAGCCTGCTCTCTAAACGCAGGAATACTTGCATGAGGCGGAGGAGCAGGGCGACTGATACTGCGTCTAAAGTCCTCGATCGCGGCTGTATTGCCATCAGGAGCGGAGCTCTGCAAAAGCAGCATTTCGTCGACAGCGGCAACGAGCTCGCCCTTTTCGACTCGCTCTTTTTCGAGTTCGCGGATGAGGGAGGCTTGCTCGGTGCGCATGACTTGGAGTTGTGTGTCGAGGTTGGCGAGGTGGGCGCGTTGTTCTTCGATGGTCGAGTTTGCTTCTTCCATGACTCTGCGGTCGTCGGCTGTGAACATCATGGACGATTCGACGTTGTTGGTTGCAGCGGCTGCGAGTTCTTCGTTTTGTTTGGCGAGCTCGTCGAGACGGGTTTGGAGTTCGGCACACTTCTTTTCGCCGCGTGCTTCGTAGGACTTTTTGAGGGTGGCGACCTTGGTCTCGTGTTTCTTCTTGTAGACGGCGTGGAGTTCGCGAGATACGGCCTCGACCTTTGCGTCGATTTGTTGTTGGACGAGGTGCTGGATTTGTGCTTCGTCGATCATGTTGCCTGAGCCGTCATTCTTGGGAATTGCAGCACGGGCAGTTGCGAGCTGTGCCTCCAGATCGAGGACCTTGGACTCTGCCTCGTCTGCGCGAGTCTGTTGTTTCTCAGTCAAACGTTCACTTTCTTCTGCGCGGCGGATCAAGGATTCCTTCTCTTCGTCACTGCGCATGACTTCTTGTCTGACGTTTTGGAGCAAATGCTCAAACTCGACACCGCGTTGTTCCCATTGATTCTTCTCATGCTCAATCTGCTCGCGCTGGCCCTTTTCTTCTCGGAGATTCTCGAGAGCCTCTCCGACACGTCTTTCGGCATCTCCGACGGCTTTTTTCAACGAGTCGACTTCGGCTTCTCTGCCAGAGAGGGTAGCCTTGAGTGACGAAATTTGAGACTGGTATTGTGACTTCATGGATTCGAGCTCGCGAACGGTGATGGTAGGGATTGAACGAGGAGTGGGCGCCGGAGGCAGTTCAAAGTCGAGCAGGTTGAGCAGACTGGTAGACTTGGCTGGAGTGCTCATTCTGGCGCCCTTGTTGGGTGAACGTTGCTGATTGAGGTATGACAGGAGATTGGGCTCGGTGGCGGATTTTTGAGGAGAACGACGAGATGGAGTCTGTTGGACATGTGCGCGGTCGGAGGCGTGTGCGAAGCGTTCAATCTGCTGAGTGAAATCGATGAGATTGGTCGTGTTTGATTGAGCAGTGCCAGGGGTTCTGGGTCTGCGAGGGGTGGGCGAAGGAGATCGTTCGTCCGAGGCACGTCGTCTGGTGGGTCTTGGTGTGGCTTGTTCACTCCGGGGTGTCTGTTGGGTTGATTGCTTGAAGGGACTTTTGCGATCGCCCAGCTTTGCAAACATGGTCATGTCAGGAACAGCGGAGAAGGTGCTGAAGCAAGTGTCGTCGACGCCCGTCTCGTCAACATCGTGGACCATGATCGAGTCGTCAATGTTCTCGTCAGCCTTCTCGAATGAAGACTCGCGGCTGTGAGGAAGAGGCGTCGCCGAAGCAAAGTCGAGCTGCTTGACGGGCGAGCTCGCCTTGAGGGGAGAGTTGAAGCGCAGAGTCTTCCTGGTCGAAGGAGGTGGTTTCTGGGCAGCGTCTTCTTCAAAAGTGCTGCTGCGTCTCTTCTTGATGGTCGACTTTGGCTTCAGAGGAGACATGGACTTCTTCGAGGGTTCTGGTGTGGTTGCCTTTTCTGGCGTCTTGTGCTCATTCTCAATGTTTTCGGTGTCGAGAGCGACCGTGTTTTCTTTTTCGCCGATAGACGACATGGAAAAGGTCGAGGCTTTCTTGTCTTCGGTCTCGAAGAATTGAGTCTCGGATGGGTCTGCTGGGTCCTCGAAGATGGCGTCAACCTCGGGATCGGCTTGAACTTGGTTGAAGTTGTTGCTTGCAGCACGACTGTCTGCTTCGGGAACAAAAGGTGAACTTCCAGCTTCTTCTTCGTCGTCCCAATTGATGATGGATTCGTCGTGTGTTTGTTTGGTTGGTGTTGACGTTCTGCAAGGAGTGGCAGCGACGCTGTTGGTAGCCATCTTCTCTTCACGCACTGCCGTCGCCGGTGTGCGCGAGTTGATCTGTTGCGAATTGAGCGGCGACAAAGGGCTTGCCATTGTGTATACTTGATTATTCGCAAGAGAGAAACATCTTCTGTGTTTGCGAAAAGGTAAACACAAAGCTTGGGCCATCGACTCCCCACAGCTACCCGCATGGTCAATATCATCCTTCGCAGTCCTTTTACCTGCATAGCCGCCTGCTGCAGCTCAACATCTCATCAGATGTTTGTCTTTTGCTTGGAGAGACTTGGTGCTCCTGTCGCTATCCTTCGAGTAGCCTTCAGGTGGGCAGTCTCTTCCGTTGGACTCGCGGTTCCTCGCACCCCTGATGAACGTCACGAAAGCCCCTGCCTCTCGGATCATGACCTCGATGCTTTTCATATCTTTCTTCCAACTATCTCTCTGTCTCCGATGGCTGTATTGAAGCCGGACAGCATGCTATAATGCTCAGAGGCTCTTTCTTGAACTTCCGTTGACTTTTCCGAGCATGGCGCTTTTCCGAATATCCGGCCGGCCACCTCTGCCGACTGTGGGGATGGC
Organism: Aureobasidium sp. EXF-10728; assembly: GCA_023848605.1. Classification (NCBI taxonomy): domain Eukaryota; kingdom Fungi; phylum Ascomycota; class Dothideomycetes; order Dothideales; family Saccotheciaceae; genus Aureobasidium; species Aureobasidium sp. EXF-10728. The sequence continues at coordinate 88,065 of SWBG01000075.1, forward strand.
GGGGCTTGGAGGGGGAGACAGATAATCACCTTGAATATCACCTCTTTCTTACATTCATCTTTTCTTTTTCTTTTCAACTCGTTGCAGCATAACACCACAGCAATCATGGACCCGTCAGAAGTAAACATCCCTCCGCTCAAGGACTTGACCATCGACAACATCACCGAGAATGTACACATGATTAACTCACAATGCGACGACCCGAGAATGAAATATCTCCTCGAGAGACTCGTCTCTCATGTCCACGACTTTGCTCGCGAGACAAGACTCAGCACGAATGAGTGGATGGCCGCCATCCAATTCCTGACCAAGGTCGGCCAGATCAGCAGCGACGTCCGCCAGGAGTTCATCTTGCTCTCCGATGTCATTGGTCTGTCCCTACTTGTCGACAGCATAGACCACCCTAAGCCCGCTGCTAGTACAGAGGGTACTGTGCTAGGTCCCTTCCACACCCACGAAGCACAGCTCGAGGACAACGGCGGTAGCATCTCACACGACCCCGACGGCGAGCCTTGTCTTGTCCTCTGTACGGTCAAAGACACGGCCGGAAACCCCATCGACAACGTCAAGATCGACATCTGGGAGACGGACAGCAAGGGCTTTTACGATGTCCAGTACGCAGAAAGAGACGGTCCAGACGGCAGAGCGGTCATGAAGAGCGACAACGACGGCGTCTTTTGGTTCAAGGCCATCGTGCCAGTGCCATATCCCATCCCCCATGATGGACCCGTCGGTCAACTTCTCAAAAAGCTGAAGCGTCATCCATACCGTCCTAGCCACATGCACTTTATGTTTGAGAAGCCCGGCTACGACAACCTCATCACGTACGCCTCCTTATCTCTTCTTTTCAACACAAGCACACTGACTTCATTCCAGCGCTCTATATCTACGCGGCGATCCATACGAGACTTCAGATGCCGTCTTTGGCGTCAAGGAATCCCTGCTCATCGATCTGGGCACAGTATCCGCAGATCAAGCCAAAGAATATGGCGTAAAAGAAGGCGACAAGCTTATCACATACGACTTTGTCCTCGTCACCGACGACGAGTCGCGCAAGCTGCGGGAAGAAAAGGCCATGGAGGCCATGAAGAAGCTTGGCAGGAGGATGAAGTTATACCAGGGTCTTCCCGTGCCCGACGTCGACTAAGTGGAAAAATGCCAAGTGTAATTTATCATCACCTCAACTCGTGACGAATCGGGAAGCTCGGTCTGGGCATTTCACCTTACAACTCACTTTTCACCATTTGTTCCTGTTCTTTCTCGTCTTGGATTGAAGTCACTCGATTTGCACTTGCTGCATTTTCCTGGAATTGTCCGCAGATAAGAGATACCATGAGAACAGGACTGCTATGTCCACACAACCCTAACTCACTTCATCATCCGAATTCTATACACACATCTCCTGACCAGCTCAACGACACTTACAATAGCAAGATACCTCTATCAATCCCGCCCAAGGAAGCACCACTCCATCATAGACACAACATCAAAGTCAAGATCAAAAGCGACTAAGTGATGTCTCTTTTTATGTGAACCTGCTGCTGGGAAACTGACATATCTATCCCCAAGCCCAGGGCCAAGGGACATCAGAAAGCCTCGGTTTTGCTCCAAGTCAAAGCAGTCGCAGCTGAGCATGAAATCGAGGGAAGTTAACACGATTATCTGCTTTTGTGCTTTGTTGTATGAGATCTAGGGCTTTAGATAGAGGTAGTGGGGCTCGCTGGTTTGTGGAAGAGTTGGTTGCTAGGTACCTAGGTATCACACACTTTAGAAACCTCGTCTTGCCAACCTCTATCCATATTTTTGTTATGCTATTGTATCCTTGCATTTCGAGGGGACAGATCCAGGCTTCCATGGCCAACGATTATGGTAATACTTACTCTTTGACTCTGCTTTCCAAGCCATTGTGCAGAGGAGTGAGTGATGGAAGGAGTTGACTTTGGTGCATTGGGTTTGGGTGTCTGCGTATTGAAACCCTCGGTTTGAGAAGTCTTAGACTGCTCTTTTTTTCTATCAACGCTATAGACAAAAACACAAATCGCCACCAAGGAAGGTTTGCGGGGTTAGTTAATACCAAGGCATTGATTAGTGTTCTATACAGCCCTTTTTCAGTAAACTCTTATTTACTAATGCAACAATACTATCTACACACAACTACCTTTAAACAGAGATCAGTTATTGTGCAGGTAAACTTCTTAAAACCACAACTGACGCATAGATAAACATCCATATACAATCTACATTGCTTAACTTTTTGACTTTGCAGAGACTTGATTTGGTATACGAGTACCTTCGTAAGATCTTTTTGAAGGTCAAGGATTCTGATTCTATAGTCTGGCAGTGGACAAGTAACGATCAGAAGTGGGCACTCAAATCTCTTGCTTTCAAGATCTCGATTCTTGAGCAATTATACTTGGAACCATGGACTCACTGCAATAGTAAACACATGGAACTCGGTCTTGATGTCCACAACACCAGCCACTGAATCCAGAATCTATACTTTTGATGGAAGAAAAATTGGACAGAAAATAAGAGAGCCTGACTGCAGAATCTCGTATTTATTGGAGCCAAGTACAGAAACTATTCTAAATAGCGGTGTGTGGGGGTATATATCCAGGTATTACATCCCTATCCATAACATCCTCTTACTATAGTTTTACATCTTGTGTGTGTGTATATAGAAACAAAAGAAAAAAAGTAGAGACATTAAATGTAGAAGGCATATATAGCACTCCCATCATCAGCGCACCCCGTCTAGTGAGAAGAGGGTCGCTGCAAAGAAAGACGTATGTTCTGCTGTACCAGACGCATCAAAAGATCGATGTCAAGACATCAGATCTTAAAGGACGAGGGCGGCAACACCGGCAGCCATGGCGGCAAAGCCCATGCCGTTCTTGACGGCGGCGCCAGTGTAGGCGACCATGGATGAAGTGGGGGTGTACTGCACAATAGTAGTCGAGGGCTTCTTGGTGGAGCCGGGGACAACGGTGGCAGGGACGGTCTCAGCGGACTTGGTAGAGCCGTTCTCAATGGTGGCGGGAATGGTCTCGGCGGGCTTGGTGGAAGCGGGAACGGTGGTTCCGGGGACGACGACGGTCTCAGAGCCGGCAGAAGGAGCAGGGGCCTGAGAGCCGGGAGCCTGAGAGCCAGGGGTGCTAGCAGCGCCAGAGCTGGCGGGGCAGACGGTGGTGTAGAGCGAGACGACGGCAGTGACGGTGGCCTTGCCGCATCCGTTGGCACCGCAAGTAGTGGTGACGTGCTCTTGGGTCTGGTAGACGGTCGAGGTGGTCAAGGCACCGGTAGGGCCAGCAAGGACGGGAACCTGGATGACGGTGGTGGTGACAGGAGTGGGCTTGCCAGCGACGGGAGCACCGTTGGCGCCAGTAGGGCACTGGTAGACGCTTGAAGGCTGTTAGCATAATTCAGTTGGAAGATCATCAATAAACTTACGTGACGGTGGTGGGTGCGTATTGGCAAGCAGTGCAGACGGTCAAAGTCTGGGTGGCAGCACCTCCGTTAGCACCACCAACAGCGCCGGCGTTGGCGCCAGTAGGGTAGGCAGAGACGGGGCAGACAGTGGTGTAGGCAACGACGACCTCAGTAACGGTGGCGGCAGAGCAAGGAACACCAGGAGCGCAAGACTGGATGGTCTTGGTGGTGGTGCTGTAGACAGTCGAGGTGGTCAGAGGAGTAGTGGTGATGGTGCGGGTAACATCGCCCTCAGTAACAGTCTGGGTAGAGACGACAGGGACGAGAGAAGCAGAGGAGCTGACACCGGGAGCGGGTGCCTCGTTGACAAGGATGGCAGAGTCAGTGTTGGCATCAGCAACGAGAGCATCAACGGTGCTGTAGAAAGTGCAGGTGCCCTGCTGGGAGTTGTACGAAGTTCCGACGCAAGCGGCAGTGGCAGAGCAAGTGTCAATGCAGTCAACGATCCAGTCGTTGCCGAAAGTGGCCTGGCGTCTGACCATGCGGGCCTTGCGGGTCAAGAGGACAATACCCTGGATGTTGGTGCCGCAGCGGATCAAGTACTGAGAGCCATCGGTCTCCTGCAGGACCTGGTCGTTGTACTCGGGGCAGATGATAGACTCGACGTTGGGGAAAGTACCGTTGCTGCCAGGGTTGGGCGAGGCGGTCACCGAGGTGCCGTTGTTCGACTGAGTGGTGGAAGGGAAAGGAGCTCTGGTGGAGGAAGTTCCGTTGTTGGCAGGAGCAGACGAAGAAGAGTTGGAGCGGCCGGTGACCTGGGCGAAGGTGACACCGGGAGTAGGCTCCCTGGTGTTCTTGTCAAAGCTGCTGTAGAAAGTACAAGAGGTCGTGTTCGAGTTGAAGGCGGTTGCAACACACTGGGTGTTGGCCGAGCAAGTCGAAAGACAGTCGTCCAGGGTCTGGCCGGCTCTCTTGGCAAAGACAATGGCCAAGTCAATCTCGACACCGGTGTAGCTGACGTCGACCTCGACGAAGAAGCTGACACCGTTGAAGGTGGTGTCGTAGGAGGTGGAGGTAGCAGAAGGGCTAGATCCAGTGCTGGTAGCAGTGCCGTTGGCAGATGAGCCTTGAGAAGCACCTGCACCAACAGTGCTGCTGGGGCTGCTGGTGGTGATGCCAGTGCCAATGGGCACGGAGCGAGAGGATGATGAGGTGGACAGCTGAGTAGAGCTGGAAGAGCTGTTGGTGAAAGCCTCTGCGCGGCGGTATGCCACGTTGGCAGAGGCGAGGCTCGAAAGCGACAGTGCAGCGACGGCTGCGGAGATGAAGGAAGGCATTATTGTTGTGGTCGTATGTGATTATTAGTCCTGGTATTAAGTATACAAACACAAGAGCCCCCCTGAACGAAAGTGGGTGAGTGTCGATGAGCGAAAGTGATCGTGGATGAAGAAGAGAAGTCCTTGGTGGCTGCTGCAGGCTGGTTATATACAGGACGCTGGTCGTCAGTTGCACCGGGGAGAAGGTTCACTGTTTTGCCCAACCTCTCGAGAAACTGGGTTGTTTCCCTTGGAGACTGTTGACTTACCGTTGGCATTTTGGTTGCTAAAGATGGAGACCGTTGCCAAATCGATAAATTTCTACGACGACGTTGTAGCTTTCAGATTGAGACGGGCAGAACATACGCAACCCTATATCCGCCATCACACAATTTTCGCTGCGCCGCAAGATGGCTGTTGGATGGGGCGCAACGATAAACAGAAACGCAAGGCGCAACAGGAGTCTATTCTGTCTATGTCAAAAAGTTTATGATGTGGTATAGAAGAAATACAGCACAAGGTGAAGTTCAGAGAAGCACGCAAACCCTGCAGCAGCTCGTGGCAGATCTCCCGACGCCCGCCCTGTCAACCCAGCCATGCCTCAAAGCTTGGCAAAGAACGTTATTATATTGTTTCTTGACATGGGCCCTTCGTCGTCCGATCTCTCGTACTGGGGCAAGGAACGAGCAAAATCACATGTCGATCCATAGGTTGCTGCGTCATTACGGCAGGAACGAACCTGCAGATCCCCAACTATTGGTTCCTGCTCCCGCGTTGAAGCTCTTTGCCTCTTGTCCCGCTGCAGGAACACACACACTATTGTACGGGCGTAGGATGCTGCTCCGCTTGGCCCGTTGCTTGCTACGGGAATGCTCGTCCTATCGTGAGCAGTTGAGTAAGACAATGACGCTTCTCATCATGCACTTTCTGCTGAGTCGAGTTAATGATCGAGCAGGATCATCTTGTTGAGCCATCTTGATACACTATTCCTGTTTGTATTGGGTCTATTCTTGTGTCCCTCGTCCTCGTGAGCATGGTCGATCTCCACATGGAGGTCTGACTCTTAGAGCAAGGTACGGGAAACCTGACCACAGTCGCAACCTGAGTCGCGGGTCTTGGTGTCGTGCTCGCTTACACGATACCCCATCAACCAATGGCGGCATCGAAGATGGCGTACATGCCAGAATTTGCCAATCCACCCTCAGACTGTTGTGGTGTAGCTTTGCCGTGTAACCACATACGATGGTAGTCCACACCGAGCAAGCTCCACCCCAGCATTTCGAAAAGTCTCACAGCATGAGGATTGCCATCCCAGATTTCCGCCGTTAGAGTATAGCTTGCAGAGTCTGCTATTCTGGGTTGCGATATTGCCGATGTCGTTGAGGCATTTTCAATCCTTCGCATCGTGTGCTCCATTGCAGCAAGGATAATCCTGCGTGCCGATTCTTGATCTGCCGCATACACCGGGCCTAAGCGATATCCTTGAGGGACCTGACGCACAACCGTCCAAGCACGGATATCTTCCTTCTTGCTGGCGCCGTCTGCATCAATCAGGGAAAACCCGAACAAGTCAGATCTGCTGAAAAACTTTTCGCTCCAGAGCTGTTTGCGTTCAAATCCTGTGTGATCGAGATCGCTTTTGGTCAGAAGGTGGTGTGGGACATCCTTGATGTCGACGAGTCGCAACCTCGTATCCAGGTCATATGATGCGGTATGGTGAATATTGGTCGAGATATCCCAAGACATACAGCGAAGTTTGCCGAGCGGAGACTCAACAAAACCTCGGCGCTCGTAAGTTGTCTTTTGCTCAACTACTGCGTCCAGTCCGATGATGGAAGTGTCGTTTCCCTTGAACTCTTGCAATACTGCATCGAACAGAGCTCTTCCATGACCCTTTCCTTGGCTGGTAGGTTGCACCACTGCAATCTGTTAGCAAGATGTTCGGATGCGGGAGACGACTTTTATACCAAACAAGGTGACCCACCCAGTCGAGTTGTCATACATTGATGCCATACAGTGCCCCACAGGCTCGTCAGATCCTCGAGGAACCGCAACAAGCAAACCTCGAGATCTTGATGCTAATATGTATGATTCGAGATCATGATATGAACGGTTCTGGTGGTAGTTGACAGTCAGACACTTTCTTTTTCTTGCGGCACAGGAACAGGAAGATGCTCACCCAGCCTAGAGATGTCATTAACGGCCACCATAGATCCGTCGCTTCCTCAATGTCTCTCGCTGGTCGCACGACGACACTTTCAGGAGTATCGGAGGTCATCGCGTCTACTCTTAGTCACTTTGGACGCGACAATTGATGAGATGCTGTATGACAGTGATTTTCGCCAGAAGATCGATCAGCTTCATGTCCTCAAATTGCAAGTTGTCCAGTTGGACCAGCCCCACTCTGATCGACATTGTGCATGTATAGTGGGTAATGCATGATTCGTGGATGAATGTTGTATTCGAAGGCCCACACTAGACTTTTGAGCCTGGTATCAAACCTCACACGTGTACTAGTAGTGAGCTGTAGATACGAGGCTAGTCTACACACTCGACACCTGCCTCGATAAATCCTTGCATTAGACGTGCAACACGATCTTTTCGCTCTTTGATCAGAGTCTTTCGCTGGTCTCTTGGATATTGATCCATCTCAAACTCCTTGAGATCGATATTACTGAGATGTATCCTTCGGAGGTGTGGGAACTTTTCCTTGAGCTTAGCTAACATGCCTTCCAGGTAGGGTACAACTGTAAGAGTACAGTAATCAATGGTGAGATCCTCGAGACTGCTTGGCAACATCTCTTCAAAGGGCAGTGCGGGCACGACTAGGTTGATGTCGTCAACCATGTTCTCAAATCCGAGGAGAGTGGTTTGTAGAACATCAAGCTTCTTGAGCGAGGTAAAATGTTGAAGCGAGCCAATCGAAACACAGGTGCCCTCTGAGTCGGTGCTGTCCTCCGTCGACAGCTGAGACATCACGTCGGCAAACAACTTGAGGTGTTCAAGGGTATGACAGCTATTACCCAAGGCCTCTCCGATAGTGTTCCAAGAGAAATTCGGAACGAACGAGAGTTCTTGCTGGAAGTCGCAGTCGAAAACTTGCAATCTGGTACAGCGCTTGAGAATCCGCATCAGTTCCAGCGGGTGTATGCACGTGCCTCCCAGAGTCAACTCGGTCAGATGTGACTCTGCTTCATTAGTCGGATAAGTCTCTGGACGCTTTCGATAGAGGCCGGGGTCGTCACTTTCATCGTAGAAAGTTGTTAGCTTTGGCAGGCCAATAAAGAGCAGAAAGGGATCGATCTCGAAGCCGGCCTCATTGGGCCAAACCCTATCCGCATCCGAATATCTCTTGTGTAGCATCACAGAGTCCAAGCGGTGGAAATGAATGGAGGGATCCCATTCCGCCGAGGTCACAAGCAAGTTTGGCCAGAAGTATGTGGGAGCAGTGCTCGCCTCGAGGTTGAAAAGCGGCATGCAAAACTCGATTCGTTCCAGGTTGGGAGCTAGGCTCATGAGTAACGCAATCTCAGCGGCTTCCTTGCCAGCATCAAGGGCTTTTTTCCAGGCGTCACCAAGAACCGACGTTTTGGCATGTGTGTCGTAAAGACTGTGCAGTTCGGACGGAAAATGTACATCACAGACTCGAGCTTTGCAGGCCGCAGACCTGTTCTTCGTACCATACTGTAGCTTATTGCTAGAGTAGTGATTCCAAGAACCAATGTACAAGGATCGAATGTATTGCAAAAGCTCCGGACGTCTAAGCACTGTCGTGAGGAACTTGCGGAACGAATGGTGGGCGAGTGAATTCGAGGTAGAGTCGAGTTTGACGTAGTTTCTGTAGAGAAACGGTTCGGCGACACTTTTCATCTGTCGCGAGACTTTGCATAGCTGATCAAATGTATACCAAGTGCTGAGATAAGAAACCCGGTCATTGCCATTATCGTAGTGGATGTACTCAGGTGCGATCGCGAAATTCTCTAGGATCAATTGAAGCACCTCAAGAGGTAGTTTGTCGAGCATTTTGGCTTTGATAGCGTGTGTGTTTCGTCACAAAACGGCGGCAAGAAGTCGAATTTTGGAAGCCGCAAGTAGCGTTGCCGTGACAACAGACTGCCAAGATTTGATTGCAAATGGTAGCACCCTGGCAGTATCTGACAATGCCATTTTCTTACACTGTAGGTTGAGCCTAGTGATCTAAGGAACGAGTTAAGCCCGTGTCGATTCGTATCTGGTCTATGTATGTAGGCATAAGCTTTAATGTGTCTAAGGAGTTTCTTGGTGTCTACTCGAAAAAGAATCAAATTGTGGCACTTGATTCACCCAGCTCATGACCGAGATTTCGAGATCGGGATGCAGTTTATCTACAAATCGATCCGATGCCCTCAACTTATGTCTCAAGGCCACAAAATGGCTCTACAGAACCTCAAATACGTGGTTACATGCTTTAAAGCACTCTAAACCATATAAATGAGTGTGGTGCAGTTGCTAAAGACAGAAACATGTTTTCAATGCTTGAGTCGAGGACAACCCTGTCTGTATACCATGACGCAATCGACTCAACGGTGAACGGTCGAGACAGCAGCATACAAGAGACGTGCTATTAAACCAAAACGATGGGTCATGAAAGAATAGAATTCAAAGATATGCTTCTGCCCTACAACAGAAGATAGAAACAGACCAACTACCCAACACACGGGACCAAATGCCACAAGCCTCCACTTCAAAAACATCCCTTGGCTCACAAATGCTTCAAAAGAAACTACATTTATTTGGAGTTGAAGACACCAGCAATGCACTTGCTAACAATAGCCTGATCCTTGTAGGATCCAGCACTGCCAGTGGGGACCTCGGAGAGAACGTAATCGGTAGCAAACATGCCAGCAGACCAGCCGGTCCAGCCGAGGTAAACGTCAGAGTTGGTCATGAGGTAGTTGAGGATATCGCAGACGGCGGTGAGACAGCTCTGGTCGTTGGAGCCGCCGGTCTCGGTGAGGATGGCTTGACGGCTGTTGGTGCGGAGCCACGAGGCGAGCTTGGTGAAGCCGGCAATGTTGGAGCTGGAAGAGACGCAAGTGTTGTGGGTGCCGCTGTTGTCAGAGTCCGAGTATTGGTGGACGTCGAAGACGAGGTTGGTCTTGCTGCCGTCGAGGTTGGTGATCTTGTTGAGGGCGGCAGCAGAGCCGTTGTCGACGAAGTTGCTGGCGTGGGTCCCTAGGAAAAGAATCAGTACGGGGAAGGGCTCAGCAAGAGACAGAGATTGGTCTCACAGTCATTGCCGGGAAGCAGAATCAAGTTCTGGGTGGCACCGGCCTTGCGGATCGCAGTGACGGCAGCCTGGATGGTTGTGGCCCAGGCGTTGATGTCCTGAAGGTCGTGGGGCTCGTTCATAAGACCGAAAGCGACCTTGGGCTTGGAGGCGTACTGTTCCACACGTTAGTTGAGCTTCCAAGAGGCATAGAACCAGGATGTTCATCATTACCTTAGTGGCCAACTGGCTCCAGACTGAAGCGAACTGGGCGTTGGTGGGACCACCGCTGCTGCCAACAATCTGACCGTTCCAGCGAGCGTAGTTGTGGAGGTCAAGGATGCACAGGGCAGCGCCAGAGTTCAAGCAGTAGGTCATCTGCTGGTCGTACTTGGCAAAGAAGGTGCTGTCAAGGTTGCCACCGAGCTGGTTGTTGACAAGGTATTGCCAGCCAACGGGGAGACGGAAGGCGTTGAGCTTGTCGTCCTTGACAAAGTGGTTCATCTGGTTCTGACCAGTGGTTCCAGGGTCGACGTAGGAGCCAGTAGAAGCACCGTTGGTGTCCATACCGAAGTCGAAGCCAGCGATGTTGACACCGGCGTACTGTTGAGAATATCAGTACGACGTTTTTACGGCGTGAAATTTGAGAAACATACCTTGACCTTACCAGTGGCAGCGGCAGCATTGTTAGTGGTGACAGGGGCCTTGGTAGCAGCCTGAGAGGTGGCAGCGGGCTTGGACGAAGTCACGACCTTGGTGGTTGCAGGAGCGCTGGAGCCAGAGCCGGCACCGGGAACGCACTGGGAGTACCAATCGTTTTGGGCAGCACAGTGGTAGCCAGCAACACAGTCGACGGCACCAGTCCATCCGTTACCACCACATTGACCGTAAGCAGGAGCAGAAGCAGCTGCGGCAGAACCGGCTGCGGCAGCGACGACGAAAGTGGAGTACTTCATCTTGATATAGAATGGAAATAGCGAGAAAAGAATGGCACGCTAGAATGTGAAGAAAGGTGAGAAGAACGAATGAAGGACAAGTTGATCGAAGAAGCAAGAAGCAAGACAGACCTAAGACTTTATACAAGAATGTTCGCGGCTACGAGAGTGGATGTGACTCGGCTGGACCCAGGACATGGCGATACAAACCTCATCAAGCATGGGTCGATTGTCTGGAATACATTAACGGAGCAACGCTAAGATCTAGAGAGGGGTGATGGAAGACTACTGTGCAGCGGCACAGGCTAAAGCCCTAGAAGCCTAAATGGTGATGGAGACCAGACAAGCCTTTTGGCGTTATAAGTTTGGACCTTGTCAAGGATCGCGACGAGCATGGCATCGCGTGGAAGAATTGAAACGCCTTGGATGGTGCAATATGTCTCGGAGCAGTGAGTCGAGATGAGCTTGTCGAGTGCTTGACGCAAGCCGTGATTGCTCGAGGTAGGAAGGACCTCATAGTGGTAGCTATGCATTGCGGCTCAAAGCACCAGCATCCGTGTCACTGCAGCAGCACCCATGGTAGAGGCAAAAGTCCGAAATGACAGGAAGCACCTGCAGGAGAGTGGTCGGTTCCACTCATGGGTCGAAGCACCGATGCGTGGTTCTTTGTTTCTGCAAGCGAGCAGCGGGAGTGGCGCAATATTATATGGGGCTGAAACATAGGCACATCAGCCTTGGCCCTGTATAATTCTCTGGGGGAATTTTGTTTCATATCGCACTCGCCCGGACTGGCCCATCGACTACCGCTTCAACTTTTGCCTATTCGGCTTCGGTATGGTAGCCAATGCCAGATGTTCAATCTCGCATGCAAGTTATGGCCATGGTTCTTTGCCTGCCCCTCATTGGCAAGTCATGCTAGAGGGCCAAGGAGAAGCGAGAAGCAGGAGAAATTCAAACGTTCGACGGGCCGGCACGCCGCCGCCAGTGCTAAACAATTTAGTAAAGTGGTTCGCCTGGCGCGTTTTCTGATCAAACAGCATGTAGAGATCGAATGAGAGGCGGGCATCTTTGTCAGTGGCGCTTCTATCTTCCAGCACAGCCGAAGAACAAGATGAGTGGTACTTTGATCGGTACAGGGATGGTGAGAAGAAGGAAAAAGAAAAGTGGTTCTCTTTCCCTGTCAAACGTAAAAATACAGTCATATACAGAAGTTGATGTTATACACAATTTCGCCTGCTCTAGCTTTTTCACGAGTCGCGCATTTGGGTCTCGTATCTCTTGCCTCTGAAAGCCCAGACACCCCAGTTGCCAGCGCTGACGTCTTGAGGATCAAGGTCGTTGAGGTCCCAGCGAAGACTGCGGAAACGGTTCTCGCCCGGCTGGAGCAGAATATCCATCTCGTCGCCAACGGTGTTGCGCACCCACTCGATGTCGCGCTTCATATCGTAGTCGGTGTATCCCGTGGCAATAATGGGCACCTTAGTGTCCAATAGCGGGCGGATAGTGTCTTGCCATTCGTGAGAACTGGCAGGGTGGCCTAGACCCGGATGGAACAGAACAAAGGCGTCGAAGTAGGGGTCATATGGGTAAAAGGCTTGGGCGTTGTGCAAGGTGTGGAAGTACTCGACGTATGTGGTAACCTTTAATTGCGAGCTGATGCGGTCTTCGACAATGGCGCCAAAGGGGTTTTGAGGCGTGCGGGGAGGAAGAGGATATTCGTCGTCGCGGTTGGCCATACTTTCTGGACCGATAAAGATCAGGTGGAAGGTGGAGCGGGGGAAGAGCCAGGCTAGTTGCTGCCATACCTCGCGCGGCAAGGAAGATTCTGCGCGTGCGCCGATGCAGAACAAGCGGACTGGAGGGGCTGTGGGGCGCAGGCCCTTGATACCGGCGCCAGCACCGGAACGGGGAGGGTGCAGCGTGTATTGGAGGGCGGTCAAACTCTTGAGGCCCTCTGGGGTGAGGCGGTTGCGAACGTTGTAGGGACTCAGCTCGTGGAGGACACTAGCGACAGTGGCAGGGTATGTGAGTAGACGGGTGGCTTGGCGAAGACTGCGCTCGTCGTTGATGGCGTTGAACTCGCGCGAATACAGCATCGTGTCCCAATTGGTCAAGTTGACCTGGGCCTCGTCGAGCTGCGGGCCGGGGTATTCAAACTCGGGGAAGAAGCGGCCAGAGACAAGGTCGTGGTCGTCCTCGTTGATCTCGCGAAGGGTGTCACAGATGGCCAAATGAGCCTCGTAGTCATCTGCCAGATGCTCTTCGCAGCAGGCTACCGGGATGCCACAATCGGGGCATTCATAGCGGACGTGTGCGGGAGGCATGGAGCCTGTCTTTCTGACCTCGATGTCATCGGGGCTGGTGGGTTGTCGGGTGGCCGAGTGGTCGGGATGCGGGCAGTAGGCATTCTGCTTGATGAAGGCGGCGCGCTTGCGGATGACGGGCGAGGGCGAGTCGGTGAAGGAGTGGAACAAGTTTTCGGGTTGCAGAAGCTCACGGCTGCGGTCCTGGGCGATGTCTTCGGGACGGTGTTGGATCTGAGGCGAGTCGCGGCTCAATTGAGCAATCTGAGGTCTAGGAGCGCTGGTCGACAGGCGCCTTCTGCTTCTCGTGATTCTCTTCGCCGACGACAGAGCCGGTTGTGCCGATGTGGATGCTGAGAAGAGGCGGCCGGACGGCCGCGAGCGCGGGAGAGCGATACGCGCGAGGCATTGCCTGCACGCCGACGAGGTTGACGACAAGGAAGCCATGTCTGTGTGTCTTGGGAGGGTCGTTCCTTCTTGTTTCGTCGGTCACGCAACTTCCATCTCGCATCTTTCGAGCGCATCAGTAAAGGTCCGAGCTTCCGACCTTTGAATGTCTTGGCCCGGCGTTGCTGCTGCAATTGCGGCCAGCGACTTTTATCCAAGCATCCACTTGTGCCACTATACCACTCCACCCATCTTGAAGAGGCGCCCGTTCTCTGCGCTGCCGCCGTCGCTTTACCTGGATACTCCCGCCTGCGACCGCGCCTCACATCCAGGCTCCAATCTTTCAACGCGACCTCCAGGCCCAGCTCGCGCGCTTCTCCACGACCTTGACGATTCGACGACTATATACAGTGCTCTCTCTAGCCCTTTAGAGCGCCCTCGAGGGTCGCTCCCCACCCATCGCCCACCATGTCCATCACCTCCAACATGAGCATGTACTCGCTCACCCTGCAACCCGCTGGAGTCATCACCCACGCCATTGTCGGCAACTTTGTCGCCAGCAGGCCGAAAGAGCAGCAAGTCGTCCTGGCTCAGGGTGAAAGACTGAGTCTGTTGACCATTGACAAGGACACGGATCACGTTCGCACCATTCTCTCTCACAACGCCTTTGGCATCCTGCGCAATCTGTCGTCTTGCAGAGTCCCCGGCACTCCTCGCGACCTGATCATCGTCTCGTCAGACTCCGGCCGTGTCTCGCTCCTCCAGTACGACGATGAGAAGAACCGCTTCGAGCGCGTCCACCTCGAGACTTTCGGGAAGTCGGGCATCCGTCGAACCATCCCCGGTCAATACCTCGCCTCAGACCCACGCGGCCGATGCTGCATGTTCGCTTCGGTCGAGAAGAACAAGGTCGTCTACATCCTCAACCGTAACTCGGAGCAGCAAGTTACCATTTCCTCGCCTCAAGAAGTCAACCGTCCACAGACTTTGACCTTCGACATTTGCCCTGTCGATACAAACTTTCAGAACCCCGTCTTTGCCGCTCTTGAGGTCGACTACACAGACAGCGATCAGGACCCGACAAACGAATCCTATGATATACGCGAAAAGCTTCTCGTCTACTATCGTGTCGATCTCGGCTTGAACCACGTTGTCCGCGAGTGGGCCGATGCCGTCGATTACTCTGCCAACAAGCTGTTCCCCGTCCCCGGAGGTGCTGATGGTCCCAGTGGTGTCGTTGTCTGTTCTTTGGGCAACATCACATACAGGCATCCCATGCAGGAGCCTCATACCCTGGTCATCCCTCGTCGCAATGGTGGTCTCGAGAACCCCGATCGCGAGAGGCGCATTGTTGCTGGAGTCGTACATCGTTTCAAGGCTGGCTTCTTCCACTTGCTGCAGACCGAGGACGGCGACTTGTTCAAGCTTACTATGGATTTGGTAGAAGACGATCAGGGCCGCAAGACTGGTGAAGTCGCAAGCATTGAGCTCCGCTACTTTGACACCTTCCCCGTTGCTTCGACCATGTGCATCTTGAAGTCTGGTTATCTCTTCGTTGCAGCCGAAAACGGCGACAGCCACTTCTACCGCTTCCTGAACCTCGGCATGAACATCGACCCTCTGACAGACAGCACCTCCCAGGAAATCTCATATTTCTTCCCTCACGCCTACGACAATGTGGATCAATCAGCGACTGTCGCTAGTATGCATCCTCAGCGCAAGACTGTGGTGCAAGACATCACAGGCGGAGATGACTGGAAAATCTATACCACAGCAGGAACTGGCACCCGCAGCTCTTTCAAAGTTGTTAGCCACGGCCTGAGTGTCAGCGAACAGACGCGTGCTGAATTGCCCGATCAGCCTAATAATCTCTGGGTCGTTTCGGACGATCGCTTCTCAGAGGCAGACAAGTACATCGTACTTGGTTTCCGCGATGCCACACTCTTCCTAGAGGTCGGTGAAAATACTCACGAAGTGTCTGATCACGGACTGCACAAGGAAGTCACTACTATCCACATGGGTTTGATGGGTGATACTGGTATTCTGCAGGTTTGGGATAGAGGATTCCGCTTCTATACTGGTCCTGACAGCCCGCAAGAAGACTGGAAGTGTCCTGCTCACCGCACCATCATCAAAGCTACAAACAACCACCAACAGTTGTGTCTGGCGCTCAGCTCTGGCGAGCTTCTATACTTCGAGGTGTCACAAGACGGCAGAAGAATTCAGGAGTATGAGCAGGGTGCTGATGTCTTGACCGTATCAGGCGTCATCCAAGCCATGAGTATGGGTGATGTTCCCGAGGGTCGTGTAAGAGCGCCTTTCCTTGTCGTCGGATGCGACGACTCGACCATTCGTGTCTACTCTCTTGATCCTGGTGGTGAGATGCTCAAATCTCAATCCATCCAGTCTCTCACCTCACCTCCTCGATCCATCGAAATCCTGCCAATGGAGGACTCAACCGGCATGACAACATTCGTACACGTTGGTCTGTTCTCCGGTCTCTACCTTCGTGCTGTTTTGGACGATGTCACTGGCGAGCTTGGCGATGTGCGATCACGTTTCCTTGGTGCTGACGAGGCCAAGCTCTACCCAGTCGCTGTTAACGACAGTCCTGCTGTGCTTGCTTGCGGTGCCAAGACTTTCCTTTCTTACCCCCATCCCGAAACTAAGGAGCTTTTGCTCACCCCTCTCGACTATCACTCATTCAACTGCGCAAGCATGCTGAGGTCCAAGGTCGCTGGGCGTAAGGGTCAAACTTCTGTCAGACAATCGATTGTCGCGCTACGCGGAGCCGAAATTTTCGTCTTCAGCATCGGAGACACCTCCAACAACATTCTCACAAAATCTATCCCGCTCAAACACACTCCTCGCGATTTCTGTAGACATCCAGACTACCGCTACTTCTCCGTCATCCAATCGGATCAAAATGTACTGAGTAAACAGGCCAGAGAAACGCTACTTGCCGACCCAACAAGATCAGAAGAAGAAAAGAAGCAGATGGGTCCCAGTGAACAGTTCGGCTGGCCACGAGGTCCTGGCTGGGCATCGTGCATTCAAGTTGTCGATCCAACAGCCGAGGATGAGAAGGATGGAGTTGCATACACGGTTGATCTGGACTCGAACGAGGCTGCGTTATGCTGTGATATGGTACCTTTCGAGAATCAAGACGGTGAAACCTTCTTACTTGTTGGTACTGGCAAGAACGTTCCCTCTGGAGCACCAACACCAAGCTCGCCCAAGTCCACTGGCTCAGTACATGTCTACCGAGTGTTAGATCCTGGCAATGAGCTTGAGCTAATCCACAAGACCGATTTCGACAAGCCGATCCGTGCATTGATGCCCTTCCAGGGTCGTCTTGCGCTCGCCGTTGGCAACGAAGTCTTCCTCTATGATCTTGGTATGAAGGCTCTGTTGCGAAAAGCCCGCTGCCGTGTACCTGGCACTCAGATCATTGGTATGAAGACGCAAGGCTCGCGCATCGTTGTCGGTGATGTGCAAGAGTCCGTTTGCTATATCGTGTACAACCACAAGGACAACAAGCTCACACCTTTCGCTGACGACGTCATCGCTCGCTGGACTACCTGCTTCACCATGCTCGACTACGACACTGTGGCCGGAGGCGACAAATTCGGAAACGTATGGGCTGTGCGTTGCCCCAAGTCAGCGTCAGACGAAGCAGACGAACCCGGCGCCGCATCCTTCCTCGCCAACGAAAAGGCATACCTCGGCGGCACGCCCCACCGTCTCGCCCTCCAATTCCACGACTTTGTCCAGGACATACCCATGTCGATGCAAAAAACAACACTGGTGCCCGGCGGCCAAGAAGTCATCTTCTGGGCCGGTCTGCAAGGTACACTGGGTGTCTTTGTACCCTTCATGGACAGAGAAGACGTGGACTTTTTCGGCAGCTTGGAGCAACATTTGCGCACCGAGGATCCACCGATCTGTGGACGCGATCACCTCATGTACAGAAGTTATTACATTCCTGTCAAGGGATGCATTGATGGCGATCTCTGCGAACGATACTTTTTGCTCGGTAGAGATAAGAAGGAGAGGATTGCTGGTGACTTGGATCGCACGGTTAGAGAGGTGGAGAAGAAGATTGGCGAGATGAGGACGAGGGTTGCGTTTTAAGAATCTCAAAAACTCTATGTCGTATTGCAATCAAAGCATCATTGTCTAACTGCACAATCAAAGCATACAAAAGCGTTAGCGTTGGCGTTGCATCAGTTTCAAAAGCATGAGCCTGCTGCTTCCTCCATCGACAAATGCATGTGACGTCTATGACTATAAAAATGCACAATAGTGTGAAGAAACAGAATGATGTCCACCGAGGAGCTGAATGGTATCAACTCTCCTTGGCCCGTGATCTCTGGTTTTCAAAACTACTATGCAATTTTATAGTCACTATATAGCTTGTATTTCGCCAGCATCTCTGAAAGCTCGATTGGGTCAGTCTCTTTCTTGGACGAACCTCGAACAGATCCGCAAAGATTTAGTCTTGTGTCGTATTGATTGACCACAGGACATTTAGATTCTTTGTCCTGAGCGACTTTGGAGAGATTCGTTGGCGGTTTGTCTTGTACAGTTTCCTATATCAAATCGTTTGTCGCGGATTTGAGAAGAGAGAATCCGGTTATCTCCCGCTCTTGTTGTACTGCGGATTGTTCCTCAGAGATCTTCTCACGGTGTGAGGTTCGTCGGTCTGACTCAAGGAAGCTTTCTTAGTGGTGGGCACTGGTGTTGTCTCCGCGCCCATCTTTGTTGCTCGCTTATCTGCTGCCTTCTTTTCCCGTCCCTTGGCCCTTCTTCTAGTCCGTTTTGCTGATGGAGTGTTGGGTTTCTTTGCTGGCATTTGAACTGGCACCGCGTTTACTGCCGCCTGAGAAGGTTCAGGAGAAGGCGCAAAAGGATGATCTGGTGATATTTCCCTGTACTCGTGCCTCTGAATATAACCAACAAACCGATAAGTGCCTGAGATAGCTTCCAGATATGGCCAAAAGTCTTTCTCCATGGCAAAAGTGACTTCAGAACCTTCCTCGCAGGGACATTCCCTGACATATCTCAAACCAATTATATCTGTAGACCATGTACTGATTTCAACATTATCCCAAGATAACTGAATTGGCTCTTGTTGACCGGTGGCGAGATTCAGATACTGGTTGGCAAGGTTTACAGTAAACAAGACGCGAGGAAAAGTAATGCCTCTTAAGACCCTAGCTCCATATCCGTCGTTTATGGCTGAGCAAGCCCTTTTAATGTCATCTGTAAATTGGTCTATCGAGATTGGTGCTTCGTGTACACGTCTTGCTGCTCGTGTGAGCAGATATGTGATTTGCAAGTCCCCGACAACGTTTTTTTCTCCCACGTCACCTAGAAACTTTATAGACGCAGCTGCCTGTGAGAGTTCGAGTTTCGCCCACAATGAACTGGGTAAGGTGAACATGAGCATCACCACGTCTCGTTGGGGATAAGTGCGATGTGCGGCGATTAGCTCCAGTCCTGTAAAGGGATTTGGGAGTTCGTACATGCTGTCGTATTCATCCCAGCGCATTTGGGGAGAAAATCGTTGGATATATTTGGCGAGGATTATGGGGCTTGGGAGGTTGATGAGGGCTTGGAGGAGTGCGTATGGAGCTTGGAGGCTGATAATAGGGGTGCGAGCTGGAAGCATAGCTTGAAGGATCTCTTGCTCGAATATCTTGTGATCTAGCGCTGGTATGGGTTCGCTCTCCGTGTGGTCAGAGGTTTGGGTGGCCATAGTGGTGAAGTTGTCTTGTCGAGATTGGGAAAAGTGCTGGAGCGAGTCAGGGTGGTTGTGATAAGAGCTGGTGAAATTCGGAGAGGCAGAGAGATTTATGGTGAGGAGGTTGCTGCCTACTGAGGATCGAATCATAACATAGGAAAATGATTAGTGGATATAATTCACTCAAATGCTCTCGACCATTGCTGGAATTGCGCAATGCCTGCATTCAGTCCCTGGCTCTCGATCTGCCTGGCGAAACAGGATTAGATGTAGTTTTCATTTCCATCGAGGCCGACAGTCTATCATCAACACTCCCGAGATTGAAAGGAAGATGGACGGAGATCGAAGATATCGAAGTCAAGGTGATGACCACGCTTGCGAGTCGCAACTCGGAACTCTTTGTTCAAGACTGTGGTACCACTCAGCATAACAAGGTCCAGTCATTGGCAGCTTTAGCTTGATGATGCCTTGTATCACCTCCTGCGATGTAACAAATCGGGTTGCAGCTCAGATAAGGTAGAGAATTTTTCAGCTCAGGTAGACCCACATATGTTGAGCTCAGGTAGAAGATGGCCAGGAATCCGGGGTGGTCTGTACCTAATCTAAGCTTCAGCATATGTTGAACATATGCTGAAGCCGTGCATAGACCTCGGATTCGCGCACAGACCACCCACGCGCGCGAATCCGATTATAATAAACTTTCAACATATGCTTAACATCTGCATACCTAAACCTAACCATACCATTAATATAACATTAACATAAGTTTAATATAAGCTTAAGATATAGGCTTAGGACTTTAATAACAGCTCCTACTAGAACGCCACTAACCCCTCAATCTAGGGTTATTACTACGGTTAGTATATGTTAAATAGATGCTTGCTTAAGAAACTAACTTTATAGGTAGCGTCTATAACCCTAACCCCGGTTAGCGCTTAGCTAGTAGGCATATCTTCCGCATATATTAAGTATATACTAACTAAACCTCTAGCTTAGACTGCCGCTATCGCCGGTTACCGTCGCGGTTTATTTATATCTACTTTAACATATGTTTAATATATACTAACGTAGCCTCTAGCCCCCTTCTAAGTTACCGTAGCCGAGCACGACGAGAGTAGTATGTTTATAAGCACTTTATTTGCTTAAGCATATGCTAAATATATATAGCTATACCTAATAACCTACTTGCGTTAAGTAAGGTTAATAGCGGCGTATAAGTTCTTCTTTATCTAACATAACTTTAATATATGCT